>CM077159.1:178436774-178752982 GCA_039583875.1 Platanthera guangdongensis
AAAGACCGTGTTATTGAGTAAACATCTAGCAAACAAGACGAGCTTTGAGTCAATCAAAACATGCCCATCTGGATGATGCTTCACAGTGAATAGCCACTTGCAGCAACAGTATTTGATTAGGCAGAAGAGGAACCAGGTCCCAAGGGTGGTTGGCCCAAAGTGCATTCTTTTTCTCATCCATTGTTGTCAGTCACCCTGAATGTTGAAGGGATTCCTGCACAGAAGAGGGAGTGGAAATATACGATAACGAGATTGCAAATCTGCGCAAATCAGAGAAGAGACGATATAGGGAGACAATTGAAAACGAATTCGTGGTGGAGGGTGTTACTGAATCAGCAGTCGGCGGAGTATCAGTAGTAGATTGGGGTTTTCGCGGGGAATCAGATCGAGAATAGCGGCGAGAGCAAGGTTGTCGGGATCGAGATCCTAGGTAAGATCGTTTTGAGGTTGGATCGGATCGGATCGGATCGTAGGATCGCAAGATCCTACAACATTCATAAATTAAGACTAAAAAATAAAATTGAATTTTGTATCATTAAATTACATGCCCAATTAACAAAAAAATCAATAAATTGAGTAGTATGTAAATAACTATATTAATTTTTTTTGAATAATTAAATCAAAACGATAATATCATATTAAGTTCAATTTCAGTTTCAGGTAAAACACTAAATGTTTACTAACAATAAAAACAAATCTGGACTGAAAGCGACCGAAGAAGCCGCTCTTAGCCTCACTTTGCAGTCAGCAATCGACACTTGGGATACGGTAAAGCAGCATGATATGATTTTGTGATGGAGTATGAAGCGTGATTAGGATAAGGTAATGGGTTATGAGCGTTGGACCGGTTGAATAGGGTCGGAATAGTGTTGGACATATTTATAGTTACTTTTGGCCAGACCGGTAGAATCGGGCCAGGACCACGATCCTAAAGATCCGAAGATCTGGATCGCGATCCCAGTCGTAGATGTGCCGATTTAGATCCTAGGTAAGATCCGGATCGATTAACAAAATCTGGATCGTATGATTGTAAGATCCTACAATCCGGATCGCGATCCTGATAACCATGGGCGAGAGTAGACATGAAGAGGAGCCGAGAGAGCTGGTGGTGTTGGTAGTAAAGGTGGTAAAGAAGAATTGGTAGGACAAGAGGATGTGGGAAATTAGGAGGTGGTATTGACGTGGTGACGGATTAGTGGAAAGGTTGACCTTCCATGAAAGTGACATCAGCGGACGCGATCAGCTTCCGAGTGGAGGAAGAGTAACATACAAATCCCTTCTGGGTGCGTGAATACCCAACAAATATGTAGTGTGTGGCATGAGGGGCCATCTTGTCAATAGAGACCCAGATGGTAAATGTAGCAGACGCAGCCAAAGACTCGTGGGGACAAGGGGGAGGGAAATCGTTCAGGAAATAGGAGAGAGAAGGGGGTCACAAATTGGAGGACAGGGGAGGGCAAGCGGTTGACGAGATAACAAGTCGTGGAGATAGCGAAATTTCAATAGGTAGTGAGGACCTACATCTGGAATAAGAGAGGTCGTGCGACTTCGAGAAGGTGGTGATTCTTCGCTTAGGAACACCATTTTGTTGTGGCGTGTACGAACGGAAGGTTTGGTGGATGATACCCGAGGTGCAGAATTCTGAAGAGCGGGCCCAGTGTATTTGCATTATCTGTGAGAAGAATTTTGACAACACGGGTAAATTGTGTGTGGGATTTCGCAATAAAGGAGCGAAAAATGGGCAAAGGCTTAGAGTGATCGCGCATCATATATAACCAGGTTATATGTGAATAATCATTAATAAACGTAACAAAATAGCGATAACCAGATATACTAGCAGTTTTGTAGAGATCCAGATATCGCAATGAACTAAATCAAAAAGAGCAGCGCTACGAGAAGAATGAGAAGGGTAAACAGAGCTATGTTGTTTCTCATAGGCACATGATTTACAATTAAAAGGGGAAAAAGATATATCGGGAAGAGCCTTTTGGTGAATAAGAAGAGCATGTCTGAGACGCCGATGCCAATTAGCAGAGCTGACGGAAGAGAGAGTTGAGGAAGACAGATCCAGAATGTTGAGCTTATTGCACAGCCGCCTTGTATTATGATATTCCCCATTTGTTAGGCGGCTGACAAAGAGCAGATTGAATGTACAGCCAGGGACATGAAGAACAGAGCGAAGAGTTAGATAAGGGGTGAGTAACAAATCACCGGAACCAGCAACAGGAGTGGTGTCGCCGTTTGCAACAGAAATAAACTTTAGATGTGGAGAGTCCAGGTACCGAGGGGGTTGTTGTGGAGAGACGTGATGGGTGGCGCTGGAGTCCACAATCCAGGAGGATCCAGGAGGATCCAAGAGGAAAGGTAGAGAGACAGGCATGGGATGAGGAGGCCACGAGGCCAGGGTTGCGAGCAATCAGCTCTCGCTGATGGCGGAGGCCGGCCCGCAGAATGTCAATATCAGTGGGTGGACATGGGCGGTCAGTGCATCGTCTGCCACAAGACTTATTGGAGGGAGTTGTTGTTCTTCTATTATTGCTCGGGGTAGAAGCAGCGACAATTGTTCGCATGACAAGAAAGCACCTTGGCAAGCAAGACCGCGGCACGAGAGGACTCGGGCCAGAGACATCGAGCGAGAAGAGAGCTGCGATCTCGACTAGAAGAGAGTTGTGAACTCGGCGAGTAGGAGACGTGCTTGTCAAAATGAGCCTTGCACGAGAAGCTCACCGGGGAGAATGGTGGACTTAGCAAGGTGCGGCCACAGAAGTGTGGTAAGAGGAGCTCAACACCAGAGAACTCGGGGAGCAGGTCGGCAACAGTGGTCTTAGCGAAAAGTTTGGCACTGTGGAACACGGCGAGCAACAGCTCGGCAGAAGCGCAGGAGCTTTGGTCGAACCATGCGAGCAACGATAAGAGCCTGGCGAAAAGGAGAGCTCGTAGGAAAGAGCTTGGGAAGGTTGCGTCCAAGAGCTCGGCGATGATGAATTTCTGGCGGGCGGGCGGATTCTGCGAGAAGAAGCGCGGCGAACAAAAAGGTTGTGGACAAGAAGCCAGCAAGCAAAGTTCGATAGACTTTGAGCGTCTGCGGATAGGAACCTAGCGGATAGATTGGACGAGTTGCAAATCATGAGCTGCAGTCAAGAGGTGCTCAGTAAGACCAGTGCAGAACAGCCGATCTCAAGGAGATTAGGCGAACAAGTGAGCTCACGGGAAGAGCTCGGCGAGCTTCGAGCTACAACGAACAGGACAACAGACAGGACAGCGAACAGGGGGAGCTCGGCGAGCTTCGAACTATAGTGGACAGGAGGTGCGGTAAACTCGGCAGGAACACGGTACGCGAGACGGGTGGGTCACAAGGTGATAACGAGGAAGAGCTATAAGGGCAGTAGGATGGGAGGAACGGAAGAAGGGGAATGGGCTTGAGACCAGCGATGCGGTCTCAAGTTAGCAGACCACCAGGTCGCCCAAACAGGGCGGGACATGCGGGAGCAAGACCGAAAAATTATTTCTAGGATCGATTTCTAGCTTTAATACCATATAGAAATTGAGAATAAAAAGGCTTAATACTTATTATTCCCATAAAATAAGCTTTTTACTCTTATCATACTAAATAAAATATGGTAGACCAAACCACATTTTAGGAACTCATTAATGTTCTATTTCGTAACACTCTTGGCAATGTGCAATATGCAAACACTTACAATGCCCATATGTGCACGATGAACTATTATAAGTTGAAAGATCCACATGTTTCTGCATTTCACGGAGTTGCGAGACCAGGGAATTTGTGAGGGTTGGTTGCAGATGTTCTTTGCTTTTTAAACAATCCTACGCAAGGGTAACCAACAAAGCATAGAGGCCGTAGTATCCCTTACCAATATCTTCTGACACTCTCCCTCAAATTAGGTATGAGATGCGAGCTTACTCCAATTGTTAACATATTCCATATATGAATATGATGTTCACTTAAACCCTTTATGAACACATCTGCTAGCTAGTATTTTGACTAATGAAAAAAGTGCAGATGAGCTTATCTTTAATCTTCTCCTTCAAGATTTGTCTGTCAACTTCAATGTGTTTAGTTATGTTGTGTTGGATTGGGTTATGCGCAATATTAGTGCAGATAATCTTATCTTTAATCTTCTCCAAAGACCAAACTTGAACCTTGCGCCCTGAAGTGTGTGGTTATTAACTACTCTCCTACACAAAAAGACTATAAGTGCTTCCATCATGTTACCAAGCGGATATTTGTTACTATGGACGTCACCTTCCGAGAATTAGAACCATATTATGGGACCTCTCTTCAGGGGGAGACTATTACTACGGAAGTGAGTTCCCCTTCTTCTGTTCCTCTGCCTATCCCTCCTCTTTCTATGTTGCCTCCTCCGTCCACTACTCCTCCATCTATGGTGCCTCCTCCGGTCCCTACTCCTCTGGTGCCCCCCACTTACTTCTGGGAACCCAGTGATTCCTACTCTATTGCAAGTCTACACGCGACGTAGGAGGGGCACGAACACTCAGGCTCTTGCTACTCAACTTGTGCCATCACCCGATCCATCGTCAGGTACTGACAGAGGTAGTTTTGCTTCTACCCAGCATCATTTTTCTCACTTTGTGACTTATGACTCCTTGTCTCTTACACATAGAGCATTTGTCACCTCCTTGGCCTCCATTTCTATTCCTCGGTCTCGGCAGAAAGCACTTAAGCACAGCGAGTGGAAGGCATCCATGTTGGAGAAAATGGGAGCCCTTGATAAGAATCATACTTGGGAGTTTGTTCATCTTCCTAGGGGGAAAACGGTTGTGGGATGTAAGTGGGTTTTCTCTGTGAAGCAAAACTCTCAAGGCCTTAGGGAATGAGACAAAGTCAGGTCAGTGGCTAGAGGATATACGCAAATAGCTGGCATCGAAAATCAGGAGACATTTGCTTCGGTTGTCAAAATGAACTCTGTTAGGATTTTGCTTTCATGTGATGTGTGTAAAGGATGGAGTCTCCTTCAGTTGGATGTGAAGAACGGATTTCTCCACGGTAATCTTGAGGAGGAAGTCTACATGTCACTGCCTCCTGGTGTTATTCAAGTAAGGTCGGCAGGAAAAGTTTGTTGGTTGAAGAAAACCCTGTTTGGCTTGAAGTGGTCTCCACGTGCTTGGTTCGGGAGATTTCAGCAAGCTATGATTTCTCTTGGCAAACAGAACAATGTTGATCACACCTTTTTTTGTGAAACATAGGGAGGATAAGGTGGCTGCCCTTATTGTCTATGTAGATGATTTAGTAATAACCAGTAATGATACAGAAAAGATTGAACTTCTAAAATTTAGATTGACTAAGGAATTTGAAGTGAAGGATCTTGGTCCCCTCGGATTTTTTTTGGCATTGAAGTGTCCAGATCAAAACATGGGATCTTTAAATCTCAAAGGAAGTATGTTCTGAATTTACTTGAGATACTGGAATGCTCGGGTGCAGGTCATTAGACACCCCAATTGAGGTCAATCACAAACTAGGAAGGGATGGAAAAATTGTTGATGAAATACCAGGTTTCCAACGACTGGTGGGGAAGCTTAACTGTCTCTCTCACACTCGTCCGAACATAATTTATGTTGTGGGGGTCCTTAGTCAATACATGCATTCACCTAGATCGCATCACTTGTATGCTACGTACAGAGTTCTGAGGTATCTCAAATCCACTCCTGGCAAGGGAATACTGTCCTCACCCAACGAGGCATTGACCGTAGAAGTCTATACTGATGAGGACTGGGCAGCTTCAGTTGATGACCGAAGGTCAACATCAGGGTATTGCTCTCTTGTTCGGGAAATTTGGCGACCTGGAGAAGCAAGAAACATGTTGTAGTTAGATCCAGCACAGAGGCAGAGTTTTGTGCCATAGCACAGGCGATATGTGAAGGGTTGTGAATTCAGTCAGTCATGAAGGATCTTGGCGTGGAGTGTGATGGTCCAATCAGGATCTATTATAATAATAAAACAGCTATCAACATTGCTCACAATCCAGTCCAACATAATCGCACCAAACAAGAGGAGATCGGCGGGCACTTCATTAAGGAAAACATAGTTAGGGGGATTGTGAGTACCCCTTTTGTTCCATCAAGTCAGCAGCATGCAGATGTGCTTACCAAAGGGCTGAGTCTGAACACATTTGACAGAATATTGGGCAAGTTGAGCATGACAGACATTACACGCTCAACTTGAGGGGGAATGCTGAAATATGTTAGAATATTATGTTTTATGTATTTGTGATATTAGTGTGTATGTTGTAATCTTGTATATATATATGGGAGCCTCAAGAAAATAATTCAATTTAGTTATTTTTTCCTCAATAGAACTGAATCAAGAATATGGAAAAACGTTGGACGAATTCATTCCCCTATCAGGGTTTGTTGGTGGTCAAAAAATTGTTTGCACTGGGTGAGCCATCCCAACAGATATTTCTTCCCATCATAGGTGGGGAAATCCAACTTAGTTCAACAGGGACGATGTGAGCTTCCTGACATACAAAAGTCTGTGGCGCAGTCATTGTTTTAAATGTTCTCTGACATGTCTGTCAAAATGTCATTTTTGAGGGCAAAATAATATTTTTTTTATAAAATAGATTTGTCCTTTTGCAAAACATAGGCCAACATATCTGATATACTTAAATAAAGTGAACTTGTTGTTTTGTTTTCTTTAATGTGTTGTTCTTATAATTATTTCTCATTATACCATTCTCATTTCATATTTAAAAAAATTAAAACTTTCAAACATTTATTAATTGATTTATTTATATTTTTAACCGAAATTTGTTAAGCATGAAAACAGTTATATAATCAATCCATAATATTTAACTTTCAAATTTTCTTGCTAGGGTTTAGTATTATGTAAGTAGATGTATAATATTAAATATATTTTACAAAGTACCTATTTGTACTCGTTAATAGAAATCGGAGTGTGTTGCTAACATTTTATTTTGGATATTTTTTACAATTTTTGGGGTATACATGACTATGTTTCGAAACTTGTTATGCAATTGTTTTTATTTTAGAACATATAATTATACTTTGTAATATATACAAATACTTTTTAGTAGATATGAAAATCCGATATTTTAAAATATCACCGACATTCTGATTTCCAACATCCGACATTTAAAACTCAATCTGACACGACGCCAACATCTGATATTTACAACCTTGGGCACAATCTGTAGCGAGTAGAGTTGTCACTTAAAACCGAAAACCGTAAACTGAACTGGAACCGAACCGAAACTGCAAAGAACTAGACTGAAACGTTCGTGAATTATTCAGGTTCCGGTTTGAATTTTGAATTCGTAAACAACAATGATCTAGGTGTAGTTCCTTCATTTTATTATCCAAACAAGAATCAGAATCGCAACATAAATGTCTCGAGCGATTTTAGAATTGTTAAACCAGATCTAGACCGAGTCGGGCCGAAATAGAACCGAACCACAATCCATTTATTATTATTATTTATATATATATATATATATATATATATATCAATTATTATTATTTTATAATATTAATAATATATATTTATTATTTATACAACTAAACTTATATCAACCGTCAGATTGCAATGCCGTCCGATTGCAGCGGTGCTTAGTAATGGACCCTGCCAGCATACCAAAATGGTATTTGATGGTTATTTAATTTTGTTGATTATTATATTATCGACTTTGTGCATGTTCATGTTTGTTATTCCTCAACTACTTTGGTAAAGCGACTGTTTTTTATGAGCATCGAGTATTACATTATTACTTGTTGTTCATCATTTTAATGATCATGTTTATGTTAATTATTTTTTTGGATCAAGTTTATTGTAATCATACAATGCTACCAATTCTTTTTCTATTCAGTGTGTCAAATCAGATATTATTGTATGCATATTTGCATGAGTACAATTTTAACATATTTAGACTTAAGAAACCATAAAACTATTGCTCCAACTATTTGAATTTCAATCTCCGTTTCAAATATACATTTTTAAATAGATAATAATCATTGTGAATATGTCTAATGACTCAAATTATAGAGTTATAAAATGATTAAAACTATAACACATAGAACTGAATGGACCGGACTGAACTGTTAGTTGTTGGTTTGGTTTTGGTTCTTGTTGAACCAGAACCGGCACCGTTGACACGACGGTTCCAAAAATTATGTTGGAAGTGGAACCGATCAAACCAAATAAGGTTGTGGTTCCAATTTGAAGAATTGTTACCTTAGCGGTTCGGTTCACGGTTTTAGTAGAACCAGAACCGAACCAAAACCGTGACAGCTCTAGTAGCGAGGGTTGTAGAGGTCCCAGGTTGCTACTGGCCTGGTCCTGCGTCGGAAGGGTAATGACTTAGACAGCTGGTGTGAGACTATCGATCTTGGTTTGAATTATAGCAGAGCTTCTTAGCCTCGGTCTAAGTCATAGCGAATGTTTGCATTAAGGCAATAAGTTGATCGATTCGGTCGATGGAATCCCCCATGTTGCGAGAAAAGTAGTGGGTTATGAATCGGCTTAAGTTCTCGAGAAAATTTGTGTATGGAGTGCTCGAAGTGCCATGAGATCCGTTGTTTTTCCTTGTGATGATTCTAAAAAAGACAACTTTTTTTGAATTACTAATTAACTAATGAATTACTTGATTATTCAATTATTGAAACTCTTAATGTCTTATGCTGCAAGCTGTTCAAATAGGAGTCACGCAGGCTTCTTGATACTATTGGGGGAGGGCTAGAGTAGAATGGTGCAGAGCTCAAAAAGAACAGTAGGTGGGCATGCATCTAGAATATGAGTTTACGGCTCAATTAAGAGGGTTGCGTGAAGAGATCAACCAAAAAGGTGTACGGCTGGAAAAGCAGGATAATCTTGTCTCTATCACAACAAGTTGATGAAGACGTTGATGCGTGCATATGCAGCGATCGGCTCTAGGGAGATTGTTGGGCTTCAACGAAAGAGAAGGCATTGGGATCGATCTATTCATGAAATCGATGGAGACATGACATGGGATTGGCGATGGTGCGTCTATGTCGAACGATATGTGTGTCATATGGGAGTTGTTGAGCTCTACAAACAGAAGATGATGAACAATGTGTGCACTGGGGCCGACGTTGTCTAAGATTGTAATTGCGTGGGGAAGTCCTTCGACTAGATCTCGTGGCGAAGCGGGAACCCGATTCGGATCAGAGTTCTAACCTAACCAGAGAATGATAGTTGTGGTTTGAATGTTGGAATGTGTTGGATGTTTGGATGATGTGAATCTGCAGGATTGTTTGTGAAACTGAGGACTAAATAGCTTTGACGAGCAAACCAGTAGAAAATGGTCAATTTGTCGTGGGGGTGGTCAGGGGTAGAGAAGGCGGAAGGAGGATATAATGGAGTCAAAATAGCGGCGACCTAAGCGGAATGTGCTTGGGAGAAAGAGAGTTACCACAATCTACTGCAACGATAAGGAAAAGGGCAGGGCAGCCCAGTGCAGAAAGCATCCCCATGAGGGTTGGGGGAACTATCCCACCACAAGGGTGAAATGTAGGCAAACCTTACCCTACATTTTTGCAAGAGGATACTTCCAAGACTCGAACCCGTGACCTCAAGGTCACACGGCAACAGCTCAAACGGTGTGCCAAGGCTCCCCTTCATTCAAACATCCTGCTGCAAAAAATCATTTCCTGCTGCCCAACCAATCCAGGAATTCATTCCTGGACCAGTCCCAAGCCCTTTCACCCCCACACAGCCACCCTGAAATCCTCGGCCGCTGTCCAGACTTCCGGGACAGCAATCCTGAGTTGTTCATGGCTGAAATCTGTTTCGGACACCCCTCTTAAAGCACCTCCAGCCCTCCCCTCTATTTTTTTTTGCACAGTTCAAGGTTTGTTTTCATCTTTTTAAATGTTGGATCTCGTGTTATTTTTCTACTTGTAAGGATAGTCATTTTGTAAGTCTTGTTCAGTCATTTTCATCTTTGTAATTTCCTATTTAAATAGTATTTGTTTTTGCACGCTCTTGCACTCCTACGCTTCACATTGTTACCTTGCCTTTAAATTACTTTAATTCAAGTGTGGAAAAGTCAAGTTATAGGATTTATAAATATTATTTTGCAAGTTTGAATTCGCCGGACATTTACATTTGCATATAGCCTTTGCATTTCATTTAGCGTCTTACCCTACGTCGGTTACTTTAGCTTTTCATTTAGTACCTTACCCTACATCAATTTGATATTAGAGCTAGGTTTGGCTGCATGGCATGTTAGGTAGTGGTAAGACATAAAGGTGTTCAATGTTGAAGTCAGCACAACAACATAGTGAAGCCACAACTAGTTCAAACACTGATATGTTAATGTCTAATCTCCAAAAAAAATTTGGAGGATTGATTCGATCAAGTGGGCGCATAATTACACGATATTAGAGAGCAGTTTCAAAACCTCACCATTAGAGTAGAGGGTCTAGAAGCCACTAGGTCTCCTCGTCCGGTGGGGTCCACTAGGCCACAATTTGTCCAACGTGAGGATCGTTGTGAAAGAGGTAAAACTCTTGTTCCTGCATACACCCCAAATCGTATATTCCACAACCCAATTGCACAGGCCCCCAACCAGCCTCGGAGGCCTCGGTGGTAGCCAACGATCGTTATAGAAACCCCCAAGGAGATCGGGCACTTCCTCCCCCAGAGGAGCAGCCCCCGCCTCAGTACCCACCGCATAGAGGTCGTCACAGTAAAGACGCTCGATACTATTATGATCGAGATGACTATATGGGTCGCTATGCTGCCCCCAGAGGTTATGAGGATGACATTACCCGCCATTTACGGATCGATGCCACATCCTTTGACGGGCAATTAAATCCAAAGGTGTTCAGCGATTGGTTGTTGAAAATGGACAACTACTTTGACTTGTTTGAAATGAGCAATGAGAGGCGAGTAAGATTTGCCAAAATGAAATTAATTGGGCAGGCCAAAGTTTACTGGATGAGGAATTCCTAAAATTATGGAGAGTTGGGATGATGGATTAGTGAGGATTTATGATGGTTATGGGGGAAAGTGGAGGTGGGGTGGCTGGAGGTGGCCGAGGGTGGTTGCCAGTGGTGGAGGTGGTCGCCGGAGGTGTTTTCCGGCGATCGCTAGAAAAATGAAAAAGATAGGAAATTGATGGAGAAGTGTAGGTAGACCACGAGAGGTGGCCGGAGTCGTACTCTGGTGATCACCAAAGATGGAATATATGGGGTAAAGGGGCTGTTTTTGTTTTGTGGGGAAGGAAGTGATGGCGGTGATGGCTCCACGGCAAGGAGGGTGGAAGGGATGTAGTGGCTGGCTGTTGCAATGTAGGAGGAACTGGTTGTTGTAGCTTCTGGAGAAGAGGGAGGTTGTTTTGGGTTGTTGTAGATGGAGGAGAGGGAGGGCTGTTTTGGAAGAGCTGCTGTAGATGGAGGAGAGGGGGGCTGTTTTGGGCTGCTGTAGATGGAGGAGAAGGGGTTGTCTTGGGTTGTTGAAGATGGAGGTGTTGTGGAGGGATGAATTGGCTAGCTAACAGTAGTTGGAAAAGGGCTTGGTCGGCCAAGGATAGGGAGGAGGGAGAAATTTTGGGATTCACACCCGGAGTCGGCTTCATCACCGAAGTGATCAAGAATTAAGCTTCTAGACTCCAATCTTCTTCAATACCCATAATGAGAGCCCTCACCCTCTATTTATAACTTTTCTAGGGAGCAATGAACGGTTATGATTGGCTGACGCTCCGACTAAAAAAACAAAAATACAACTCAAAATAAAATGCAACAAGAGAAAAAATATGATCGGTGAGCCGCTCGAAATGAGCGGTCTCCATCGTCACTGCGCCCGAGGTCGCCGGGAGTAGACTCGAACGGGTCGAGCGGGCTGCTACCCATCACATCCCATGCCTATAAGTAGGCTTGAATGATATCAATAACACCTAACAACTCATAACAACTAACACCCTCATAATGACTAGGCATTTAATATAAAAGAATAATAAATGTGGCTTGATAACTAGGCCTGAGACCCATATCAGTATCCTCATTTTCAATTTATTCCTCATGAGTGCTGCCTAAAGTGTTAACCAAAGTCTACACAAATGTTGCAAACAACTATCAAAGTGGCCTTGAGCCACCTATTTCCTTCCTACTCATTGAACATCATTTTTATCTACTCAATGAGCTTCACTAACAACCAACACCTTAATAATGACTAGTCATTTAATATAAAAGACAATAATAAAAGGGACTTGATAACTAGGCCCGAGACCCATACCAGTATCCTCATTTTCAATTTATCCCTCATGAGTGTTGCTTAAAGTGTTAGCCAAAGTCTACACAAATGTTTGCAAACAACTATCCAAGTGGCCTTGAGCCACCTATTTCCTGTTAAGGGTCAAGCTAACTTATGCTTATCGGGAGGTGACCATAACAAAAATAGTGGCTGATTGTATTAAAGGAGATTTGCTCTGTTACTCGGTGATTGAACGGGAGAAAACACTAAGATGTTGCATTTAACTTTCGGTTTAGCCCTTCCCCGGTTCTGCCCGTGCATCCTTTCGGCTCCTACATATTTATAACAAGCTGCATCTATGATTAGGAAAAGTGGAATACTGAGGTACACAGTTCTCTGTTGAATCCTCGATTATTTACATGGTATCAGAGGAGGTCTCGACGTCGACCTGAAGGCTCGTCGTCGTTTCGTCTCTGTGGCGCTCGTCCATCTCCGACTGAAGCCATCGCTGCTTTCCGACCTGTCGTGGCCGCGCTTTCTTCGTCGCGATTGCCTCCATCGCGCCTCTCTCCGACTGAAGCCGCCGTGACATTTCTGATGCTGCAGCGGTTGTCTCTGTCGTGCCTCTCTTCGGATGAAGCCATTGTCTTCTCCTCCGGGCTTTCCTGTCGTTGTTGTTGTTGTTGATTGGGGCTTGTTGCCTGTGGTTGCCTTTATATTCTCACCCCATTTGTTGTTGTTGTTGGTTAGGGGGGTCTGTTGCCTGTGGTTGTCGGTTGCTTTTTGTCTGTCTCGGCCTCTTTCCCTCTTCTCCTTGGTGAATGTTCCTATGGAGGACAAATTGAAGGGTGTTAATGCCTCTGAATGGGTGGTTGATCAACCTAAACACTATAGTGGAGGAAGTTCTAATATGAACTTCAACCAAGGTGTTACTCAAATCAAGCTCAATGGGAGAAATTACCTCATATGGGCTTAATTTATGCGGATATTCATTGGGAGTCGTCTAAGACTTGGGTTTCTCACCGGATCCAAGCCGGCTCCAAGCAAGACTGGCCCTCTATATGAGGAATGGGAAGGTGAGAATCTTGTTGTGAACAATTGGCTGGTCAATTCTATGAAACCCAAGATTGCAAGTCACTTTCTATTCTATCAAACTACAAAAGAAATGTGAGAGCTGATTGAACGAAATTACTCATAAAAGGACTTACCTAGAATATATCAACTCCAGACAAAGCAGATCCACATGACAGGGATGGGTGATTTCGAGGAATATTATAGCAAACTGACCAATAAGTGGGCAGAAATTGATCAATATTCCGCTATCAAGACTATAGAAGACTTCAAGACTGAACTTATGCAACGAAGGGTATTTGAAATGCTTTCTGGTCTTCCTCCAGAAGTTGAATTCCAGAGAGTTTAGATGTTGGGAAGAGATTTTGTGTCTGATCTAGAGACTGTGGCATACTATATTTGAGGGAAGGCAAGCCGTATAAACTCTCTTCGTTCAGATATTCAAGTTGGTCATGAGAAATCTTCCCTCATTGTTGAGCAGAAGAAATGACATTCAAGAAATATGAGACAAGAGGGCAAGGGAAAAATGAAGTGCCCTCACAGTGGGAAGAAAGATCATGGGAAAGAGAAATGTTGGGATCTTCATCCTCACTTGGTTCCTTCAGGTTAGATTCGTGGTTCTGATGGAAAATATATAAGATCTCAAATCGCTATATATGGCAATCTTGGGAATATTGGGTATCTTTTGGCGGAAAACGAGAGTTTGACTAGAGAACTTAAGGCTCTAAAAGCCAATGCCGCTGGAAGATCGTTTGTTGGTGACTTGGTAGGTGAAAGTGAGGGATAGATCTGCTTTACACTAGAGGGGGGGTGAATAGTGTATATTAAAAATTTTGATTTGTTTTCAGAGTAGTTTAGAAAATAAGTGATATATTAATATATAGATAGACAAATTAAAAATCACAGCACACAAATAAAAGAAAGTAAGGCAATCACAGACGACACAAGGAATTTTATAGTGGTTCCCCAATAAATCTGGGTACATCCACTCTTCTACCACCCTGGTAAGAATCCACTACAGGTTTTTGATCAGGTGTCGTGTCACCAGAAGATCTATTTTCTAAGGGAGATCTATTAACCTTTTGAGCTTTTGATCAGGTGCCCTAAAACCAAACGAAGTCTTTTGATCAGGTGACTTATGAAGCAAAAGGTTAACTTTTGAATGGAGTTATAACCTTATACACAGTTTAGGAAGTAAATAAAATTTGATGTTGTCTTCTCTGTCAGCTATCTCTGAGAAGACTTTAGTGGATGTTATTGAAGCAAAAAGCTCCCCCTGATTTGAGTAGAGATTTGAGATCAGGAGGGGAGACTTTTCTTCAGGGTGTAGGCCTTCAAGTTGCAGATTAATTGAAGATGTTGCACTGGAAGACTGAAGTAGAAAATCTGATAAAAATATGTTGATCTGTAAGAATGTATCCCTTAAACTCTAAGTCAGTATATTGTAAGTGTGTGACTGTCAGTCTTGTAACCTTTTGAAGTAGAGATAATCTGAATATATATAGCTTTGAGAAGAATTCAAGCATTTGAATTTTAAAATCATTCTGAAACGTCTGAAGAGCCTCCGAGATTTGTAACTGCCCTTGGGAATTAATTATGTTTAAACTCTGTGATAAATCCATGATTAATGCTGCCTGAAACGGCTATATTCATTAAGAATATTTAGCATTAAATATCATAGTTGTAACTGATGTAATTAAGCCATTAAAACCATGCTGCCTTCGGTAAATAAAACTGTCTGAACTCTGAATACTGCAAAGAATTAATCGAACTGAGCCTGAAAAACATCGAACTGTGCCTGGAGTTCGTCGAACTGAGCATGTAGTTCGTCGAGCTGAGCTACTGAGTTCATCTCAGCGTTCGTCGAACGGAGCCCAAAGTTCGTCGAGCTTAACTCAGAGGTAGAACTCTGAGTTCGTCGGACTGGGTTCGACGTTCGTCGAACTGGGTTCAGCTTTCGTCGACCAGAATTCTGCATTCGTCGAACTGAACTTCTCTAGAATCCTTTTGAAGGTGCAACCCTGGAAATAAACCTATGACCCTAGACTATACATATTGGGTCAAACTAATCATCCTAAACAAATAATAATGATCCTACCCCAAATCAGTAATAGGGTTCCAACAGTAGGTACAACTGCTCATGTTCATACTACCTTTGTGTCCTCTAAAGGACCATCTGCTCCTTGGATCATTGACCCGGGGCATCCGACCACATGACTGGGTCTTCCGTGAGAGTTTCTTCTATTTTTCCCGTATCTGGCAGTGTGAAACTCGTTGATGGATCCTCAGCTTCAGTGACTGGTAAAGGGGTTATTCATCTTTCTCCCTTTTGTTTCCCTCAAATTTGTGGTTATTGTTCCTTCATTTCCCACAAATTTGTTATTTGCAAGTAGTTTAACTAAACAGCTTAACTATTATATCATTATTTTCTCTTCTCATTGTGTTTTTCAGGATCTGGCGAGTGTGAAGACAATTGGTGGTGGACATGAGTCAGGTGGTGTGTATGTCATGGACAATTGTCAAGCTCTTAATGCTCAGAAGTCTATCAATAATGATCAGTTGATGTGACATAAGAGATTTGTACATGCTAGTCTGAAGACCTTAAAACTATATTTATGCATTTCCTTAATGTTAAAAAAATTACTTTTGATTGTCAGTCTTGTGAATTGGCTAAGCACTGTAGAACCAACTATGCTCATGTCTGAGTCGAAGTGTGAAATGTTTTGATTTGATAATTGATACATTCTGATGTCTGAACATCTTCTATTTGCTCTATGAATGATTTTTAGTATTTTGATTCTTTTATTGATATTCACGCTTTGCTTAGATGTACCTCATGAAAAGGGAGAATGAGGTTTCACAAATTTCAGTTGGTTTATCATCATGCGCAGACTCAATTTGGAACTAAAATTAAAATTTTTAGGAGTGATAACGGAGGCGAATACACATGCAGTGATCTTCAAAGGTTCCTAGGAGACCATGGCATTATTTTCAAACCTTCCTGTCCAGGGACTCCTCAGCAGAATGGGTAGCCGAAAAGAAGAATCGTCATATCTTGGAGACCACTCATTATCTGTTGCAAGAGATGCACGTCCCTAAGAGACTATGGGATGAAGGTGTCCTCACCTCCGTCAATCTAATTAATCGAATGGTCGCTGGTACTTAGGAGGGAAAGTACCCCCTAAACCTTCTTTGCCCAAATATGCCTATATTCAATCTTTCTCATAAGATATTTGGATGTGTTACTTTTGTTCATATAAAGGGCCTCATAATGATAAATTAGGCCCGCATGCGATAAAATGTGTCTTTGTAGGATATGCTGCCAACCAAAAGGGGTATAAGTGTTATTCTCCTGCTTTCCGGAAAAGATTTATATCAAAAGATATTACTTTTTTGAAAACACTCCCTATTACTCTGATGAGGGCAAAATTGTCACATTTCGAGAGAAAAGCAAAGAGTGACATGTTGTTACCCCTATCTGTTCTGGTTGATGTGCTTGCTCCGGGAATTGTGGATATTCCTGTTAGAAAGAAAGCTCCAACCAATGATCTTTGTGTGTACAGAAGGAGGATCTTCAAGTCTACCAGAGAAGGCAAAACAGAAATATTGGACAAGAACGTCACACTCATGCTCCACCACCCACCACCACTCCGCCAGATCCAAGCAACAACACCAATCAAGAGACCACGTCTGTGCTTCAAATTTATAGTGGTCGTACTAGATATCATATTGATAAGTATGTTGAGTATCACTTTATCTCTCACTCGTTGCAAGCATATCTTACATCTGTTTCTTTTATTTCTATTCCTAACCATTTTTCAGAAACTAGCTTGAATCTCCACTGGATAAAGGCTATGGAGGAGGAGATGGATGCTCTCCAACATCAAAAAACTTAGGAAATTGTCTTTATCCCACATGGGCGTCATCCAGCTGGATGCAAATGGATATATACTACTAAATTTCTTCAAGCTAGAACTCTTGATAGATATAAAGCGAGATTGATTGCTAAAGGCTTCACTCAAGTTGGAGTTGACTTTCAAGAGACATTTGCACTGGTCGTTAAATTGAACTCAATCAGAATTTTATTGTCTTTGTTGTTCATAAATCCTAGACTTTGCACCAGCTTGATGTAAAAAATGTCTTCCTCCATGATGAATTGGAGGAAGAAATTTATATGACTCCTCCTGGTATGGATGTTCCTAAATGACATGGGTGTCGCCTTAAGAAAATCTTATATGGTCTCAAACTGTCACCTCGTGTCTGGTTTGCCAAGCTAAGCGACAAACTTGTACATCTAAATTTCACTTGTTGTACTTTAGATCACTCGGTCTTTGTCTACAAAAAGGAGGAACGTACCACTATTCTCATAGTCTGTGTGGATGATATCATTATTACTGAAACTGATGACCACCACATTACCTAGTTAAAGAGGAATTGGCCTCTGCCTTTGAAACAAGGATTTGAGTCTTCTTCAGTACTCTGAAATTGAAATTGCTCGATCTTGGAAAAAGATCTCTCAAAGTAAAATGTCTTGGACCTTCTTGGCGTTGGATCAGTGTTGTGGATATCGGCCGACTGCCTTCGGCCGACATGAAAGTTTGGGAGCAAAAACGACACAAGGCACAATTTCGTTTCGTGGCGTTTTGAAAATAGCGGTCTTCTTAAAACCGACATGTCGGTACTAAATCCCGATATCGGGCGTTATTTTACCTTTTTTATTTATTAAAAAAATTATTTTATTAATTCTTATTTCTTCATAATAAAAACCCTGCTCATTCACAAGACCCAGCTCATTTCACTTCATCCCGCTCTGCCCTAGCTCTCCCCGTCGCTCTGCCCTAGCTCTCCCCGTGCTCGCCCTAGCTCTCCCGCGCGCTCGGCGACACTGTCTCTCTGGATTTCTTCTCCCTGCTCGCTGGTGCTCTCTGGTTCTCTGATTCTCCGGTGCTCTCTAGCTCGTTGGTGCTCTCCCTCTCTCGCGCGCTGTCGGACTCTCTCTCTGGTTCTTTCTTCTCTGTGCTCGCTGGTGCTCTCTGGTTCGCTGTTTATCTGGTGCTCTCTAGCTCGCTGGTGCTCTCCCTCTCTCGCACGCTGTCGGCACTTTATCTCTCTGGTCCTTTCTTCACCTTGCTCGCTGTATGTACTGTGATATGTATAAAAATTAAAAAATAACATTTAATTACATATATAATTAATTAAATATTAAAATCGATATATGAAATATTGATATATCCCCCGATATATAAAAAACCTGAAAACTCAAACCGACGTGTCCCCGACATCCGACATCTGCAACATTGCGTTGGATATTTGGGAGTCAAGCCTGTGAATAGCCATGTGGACCCTAATTATGACATTCATAAGGAGACTTCTTCTAATCTTGAGAGGAAGTGAAAATTTCAATGTATCGTGGAAAAGTTGATTTATCTGACAATTATTAGACCTGATATCTCCTTTGTTGTTGGATTAGTTAGTCAATTTATGCACAGCCCTAAAGTTCATCACTATCAAGCAGTTCTGCGGATTCTCAAATACTTAAAAAATAACCACAGAAAAGGCATTATTTATCAAGATCATGGTCACCTTAAGGTCCACGGGTACCGTGATGCTGATTGGGCGGGTTCTTCCCTGGACAGAAGATCTACGGGTGGATATACTATCTTTGTTGATGGCAACCTTATTTCCTGGAGAAGTAAAAAAACAAAATGTAGTTAGCACATTCCTCCACTAAAACAGAGTATCGTGTCATTGTAGTTACAACCTGTGAACTTATTTGGGTTAAATCTATCTTGGGGGAAATGGACTTCCCTGTTCTTGAGACTATACAACTTTACTGTGATAATCAAGTTGTTATTCATATATCCAACAATCTTTTCTTTCATGAGAGAACAAAGCACATTGAAATCGATTGTCACTTTATGCGGGACAAAATTCAAGATCAGACTGTTACTATGGTGTTTGTGTCATCTGAAGATCAACTTGCTAACATACTCATCAATGTTGTATCTGGTAAATCTCTTCATTCTTACTCCCTCAAGCTCGGGAGGCTGGATGCTATGGTGTTAGCATGAGGGGAGTGCTAAGGGTCAAGCTAACTTATTGATGGGAATCCATCGGATCGTGCACATGATGGGGCGGGACCCACGTTCATTTATTCCCGCCGGAAGACGTGATCAGATCGCCGATCTGACACCGCGGTTGCGTCCGGCACGTCGCCGCGAATCAGAATTATATATTTATGTATTTTTTGGACACGTGCTTAGTCTATTTAAGGGCGAACCCACCGGCCAATCATAGCCGTTGGATGGGATGTCCTCATGCTTGTTTTCTTATAAATAGGACTAGTGGCTGGTTAGGGTTTTTCATTGCTAAAGTTGGAGAGTTCTCTTCCCTACTTCCGGTGGTCTCCCGCGGTGCCGACGTCGTGGACCCTTGGTGCCGACGCCTTGGGGTAAGTTTTCCTCCTCCTCTCCCTCACTCCCTCCTCCCCATCCAGGCCGCCAGCCCCCTCCTGTTTCCGCCCAGGTTCGGCCGCCCGAACCCCTCCGGTTCCTCCCCATCCAGGCCGCCCCCCCCCCCATCAGTCCGCCGCCTGGATCCAGCCACCCGCCCCTTTTCGCCTCCTACCAGCCCGCCAACGCCTCCCTCCATCCCAAATCCGTGGATCCACCGCCCGCTATTCCCCCTCTACCATTACTCCCCACGATCCGGGTTAAAGTGCCCCGATCTACCCTCCGTCGCCCGATCCACTCTCTCCCAAACCGGATCCGGCCATCTATTACCGGATCCGCCCACCCGAGTCCGGATCCGCGTGTATTCATCCGGATCCATCCGTTTACCGTCTCGATCCCCTCTCCCACCACCAAACAGCCCCCTTTCCGTCATCTCCACCTTCGGCTCCACCACCCGGCACCCGATCTACGCCACCCGAACCCTCCACTTCCATTGCCCGAAATCAGCCCCTAGTCTTGAGTTATTTTGTGATTGCGTTGTACTATTTTCTTGATATTATTATTGGAAGATCTTACATTTGCTTGGGGCTTGTTTGTGGCATTTTGTATCGATTGATTATTAACCTGCAGGTGGATCCCTTCGCCGCACGCTTCGCTTTTGGCCCTCCGAGCGGAGGAAAGCCAACTAAGAAATTCGCCCAATATTAAAATAAATTCTTGTTGTAGTTATTTGCTTGTGGCGTTGTTATTTTCCATTGCTCTAATAATCCGTCGCATGAACCAATTATCGTGTTGCATATAGAGTCTAAGTGGTGCACTCCATAGCCTACCCTACATCAGTTGGTATCAGAGCCCAGGTCGGGTCATTTGCATGCTCCGTAGTGGTAGGACATTTAGAAGCATGGTAGATCCACCCGTCACAAATGACCGGGCAGCGGGCTCGAATTCGAGCACCGCTACCACAGACTTTCAACGCCTTATTCTAGAGCGTTTTGACGCAATGGGCACCCAGTTCGAGAATGTGCATCACGATATCGCCGCGGTGACTCGTCGCCTAGATCTGATAGAGCGCGCGAGAGGTACCCCCTCCCTACACGACCATGAGGCGGGTGACCCGGGCGACTCTCCCCGTCGTGGGCAGCGGGTCAGAGATGATCCGCCACCTGCGGACCGCTACCACCGTGAAGACCCCGTGAGAGCCCCCACCCCGCCAGCATGGCGGAACCCAGAGCCACCTCGTGGCCGACCCCCACCCCCGTGGGAGGATTACCGTATGCCACGACAGCCTGGCCCTAGGAACCGCGTGTCCCCGCTCGGTCGCCACGACCAGCGTCGTGACGAGTATTACCCGCCAGGTCGACGTGAGCGCGGACCCCCGCCCGCTCGACGCGATTATGACCGTGACGATGATCCTGATGATTATCCTGACCCGCGGAGAGGCGACCGCGCCTTTGACATCACCCGTCGGATTCGCCTCGATGCCCCGATGTTCGATGGCCGCTTGGACCCGAAGGTCTTTAGTGACTGGCTCCTTGACATGGACCACTATTTTGACTGGTACGACATGAGTGATGAACGTTGTGTCCGGTTTGCCAAGATGAAGCTAGTCGGGCAGGCTAAGGTATATTGGATTAGTGTTGAGAGATCCTTAGAGCGTGACGGCTACTACCCTATCACCAGATGGAGAGAGATGAAGCAGAGACTGAGCGAGAAGTACCTCCCTGCGTCCTACCGGGATCAGCTATTCGAGCAATTACAAAACTTGCGCCAGGGAATGCTCACGGTGGCCGAGTATATGGCCCGATTCGACGAGTTTGTGGTTAGGAGCGATATTTCGGAGGAACCCATCGCCACTGCCTCTCGATTCAAGGCAGGCCTCCGCTCGGACCTCCGGAGGGAGTTGATTCCCCATTGTTTAGAGACGGTAGACCAGATATTCCAGCTCGCTCTGGAATATGAGCAGTACCTTCGCACCTCTAGTACGAGGCAGTTTCCTTCCCGGACGGACTCGTCGACGTTTAGGAAGCCCGCTCCGACCCAGACTGCTACAGCCACCCCACCCCCTCGAGTCACTCCTGACATGAAGGGGAAGGCTATTGCTACTGAGGGCCAGAGGCCTGGGGGTATACAGTGTTTTAGGTGCGGAGGTAGAGGACACGTGGCGGCCCACTGCCCCACGCGGAATCTGTTGCTTGAGGATGAGGAGCACGATTTAGAGGAGGATGTAGAGGCCACGGAAGAGATTAGAGCCACTGTCGAAGAAGGTTGGGAGAGCGACGCCGAGAGGTCCTTAGAGATGGGAGTGATTAGGCGCCTTTTACACACCCCACGTGCAGATGAGGATTGGCGCCGCACTACCATCTTCTACACCTATTTCCCTAGCGCAGGCGGACCCTGCAAGCTAGCCATCGACAGTGGGAGTTGTGTGAACATCATAGCCCAGAAGGGGCTTGAGTGTATGCAAGTGAAGGCAGAGCCTCACCCCCACCCCTATCGTGTCGTCTGGGTCGACAAGACCGCGATCCAGGTGACCCAGCGTTGCTTAGTACCGATCAGCATCGCGTCCTTCCAGGATCGGGTATGGTGTGACGTCATTCCCATGGACGTTGCACATGTGCTGCTTGGACGCCCATGGTTGTTTGACCGTAACGTCACGTGTTTCGGCCGCTCGAACACGTGTGTCTTTTATGACAAGGGGCGGAAGATTACTTTGACACCCACCCAGCCCAGGGAGAGATCGAAGAGTGTGATTGAGCCCTCCGTGAGCACGGGTGCCTCGAGACCATTACACATCCTGAGACGTGGCGAGTTTCTCCGCGACAGCATTGAGGCTGATATTATGTACGTTGTCGCCGCCACTCAGGTATCCGAGGCCCCCTCTGTTGTCCACCCGCTAGCGGTGCGTTCCCTTCTGGATGAGTTCGCAGACATTATGCCTGACGAGCTCCCTGACGAGCTGCCCCCGCAGCGAGATATCCAGCATGCCATAGATCTGATTCCGGGAGCCTCCCTACCGAACCTTCCCCACTATCGTATGCATCCAGATGAGCATGTCGAGCTCAAACGGCAAGTCGACGAGCTTCTACGGAAACAATTTATTTGTGAGAGTATGAGTCTGTGTGCTGTTCCCGCTCTTCTTACCCCTAAGAAGGACGGCAGTTGGCGTATGTGCGTCGATAGCCGCGCCATAAACAAGATCACGGTCAAGTACCGCTTTCCGATTCCTCGATTATATGATCTATTGGACACTATGTCCGGTGCCCAGATCTTTACCAAGATCGATCTGCGTAGTGGGTACCACCAGATCAGAGTGCGTGAAGGGGACGAATGGAAGACCTCCTTCAAGACTAAGGATGGACTCTATGAGTGGCTAGTCATGCCATTCGGGCTTTCAAACGCCCCTAGTACTTTTATGAGAGTCATGACGCAGGTGTTGCGGCCCTATATGGGCAAGTTTCTTGTTGTATACTTTGATGACATATTGGTCTACAGCCAGACACAGGCCGCCCACCTCGACCATTTGAGGCTTCTCTTCGGCACCCTGCGCCGGAGAAGTTGTATGTGAATTTGAAGAAATGCGCTTTTCTCTCTGAGTCCGTCCACTTCCTTGGATTCATTATATCTTCGACTGGCGTATCTGTTGACCCCGAAAAGGTCCAATGTATTCGAGATTGGCTTGTGCCTACGACTATCCACGAGGCTCGCAGCTTTCACGGGCTTGCCACCTTCTACAGGAGGTTTGTCCCGGGGTTCAGCACGATCATGGCCCCCTTCACGAGCTGCCTCAAGAAGGGAGAATTTCAGTGGACCCCCGCTGCCACTAGAGCCTTCGAGGAGATAAAGGCGAAGTTGACGACGGCCCCAGTCCTGAGGCTTCCTGACTTTGGACGTGCCTTTGAGGTCGCTTGCGACGCATCTGGAGTTGGTATAGGTGGCGTATTGAGCCAAGAGGGACACCCGGTCTCCTACTTTAGTGAGAAGTTAAACGAGGCAAAGCAGAAGTATTCGAACTACGATCGGGAGTTTTATGCGGTTGTCCAGTCCTTACGCTACTGGAGGCACTACCTCCTCCCCCGGGAGTTCGTGCTTTACTCCGACCACCAGGCATTACGCTACTTGGATTCTCAGCGCAAGCTGGGGCATCGCCATGCCAAGTGGGTCGAGTACCTGCAGGACTTCCACTACGTTCTCAAACACCGAGCTGGTGTTGAGAACAAGCCTGCGGACGCCCTGAGTCGTCGTGTCTCTTTGCTTCAGACGATGACCGCCGGCGTCGACGGGCTTGAGCGCATGATCTTAGAGTATCTGACGTGCCCTGATTTTGGTGAGATTTACACCGCCATATCCCGAGATACCCCAACCTCTGTTGAGGGATATCAGATCTTCGAGGGATATTTATACCATGGATCCCGCCTATGCATTCCCCGAACATCGTATCGTGATTTTCTGATTTGGGAGTTGCATGCGGGTGGAGCCGCCGGACATTTTGGGCGCGACAAGTCTATAGCCATTGTGGAGGACCGTCTCTACTGGCCCACGCTTAGGAAGGATGTGACTAGAGTCGTCCGCCACTGCCGTACCTGCCAGACGGCCAAGGGCACGAAGTAGAATGCGGGCCTATATACTCCGTTACCGATCCCACGTCGGCCTTGGGAGGACCTTAGCATGGACTTCGTTCTTGGACTTCCCCGCACTCGTAGGAAGCACGATTCCATCTTCGTGGTGGTTGATCGTTTTTCGAAGATGGCTCATTTTATTGCATGTCGCAAGACGGCGGATGCGACCCACGTTGCATTCATTTTCATGAGGGACGTTTTCCGATTACACGGCCTTCCCAAATCCATCGTATCGGACCGTGACGTGAGATTTATGAGCTACTTCTGGAAGACCCTGTGGCTCAAGACTGGCACCACCCTTAAGTTCTCGACTGCCTACCACCCACAGACGGACGGCCAGACGGAGGTAGTAAATAGGAGTTTAGGGAACTTGTTGAGATGTCTAGTGGGAGAGCGAGTGAGTAGTTGGGACTTAGACCTGCCGGTCGCCGAGTTTGCATATAATAGCTCCGTCAATAGGACTACTGGGTTGAGTCCATTTCATATAGTGTCAGGTTACGACCCCAGGAAACCCCTTGACCTTATTCCGAGCCCGTTAGAGTCTCGTCCTAGTGAGTCTGCCGAATCATTTGCACAGCATCTGCATGAGTTGCATGAGTCGGTTCGCCGATGTATTAATATGAGCAATGAAAATTATAAAATCCACGCAGATCAGCGAAGACGAGAGCGTATTTTTAATATTGGCGAACGGGTGATGGTACGAGTCCGCCCGGAGAGGCTCCCTTCGGGGTCTGCCAAGAAGCTAAGCGCCAGGCGAATGGGTCCTTTCTCAGTTATTAGTCGGATTGGGACAAACGCCTACAGGCTAGATATCCCGGCAACCATGGGGATTCATCCAGTTTTTAATATCGAGGATCTGACACCCTATTACGAGCCTCATGACTATGGGGACCCGAGCAGTGGAGGTGCGCCACCTTCTTCCCCCTTGCCTTCCTTCCCCACCGCCCTACCCTCACCAGTTGGCCACCACAGCCCGCCCACTACTGACACCCTTTCCCCTGGGAGTTCGTCGCCATTGGTACCACCGCCGACATCACCACTCGCACCGGATCCCACCATGAGAGACGAGAGCATCACGGAGATCAGATCCCACCAGATTGTTCCCACCACGGACGGGCCGCGCCTTCGCTACTTGGTTCATTGGCGGGGTCGTACAGACGCTGACGACGCTTGGATACTACCGGCAGAGCTTGATCGACTTGCCCCCGGGCTTCGACTCCAGTACGATCGTCTCCATTCCTCGGAGATGAATGCCTTTCAGTCGGGGGGAGTTGATGGGAATCCATCGGATCGTGCACATGATGGGGCGGGACCCACGTTCATGTATTCCCGCCGGAAGACGTGATCGGATCGCCGATCTGACACCGCGGTTGCGTCCGGCACGTCGCCGCGAATCAGAATTATATATTTTTGTATTTTTGGGACACGTGCTTAGTCTATTTAAGGGCGAACCCACCGGCCAATCATAGTCGTTGGATGGGATGCCCTCATGCTTGTTTTCTTATAAATAGGACTAGTGGCTGGTTAGGGTTTTCATTGCTGAAGTTGGAGAGTTCTCTTCCCTACTTCCGGTGGTCTTCCCGCGGTGCTGACGCCGTGGACCCTTGGTGCCGACGCCTTGGGTAAGTTTTCCTCCTCCTCTCCCTCACTCCCTCCTCCCCATCCAGGCCGCCAGCCCCCTCCCTGTTTCCGCCCAGGTTCGGCCGCCCGAACCCCTCCGGTTCCTCCCCATCCAGGCCGCCAGCCCCCCCCCCCATCAGTCCGCCGCCTGGATCCAGCCACCCGCCCCCTTTCCGCCTCCTACCAGCCCGCCAACGCCCTCCCTCCATCCCAAATCCGTGGATCCACCGCCCGCTATTCCCCCTCTACCATTACTCCCCACGATCCGGGTTAAAGTGCCCCGATCTACCCTCCTGTCGCCCGATCCACTCTCCCCAAACCGGATCCGGCCATCTATTACCGGATCCGCCCACCCGAGTCCGGATCCGCGTGTATTCATCCGGATCCATCCGTTTACCGTCTCGATCCCCTCTCCCACCACCAAAACAGCCCCCTTTCTGTCATCTCCACCTCCGGCTCCACCACCCGGCACCCGATCTACGCCACCCGAACCCTCCACTTCCATTGCCCGAAATCAGCCCCTAGTCTTGAGTTATTTTGTGATTGTGTTGTACTATTTTCTTGATATTATTATTGGAAGATCTTATATTTGCTTGGGGCTTGTTTGTGGCATTTTGTATCGATTGATTATTAACCTGCAGGTGGATCCCTTCGCCGCACGCTTCGCTTTTGGCCCTCCGAGCGGAGGAAAGCCAACTAAGAAATTCGCCCAATATTAAAATAAATTCTTGTTGTAGTTATTTGCTTGTGGCGTTGTTATTTTCCATTGCTCTAATAATCCGTCGCATGAACCAATTATCGTGTTGCATATAGAGTCTAAGTGGTGCACTCCATAGCCTACCCTACATCACTTATGCTCACCGGGAGATGACCATAACCAAAATAGTGGTTGATTGTATTAAAGGAGATTTGCTCCTTTACTCGGTGATTGAACGGGAGAAAACCCTAAGATGTTGGATTTAACTTTTGGTTCAACCCTTCCCCGGTTCAGCCCGTGCATCCTTTCGGCTACTGCATGTTTATAACCAAGCTACATCCACGATTAGGGAAAAGTGGAATACTGAGGTACGCGCTTCTCTCCTGAATCCTCGATTACATACATTTCCTTCCTACTCAATGAACATCATTTTATCTACTCAATGAGCTTCACTGTATAGGATCAAATCATGCAAATATATTTTCTCAATGTCATATAAATGATATAACACCACTCAACTATAATCATTTCTTTTGCAGTTTATCCTTCCTAGTTTTTTAACTTCTTATTTCCTCCATTCTCAACTTATTAATCAGCTACTATTTAATTACCTAACACTTGAATCCATACGTTACAGCTAGCCTAAATACTTTTATTCATAATATTTAAGTCTATAGGATACTTTGTTATCATAATTTATACCCCCATTGTTTTACATAACATAACTAAGATACGAAGAATCACTTTATCTCCTATATTGGAAAATAATCATTAATATCTCACATACTAAAATTGTGTCATATATCCAACATTTGTTCTATGGATAATAAATCCCCTGATGTCAAGCATTTTCTCCATTATTATAACTTTCCTTCAATTAAATAAATGTCTTACCAATTAAATATCTCACTTTGAATATCCTTTATAAGCATCTCAATAATCAATTGAAAAGAATATGAACTCAAAGGTCATCACTGATGTAATACTATAATAATTGAAAATTCTTCAAGCCGCACCTAATTACAATACTATTAAACATTGGCTTGAACATTGTGCACATGCCAAAGATACTTTTCTGCAAGCTTCTGAACAAAAATAGAAGACGAGGTGAAAAGTGAGCTTTTAGAAAGCCACCGCCAGGTTAAACAAAATTATAAGATAACAGCTAGTTTGTAACTTGGTATTAATGAAGAATTCATTTTAACAGCAATATTTATAAAGAAGTTAATAAATTACTAACCAACGTTCTCTTAAATCATTTTCTGACCCTGCTGGATCATGATCATTAGCTTCCAGCATTTCACGTAGCTCTGCAATGGTAACCTGCTGCTTAAGCTCATCCTTAATAGACCATAAAGCCTTGCTCTGCTCTTCCAGCTTTCTTTCCAGATCAGAATTAGCACCACTTGAATCATTTCCAAGATCTTTTGAGATCTGACCACTCCCAACTTTCCTGCGCTTAGTTTCTCTTGAAGTTGCTTGTTGCAAGACCACCTCTTTAGTACCTTGATAGAAGAAAAAACTGAAGAGAAAATGCCACAATCAACAATCTACAAGAAAACTCCATTGCACAATTACCTTTTTTAGTAGTAGTTGTGCCCTTCTTAAACATTGATGAGACAGTTTCTTTATCTTGCAAAGGTAAATTGTCCCAACCGAACACTTTCTCTACATCCAGTGATGGAGAGATTTCTCTGAAACAGTTAGCATGATGCCAAGCTATGCTTCTGGAACCCTGTCCCTCTGGCTTCATTGAAATGCGAACCTACAGCACAAAAAGAAGTTTAGATAAAACTCATTTCCATCAGTCCATAATCACATTGAGACATACAATTAAATCAACCTCACTTCCGTTTTCTAGCCACCATAATGAATGCGTTATAAAAATATTCATCGAAAAATCGAAAAACTCATAAATTCCACGATAGCATACAACACCGACCGTAATTTTTCATCACCGGGGATTAATTTTAGCAATGTGAACAGAATTGTTTTGAGGTGTTACAATGACTCTTATATGACGTTGACAAATACCAATCTCCGCTTCATATTCACCCAACTAGTGATGGGGCAAAGACAATCTCATTTAACTCCACTCAATGCTATCCCGGTATTGTCTCACCTGACCTAGCAACCTAAGTTTGGCAAATCAGATGCCACGTGTTACGCGGGCACATTCACTCAAGTGGGCCCCACTCGTCATAATTTATGGAGCGCGTATATGGAAACCGCCATGGTCGTGGGAACATTCACTCAAGCGGACCACCCTCGTAATAATTTATGGAGCGCGTATATGCAAGCCGCCTAACTCAATTTCCTTGTTATTAAAGGGTATGGATTAATTAATGAATATTAATTAATATTAATCAATTAAGTAACTTATTTTGTATTTACTTGTTTGGTTTATTTTGTATTTTCTTATTTGGTTTATTTTGTATTTCCTTGTTTGGTTGTCCTCCCTCATTTATACAAGGGAGAAGAGTTTATGGGTGGGGTATCTTGGAATGTATGAAGGTTTTTAGGGTTGCTCCCTAAGTTCGTCTCTTTCTTCCTCCCTTTCATCTCTCCCACCATCGTCGGTCTCCTTCCCTTGTTGGATTCCTCCTGGAAATTATCCATGATCGAATTAATTGGTCCGACCTGCCGTGCAGCCCGCTAGTAGCCGCCGGTGTTGTTTTCGCTCCCAAAACAACTGATTGACCTTAGCCGTGTACAAAAAGCCCAAGCCCGGAAAGCCCACCCGGGCCCGGCCCAGAAAGCCCGCACGGGCCCGGCCCGGGCCAAGGCCGGGCTTGGGGCCCTTACCGGACCGCCCCATTTTAGCCAGTTTCCCAGCCCGATGCCCGGCCCGAGTCGGGCCGGGCACCGGGCTAGCCTGGGCCCGGCACCAGGGCTAGCGAAAAATCCCGCCAATTAGGCGGGATTTAATCCCGCCTATATTTAGGCGGGATTAAATCCCGCCTAAATATAGGCCGGATTCAATCCCGCCTAATTGGCGGAATTTCCCCCAATTAGGCGGGACAATCCCGCCTGGATTAGGCGGGATAATCCCGCCTGGATTAGGCGGGATAATCCCGCCTGGATTAGGCGGGATAATCCCGCCTGGATTAGGCGGGATTTCCCCAATTAGGCGGGAAAATCCCTCCAATCCAGGCGGGATTTTAATCCCGCCAATCCAGGCGGGATTTTAATCCCGCTTAGAAATCAAGCCGGCGCGGGCCGTGCCCGGCCCGGACAGAAGGGCCTTACCGGGCCCTCTCTTTGAGAGGAAGCTCGGCCCGGTCCAGCTCAAGCTGGGCCCGGGCCGAGCCCTATTGGCAAAAAACCCGGCCCCGACCGGCCCGGTCGGGCTTTTAAAACACGACTATTTGACCCGCTCTCTGTGGCGGCCAGTCCGCCGCTCGAGAAGCATTTTTCGCGCCAACGACCCCCGGTCAGAAACAGGGCAGGATCAATCGGTCGAGCCCTCGCCGCTCCAAGATCGTCATTTCTACACGGGATCCACCGCTCCAAGACAGCCGCTCCAGGGATCGCGGTTTCCGCGCTCGATCCGCCACTCTAAGACCTCCTCTCCAGGAATCGCGGTTTTCGTGCTCGATCCGCCGCTCCAAGACCGCCGCTCCAGGACTGTTGCCCCGCCACACCAACACCCGCTCCCAACATAACAGTCGTCACTCCAAGACTGCTGTTCCGCCGCACCAGATTGCAGAACCGCCGCTCCCACAGGCGCCAGCCAATTCTACCTGCTTCCGCTAGTTCCTGTTCGCAGTCGATCGACAATTTCCGCCGACCTACAGCCGGTAGCTGCAGGACCCGCTTATTACAACTGGTCCCGGCCCCTCCACCATACATCTCTCCGCCGTACAACGCCTTTGCCGCCGCCGCAGCACCCCCACTGCACTGCTCGCCCCAACACCGACATCTTGCTGCTTCCTCTCGGCGCGGTTTCGCTACCTTCCCTCGGTCGCAACGAGAATGGCCCCCAACATTCGTTCTGCTGGCGATCTACCCCCGAAAGCGACAGCCGAAGCACTAAGCCGCCGCTTGGAGGCTCGAGAGCAACTTGTCGTCTCCATGCATGCCTCCATGCATGTCACCCTCCTCGCCCTCCATGTCAAAGTCGATCGTCTCCTCGCGATCGATGGATGGACTTCTGCAACCCCCCCCCACGAGGTTCCCTGCCCTAAGCCGTCTCCACCACGGCTGCCTCCTACACCAGGCGAGAGCTTCTCTGTCATGTCGCCCACAACATTCCTCTACGACACCAACCCCTTCCTCTGCGCTAGAGTCGATCCTCTTGTTGACCTCGCGCCGGCCCCGCCGATCCTATGTCGTTCTCTCGTCGACAAGGACCTTACGGGGACAGAGAGGATAACGGCCCGCCGTTCACTATACGCCATCAGGGAAACTCTTCCAGATACCAACAAGGGTTGGAGCTTCGATCTTGAGGACTCCGACAAAGGTTGGGGCTTCGACCTTGAGGACAAGGTCGATTTTCAACGGCGGTATAGTGTTACGCGGGCACATTCACTCAAGAGGTGCTCCCTCGTCATAATTTATGAAGCGCGTATATGGAAGTTGTCATGGTCGCGGGAACATTCACTCAAGCGGACCCCCCTCGTCATAATTTATGGAGCGCAAATATGCAAACCGCCTTACTTAATTTCCTTGTTTTTAAGGGGTATGGATTAATTAATTAATATTAATTAATATTAATCAATTAAGTAATTTATTTTATATTTGCTTGTTTGGTTTATTTTGTATTTTCTTATTTGGTTTATTTTGTATTTCCTTGTTTGGTTTATTTTATATTTCCTTGTGTAAAGAGAGGCCTCAAACCTTGTATATACTTCTTGAATGAATAATTACAAGTATGAATACATTTATATAGAAAAAGAGAAATGAGAGAAATCTCAATCCAAGATGTGAGACTAATACAAGGAGAAAAGAGAGAAAAATGGGCCCCTAGATGGGCCCTTAATTAGGCTTTTCTAACACTCCCCCGCAAGCTGGAACGTACAAGTCGTAGGCACCAAGCTTGGATAAAAACTAGTAGTATAGCGTACAAGTCGTAGGCTCCAACTCTATCTTCTTTGACTATACCTTTTCCCGGATAAAGTGACAGTCAACTTTAATATGCTTTGTGCGTTCGTGAAAGACCGGATTCTTGGCAATATATATTGTTGCTTGACTGTCACAAAATAGGGTCGTCGGTGATGAGAGACGAACACCTAAGTCTCCCAGAAGGCTCTCAAGCCAGGTTAACTCGGAAACAACAGCAGTCATAGCCCGGTACTCGGCTTCAGCAGAAGAGCGAGCAACCACAGTTTGTTTCTTGCTACGCCAAGTTATGAGATGTCCATCGAAGTAGGTACAGAAACCAGTTGTGGAACGTCTATCATCAATGGATCCGTCATAATCAGCGTCAGAGTACGCGACAAGAGATAGAGATGTGGATGGCTTGTACACAAGCCCTTGTCCTGGAGCGATCTTGAGATATCGAAAAATGCGCTCAACAGCTTGAAGATGAGATGTCTGGGGAGCATGCATAAAACGACTCACGACTCCCACGGCAAAAGAGATGTCTGGTCGAGTAACCGTAAGATAGATCAGCTTCCCAACCAAGCATCTATAGTATTCCGGATTTATAAGCAGCTTGTCGGAGTCCGAGTTGTGGGCCGAGAGCTTGTGATTGGCGTCCATAGGAGTATCCGCAGGTTTGCATCCAGAATAGCCGGCATCATGAAGGAGGTCCATACAATACTTCCTTTGGGATAACACAAGACCATCAGGGCGTCGAGCAACATCAAGCCCAAGAAAATACGGAAGGTTGCCAAGATCTTTGGTTTGAAAGGCGGAGTTTAACTGTTGCTTGATATGTTGTATCAATGTAGTATCGTCGCCAGTAATGAGGATATCGTCAACATAGACAAGTAGGATCGCAGTTCCGATTGACCGGTGTCGAGTGAAGAGAAAAAAGTCAGCCGAGCTCCGAATGAAGTCAATATCACAGACAACCTTTCTGAATTTTTCAAACAAAGCGCGCGAGTACTGTTTGAGACCATAAATAGATTTCCAAAGATGACAGACCCGAGACTCCCCCGTGGTCTCAAACCCGGGAGGTTGGTGCATATAAACAGTCTCCTGCAGATCGTCGTTGAGGAAGGCGTTCTTAACATCCAGCTGATAAAGAGGCCAATGATGATGAACAGCCAAGGAGAGAAGAACACGGACCGTGTTCAATTTGGCCACCGGAGAGAAGGTTTCCTCATAATCCAGGCCATGTTGCTGAGTAAAACCCCGGGCCACGAGGCGGGCCTTGAGACGCTCCACGGTGTCATCCGCCGCATGTTTAATAACAAAGACCCGCTTGCAGCTAACACAGTGCTAGCATGCAGGAAGAGGAACCAGATCCCAAGTCCGATTAGCCCAGAGAGCCCGCATTTCATCGTCCATGACCGCCTGTCACCCCCGGGTGTTGAAGCGCCTTCTGCACAGTTTTAGGAATAGAAATAGAGGAAAGAAAGGTGGCAAAGGCGTAGAGAATTGGAGTCAGCCTATGGAGAAAAACGTAATTGGCCAAGGGATGAGCTGTAGAGGAGGGAGCTGGATCTGTCGTTGTTGGGGTGTCGCTGGGAGCAGGGAGTTGGTGCAGGGAACCATCCTTGGAGCGACGACGAGTGTAGACACGGAGAAGGGGCAGAGGAGCCCGAGGGGGTTCAGGGAGAGAGGGGGATGGAGATGGCAGAGAGGAGGGTGTGACAGGCACGGCAGGCCGGGGAAGAGGAGGAAAGGAAGACGAGGTGGGGGAAGGTAAGTGGAAGGGCTGGTCTTCGCAGAACGTGACATCCGCCGAGATGACCAGCATGTCATCAGAAGGAGAGTAGCAAACATACCCTTTTGAGTACGGGAGTAGCCAACAAACATATATTTGGCCGCCCGAGGAGCAAGTTTGTCGGAAGGGGGGCCAAGAAGATGAACATAACAAACACACTCGAAGACCCGCGGGGTGAGATAGGTGGGATTGGTGGAAGGATAGAGAAGTTGGATAGGTGAGGCAAAGTCAAGAACAGACGAGGGTAGGCGGTTGATGAGATGACGGGCTGTGGAGACGGCAAAATTCCAATATTCGATCGGAACCTGCATTTGAAACATGAGGGACCGAGCAACATCGAGAAGATGGCGATTCTTCCGTTCGGCCACCCCGTTTTGCGAAGAGGTATACGCACACGAAGTTTGATGGATGACGCTAAATTTGGTGCAGAGATTGGAGAAGGTGCGACCAGAATACTCGCGAGCATTATCAGTGCGGACGACTTTGAGGGGGGTGGCACACTGCGTACGCATCTCAGTTAAAAAAGCACGAAACACAGAGGTAAGTTCAGTACGATCATGCAGTAAATATAGTCATGTAATACACGAGTAGTCATCAATAAAGGTGACAAAATAGCGAAATTTAAAGATACTGGGGACTTTATAAGGACCTCATACATCAGAATGAACTAAAGATAAAGAAGTACTACTTCTAGTACATGCAGGGGGGAAGGAAGAACGATTTTGGCTGCCGTAGATATAAGATTCACAAGAGAACTCCTGTAGAGGAATACCAGGAAAAGCTCGCTTGAGAATCGGAAGAGGAGCATGCACAAGACGGCAATGCCAATCGACAGTGGAGACAACGGAGAGAAGAGTGGGTGGGATATCCAAGATGTCGAGGTCATTCAACAGTCGCCCCGTACCAATGATACTCCGGGTGCGACGATCCTACATAAGAAAAGAAGAAGGAGAAAAGGTTATGCAACAATCAAGTTTGTGCGTCAGGCGACTAACAGAAAGTAAATTGAAAGGAGATCCCGGGACGTGAAGAACTGAGTAAAGAGAAAGGGCCGGGGTAAGCTGGAGAACAGCGGTGCCGGAGACCGGTAGGGTGTCACCATTGGCAACAGTGATACACGGAGGATGAGCCGTCTGGAGGTACGGGAGGGCTTATGGGAGGTAATATGGTGAGTAGCGCCGGAATCAACGATCCAGCGGGGGCTATGAGATAGACAGGTTATACCTTCCGCAGAGAAAGACGCAACCGAGCTGGAGGAGTGGCCGAGGACAACCTGTAGTTGTTGGAGTTGGGTGTGGAGCTCATCTATATGTTGGCGGGTAGTGGACGTGGGATCCTGGGCAGAAGCCCCAGTGGGAGCAGGAGCAGGAGCAACAGAGGAAGTAGTCGCAAGGTGGGAAGGTAAACCATGTTTGCGGTAACAGGTATCCTCGAGATGACCATCCCAGCCACAATGTGTGCATTTCATAGAAGAACGACCACCACGTCCTCGTCCCCGAGACGGAGGTAGGCCCCCTCGGGTGGAAGATCCACGAGCAGGAGGAGGGGTCGGAAGGAGAGGCTGTTGAAGAAGAGTCGGTGCAAATCCGAGAGGAGCCTCAGTAGGAGGCGTAACTTTAAGTAGCATTGAGCAGACATCCGACAACGAAGGAGTCGTCGTGGAAGAGAGGATCTGGGCCCGAACACTATGCAGGTGGGGAGGAACATGGGACATCATCATCGCGATGGTGACAACCTCTTTCTGGGCCAGTTGAGTAGCTAGATCAGTAGTTGGAGGCTGATGTTGAATCCAAGCCTCAGTCAGGGTCTTGGTCTGGGCAACGAAAGAGATCATATCGCCAGGAGTACTAGGAGCAAGGTTCTGAAGGTCGGAGAGAATATCATATAAGTGTTGAAGACTGTTGTGCCCAGAGTAAAAGGAGTGGAGCTCCTCCCACATGGCCTTGGCTGTGTCATGATACATGGTCATCCTGTAGGGCTCGATGTCCATAGAGTTTAGGAGCCAGGACTGGACCCGACCATCATCACGAAGCCAGTCATCGGAGGGAGCATCGGGGGTAGCTCGGGTCAAGTGGTGAAGAAGACCCTTTGTCTGCAGAACACGACGAACATAGTGAACCCATTCGACGAAATTTTGTTTCCCAGTCAGAGAAATTGTAGTAATCCGTAGCTCATCACGGAGTTCGGAAGCCGTAGCAGCCGCACGGGCTGGCGGTGCAGAAGTAGGAGCGGATGCATCGGAAGCCATGTGGCTAGCAGAAGAGGTCGGGCGTCTAGCAAGAGAAGCCGGGCGGCTTGGCAGAAACGGTCGGGCGGCTAGCAAGGAGAAGACCGGGCGGCTAGCAAGAGAAGTCGGTCGGCTTGGCAGAGAAGGTCGGGCGGCTAAAAAAGGAAGTCGGGCGGCTAGCAAGAGAAGACCGGGCGGCTAGCAAGAGAAGCTGGGCGGCTTGGCAGGGACAGTCGGGCGGCTAGAAGGAAGAGACCGAAGAGAGGGAGAGAGGTCGGCAGAGGAAGTAGTCGCACGGTTTCGGCGGACACACCAGCGACAAGGAAAGTCGTGACCAGGATGCGGCTAAGGGAAGAGGAGAGACCGCTAGCGACAAGACAGGTCGCAGCAACAAGTCGGTGAAGAGGTTAGAAAAGAAGTCCGCACGGTCAAGGTGAGTCCACCAACGGCAAGGAGAGATGCCACGACCTAGATGCGGACTTTGCCGAGAAAAGAAGAAACTGTATCGAGCAAGAGGCGCAACTCACGGCTAGAAAAGAGACTGTGGCGACTTTAGAGAAGTCGCGACAAGCGGGAAGAGAAAGAAATGTGAGAGAAAGGCCGCGCGAATAGCAAGGGAGGCAGCGCGGACAGAGATAGAAACAAGAGAGGGTGGACCCCACGTGTGAGAGAGGTTATAAAAGAGAAGTAGGAGGAGGAGGAGGAGGAGACGTGGAAGCCATGAGAGATACAGAGTAAGAGAAGCGGTTAGAAGAAGACAGGCCGCACGATACTGCGGCTAAGCTGGAGAAGGGGAAGTTGCGCGGGCAGCAGGGAGAACAGGCGGCTTCCAAACAGACAGGTCGGACAACCTAGCTCGAGCGGTTAGGAAGAGGGATACATCGAGAAGCCGCGAACAGACCGCGAGAACCTGCGGACAGAAGACCGTAAACCCGAGGAGGAGACTGGTCCCCCTGATACCATGTAAAGAGAGACCTCAAACCTTGTATATACTTCTTGACTGAATAAGTACAAGTATGAATACTGTTAGAGAAATAGGATATATTGTAAAGGCCCATTAATTTGGACCATTTTCTTCTCTCTTGCTTTAGTCTCACATCTCTTGTATAGGACTCTTATCCTCTCTCCTCTCCTATATATATATTATCATACTTGTTTTTGATATATGAAAAAGTGTTCATAAGGTTTGGGGCCTTTTCTCTACATGGTATCAGAGCCAACGGTCCTGTACCTGCGGTTTCCGTTTTTCTACCCGCCCAGCCCACCATCCCTTCTCCTCTCCTGCGGATTGCCTGTCTATCCGCTCCACTCTCCTGCGGCATGTTTCTCCTGTCCGCTATTCCCTTATCTGCGCGGCTTCTACGGACTGCCTCTCTGCGTCCGCTTCTCTTGTCCGCTGTGCGCTTTCCTTCTCCCGATCTTCATGCTCGCGATCTCTTCTTTTGTCCGCCCGAGCTTCTCTGCTAGCGGACTTCTCCTTCCCGCTTCCTCCTGGTGCTTGAGTTCTACTCGCGCCAGTCTTCTTGCGGCCTGCCCCTGTCCTAACCGTTGAGGGCTCCTCTCTCTTGTGGACCGCTCTCCTGTCTGCTGCGTGCTACCGCCTCAGTCCGCCACGTGTTCGCTGCGGACTGTTCTATGCTATAGTCCGCTGTGACCTGCTCAGCTCGATGCGTGCCCTGTCCTAACCGCTGCGGGCTCCTCTCTCTTGCGGATCGCTCTCCTGTCTGCTGCGTGCTCCTGCCTCAGTCCGCCACGGGTTCGCTGTGGACTGTTCTATGCTATAGTCCGTTGCGACCTCCTCAGACCGCTGCGACCTCCTCAGACCGCTGCGACCTGCTCAGCCCGCTGCGTGGGCTGTCCTCCAGTCTGCTGCGGCCTGCTCCAGACCGCTGCGATCTGCTCCAGTCCGCTGCGATATCTGCCTTCTACTTCAATCCGCTGCGGCTTGCTCACTGCTCCTATCCGCTGCGGTCTCTTTGCTCGTTGACTGCTCCGTCTGCTGCTTTTCTTCCATCGGCGAGCTCCCTTCCTGTACTTGCGGCCTCCCCTCTCTACTCGTTGCCGACTACTCTGGTTCTCGTTGCGGCCTCGGCTTCTTGACCGGTTCTTGCCGCTGGTCGCTGGTTCTCGCTCCGTCACTGGTCCCGGTTGCGGCCTGGTCCATGTTGCAACCTCTGCTTGGTGCTCCTGCTGCGGCCTCTGCGGCCTGGTCGTTCCTCTGCTTGGGGCTCCAGCTGCGTCCTCTGCGGCCTGGTCTTTGGCGACCCTTATCAGGATGTGTGCCTCTTCCGCGCTGATCGCCCCACCACTGGGCTCTGTGGTGTCTATCTCTGATAGCGAAAGCTCCTCTCTTGTACACAGTTCCTCATGGATTTTGGACTCCGGTGCGACGCACCATATTACCCCACTACAGCCTCCGCACTACCTGGCCTTTGTGCATCCTAAGTTCATCACCGTTGCAAATGAGGATACCACTCCCGTCTCTGGATCCGCTGACATCCTTCTTACTCCCTCTATTCTCCTTCGCTCTGTTCTTCATGTTCCTGGCTCTCCTTTTAATCTTCTCTCTATTAGTCGTCTCATTCACGACCTTAACTGCGACATAACCTTCTCTTCAACCTCTTGTGTTGTGCAGGATCGCAGGACGCGGACCATCCTCAGTACCGGGCAGCTGTCCAATGGGCTCTACATTTTCGTTTCCTCTTCTCCCACCGCTCTCTCCACCATCTCTTCTGTTGAATGGCATCGTCGTCTTGGGCATGTTCCTCTTCTCATTCTCCAGAAAGCTCTTCCTGATGTTTCCCTTTCTAAGTTTCGGTGTGAGTCTTGCATTTATGGCAAACAACATCGTGTCTCCTTTTCTTCACCTAGTACTCGGTGTGATGCCCCCTTCTCCTTAGTTCATTCTGATATTTGGGGGTCATATAAGTTCCCGAGTGTTTTTGGCTATCGGTATTTTGTCACATTTATCGATGACTACTCCCGTGTTACCTGGTTATTATTTACTTCGGGATCGTACTGAACTTCCCTCAACTTTTCGTGCCTTTCTGGTCGAGATTCGTACTCAGTTTTCTACCTGCGTCAAAATTCTTCGTACCGATAATGCGCGCGAGTATACGGGCCGCACCTTCTCCAATATTTGCACAGAGTTTGGTATTGTTCATCAGACCTCGTGTGCATATACTCCTCAACAGAACGGCGTCGCCGAGCGGAAGAATCGGCACCTTCTCGAGGTCGCCCGCTCTATCATGTTTCAGATGCAGGTTCCACCTCTCTATTGGAACTTTGCCGTCTCTACTGTCTGTCATCTCATCAACCGCATGCCTTCATCCACCTTGAACTTTGTGGCTCCTGTTACTATTCTCTTTCCTTCTCAGGCTCTGTTCTCTCTCACGCCCAGAGTCTTTGGATGCACATGCTATGTTCATAACCTGACTCCGCCCACTGACAAGCTCGCTCCCCGAGCAACCAAGGTGATGTTTGTTGGCTACTCTTGCACCCAAAAAGGATATGTTTGTTATTCTCCTGCCGACGGTAAACTAATCATCTCTGCTGATGTCACTTTTGGGGAAGATCAACCCTTCCACACCATCTCTACAGATCTGTTTCTTCCTCCTCCTATAATTCGGCCCGTGGTACCCATTACATCTCCTTCCCCCCCTCTACTTCAAACACCTAACCCCCCGCTAACCCGCCCTACGCCGCCTATCCGCCCTACGCCGCCTATCACCCAGGTGTACTCTCGTCGCCCTCCGAGCTCTCATGCCCTGCCACGGCCTCCCTCTACCGACGTGCTTTCGCGGCCTGCTGATCTGGTGCCTATCTCCACAGCTCATCCCATGGCGAATTATGTCTCGCTACATCGCCTGTCTCCGACCCTTCACACCTTTGCTACTTCATTATCCTCTATTTTTGTTCCTACTTCTGTGCAGGAGGCTTTGCAACATCCAGGTTGGCGTGCTGCCATGGATGAAGAAATGCAAGCCCTTTGGGCTAATCAGAACTGGGTTCTGGTCCCTCTACCACCTGGTCAAACTACAGCTAGTTGCAAATGGGTCTTTGTCATCAAGCATGCTTCTGATGGGACGGTTGATCGTCTTAAGGCCAGACTGGTGGCTCGTGGCTTTACTCAACAACATGGTCTCGACTATGAGGAGAACTTCTCTCTGGTCGCCAAGCTCAACACGGTTCGTGTCCTCTCTGTCGCTGTGCATCATCGATGGCCCGTGCACCAACTTGATATCAAGAATGTGTTTCTCAATGGCGACCTACACGAAACCGTCTATATGCAACAACCTCCCGGGTTTGAGACCACAGGGGAGTCCAGAGTTTGTCATCTTAAGAAATTTATCTATGGTCTCAAACAATCTCTTCGGGCATGGTTCGATAAGTTCAGCAAAGCTGTTCAGGCAGTTGGTTTTAATTGGAGTTCGGCAGACTTCTCTCTGTTCACTCGACATAGAACAACAGGCACGATTCTCCTTTTGGTATATGTTGATAACATCCTAATCACAGGCGATGACTCAAAAGGGATACGAGAGGTCAAACAACATCTTAGCTCTGTTTTACAAACAAAAGATCTGGGAAACCTTCGATACTTCCTTGGCCTTGAAATCGCAAGACGTCCTGATGGACTTGTCTTATCCCAACGGAAATACTGCCTTGACCTTCTCCGTGATGTTGGCTACTCCGGGTGTAAACCTGTGGACACATCGATGGATACCAATCACAAGCTATGTTCTCATGGGTCTGACTCTGATGGTCTGCTTTCAAACCCTGAGTATTATCGACGTCTTGTAGGAAAACTGATATATCTGACAGTTACAAGACCTGACATCTCATTTGCTGTCGGAGTAGTCAGTCGGTATATGCATGCTCCTCGAGGCTCTCATTTACAAGCCGTGGAACGGATCCTCAGATACATGAAGACTGCACCAGGACAAGGGTTGGTATATAAACCATCTTCCTCTCTATCTCTTGTTGCATATTCTGATGCGGACTATGCGGGCTCCCTGGATGATCGATGCTCTACTACGGGTTTTTGTACCTACTTTGGAGGGAATTTCATTACTTGGCGCAGCAAGAAACAATCTGTTGTCGCTCGTTCTTTTGCTGAAGCTGAGTATCATGCAATGGTCGTCGTTGTTTCTGAACTCACCTGGCTGGAGGCTCTTCTTGGTGATCTAGGAGTCACCTTATCCTCGCCAACAGTTCTACTTTGCGATAGTCAGGCCGCAATCCATATTGCGAAGAACCCAATTATTCATGAAAGGACCAAACACATTGAAGTTGATTGTCACTTCATCCGTGAAAAGGTTCAGTTAAAGAAGTTAGAGCTAGAGCATGTTCCCGCTTCTAAGCAAGTTGCTGACATCCTCACCAAGGCATTGTCCCGACATTTGTACCATCAGTTCTTATCCAAGCTTGGTGTCTACGATTTGTATGCATTAGCTTGCGGGAGAGTGTTAGAGAAATAGGATATATAAAGGCCCACTAATTTGGCCCATTTTCTTCTCTCTTGCTTTAGTCTCACATCTCTTGTATAGGACTCTTCTCCTCTCTCCTCTCCTATATACATGTTCTCATACTTGTTTTTGATATATGAAAAAGTGTACATAAGGTTTGGGGCCTTTTCTCTACAAATACAATTAATAGAAAAAGAGGAAGGAAAGAAATCTCAATCCAAGATGTGAGACTAATACAAGAAAGGAGAAAAGAGAGAAAAATGGGCCCCTAGATGGGCCCTTAATTAAGCTTTTCTAACACCTTGCTTGGTTGCCCACCCTCATTTATTAAGGGAAAGGAGTTTATGGGTGGGGCATCTTGGAATGTATGAACCTTTTTAGGGTTGCTCCCTAAGTTCGTCACTTTTTTCCTCCCTTTCTTCTCGCCCACCATCGCCGGCCCCCTTCCCTTGTCGGATTCCTCCTGGAAATTATCTGTGATCATATCACCACGCACACCGCATAACTATACGTGATCGAGATAATGGCCCATGTCCACGAGCCAGTAGCTAAAGGCCTCGAGACTTGACAAACCATCAGACGGTGTGGCAACTCTACATAACCTATACTCGAGACTCTCCTCAAAATTATGTTCACCGCAATAACTTCTCCTAGGATAGTCAGGTCGTGTCAAAGGGTCAACACGACTTCAATGAGTGGCAGGTCGGGGACGGGGACAATCATAATAGTATGAAGATCTTCCAGAAGAAACTCTGTGGGCTTGAACATAGCTGCACTCTGGTTCCTCAAATAGAGGATTAAAATAGCAACGACTACTATGATATGAAATGGAGTGACATATAGACTAGTCCTGTGTATTCTAAACTAAGTCTGAATCTAACTCTAATACCAATCTGCCGCTGGACGGTCCTAACAGTCGCTAATGGGTGAACTTCAAATGCAACAATATGAACACGACGATTTTAACTTGCAATAAAATTTTTTTATATAAATCAAAATATAGGATATAACAAAGTAGATAAAAGCACACAAGGAAATACAAGAAGTGGTATAAATGAAGGAGATCTCGAAATCAAATAGTTAAGTAAAAAAAAGAGTGAACGTCTTAAAACTTAAAAACAACAATTACAAACAAATTCTCTTCAAATAGAGAATTTACGAACAATTCAACATAAATAAGTGGCCTCAAACTAGAAAACTCACACAACTTACTAGTTGAGGGCTTGGAGGGATTTTCCGGAGTCGTGGCTGAAGGCGGCACTGAATTTCAGGCTCTCAGGGAAGCTGCAGATTGCTGGACAGCAAGAACCCGGGATGTAGATGTACCTCCTGATGGCCGGAATCAGTTGACTGCGGCTGCGGAAAATAGTGAGTTGTATAGGGCAAGGCAGAGATTGGTAAGTGTAAATGGAGCCCAGGGAAGCACAAAAAATGCTATTGCTGCTCTGGATAGGGAATCTGGTGGGCAGTTGGTCACCAACAGAAGTACGAAAGAAATTCCAGCAGAGAAATGGTGCGGATGTGAATTAAACCTGCTCCTTCCTGGACTATTTCAGGCAGCAAACAAGAGATGGCTGAGAACCGTAAGTTGGGGGTGATGGAAATAAATCTGGAATGCTTGGGGGTTGTAGAGGGGAAAACTGGGTGGCTGGGTGATGTTTCCAGGGACCTGGCATTTGCTAGTGCCTTTCAGGATAGATCTGAAGCAATGGAGAAGGGTATGTGTTATGCCCCCACACCCGCTTGGGTTCTCGGGACATAAATACTCGCGGCGGACCAAGGAGCGCGCGCAAGACAACGGGGATGAACCATCCGGTTCAGCCCCCACTCATTAAATCAGCCAGAAGGGGGGGCTGAACCACTCCGGTTCAGCCCCACTTGGGGGGGCCGGCCGGCCCCCTCCTTTCCCCGGGTATTTATAGCCCGGGGCTGCTTTGGGGAGGATCATTGAAGACATATCAGGTTTCTTTCCTCTCTTTCCCTCTACCCTAACCCTAGTCTCTCCTTCCTCTCTAGTCTCTCTCTCTCTCTCTCTCTCTCGCTCTCTCTCTCTCTCCTTCTTGCACGTTCATAGCATTTGGTATCAGAGCATCCTTCCTGCGACCATGGTGACACGCTCGGAGGCGGAGACCGCACGATTGGCTACCCTAGAGGAGAACTACGTAGGGTTGGCGAATTCGGTGGCGGCCATGGAAGGCCGCTTGAACACGTCCACAAAAAACATGGAGGAACGCATGGATGGACGTATGGAGGAGATCAAGGCGTTGTTGATGCAATCGTTGAAGGGCAAGGCGGTTCAAGGCAGCGATTCTGAAACCGAGGCGCCACAAAATGTCAACGGAGGATCGGCGGGGTCGGGACACTTCGGTCCCGGCAGAATTGGGACCAATCCGGTCCGCACGGAGCCAGCGGGCGCCGGATCGGCCCCCGCTTGGATCGGGCCGTCGCCCAGCCACCCTGGCTGGTCGACAGCGCCCGAAGGGGCCGGTGGTGGCCGTCTAGGGGGCGCCTACTCCTTCCGCCAACCTGCGCCCTGGACCGGCCAGCAAATGCCGCATCCGTGCGTGCAGGCCGGGAGCGGGGCAGGCGGACCTTCCGCCGCCCAGGAGGGGACCGCAGCCGACCTATGGAGGACCCGGGAGGCCACAGCAGCTCCCTTGAGACCACCGGGGGCTGTTGACGCCAATTTCGGAGGAAGAACGGGCATTCTACCGACGCCGCGGCACGTGGGGGGGCCGATGAGGTTTGGGAACGGCGAGACATGGCCCGAGCAGCTACGCCGACAGGGATTTCAAGGCGGGGGACAGCAATGGGGCGGTGGCCAAGGGGGAGCGAATTTCCATGACCCTTTCGGCTGACCACAGCACGGACCGGAGTTCAACGGGAGACATGGGGATATGCATCAACGGCCCTACATGCCCCCGAAGAGAACTCGCATGAATTTCCCTAAGTTCCGCGGCGGGGATGCCTTGGAATGGGTGCAAAAGGCGGAGTTATTTTTCACTTATCAAGAGATACCGAATGATCAGTGGGTGCAGCTAGCTTCTTTCCATCTGGAAGAGGACGCATATCAGTGGGCTCAGTGGTTCATACGGGCCTACGGATACGCAACATGGGCGAATTTTGTGGAAGGGTTCGTGGCACGTTTTGGGCCGTTGGAGTACGAGGATGTGGAGGCCACGCTACAGAAACTCCGTCAGAATGGCACAGTGATGGAATATCGAGCGGACTTCGAGAAGCTAGCAAATCGGGTTAATTGGGAGGAGAAGACGCTCCTCAGTTGTTTCATATCCGGCCCGCGGGACCATTTGAGGGATGAGGTCCACGCGTATATGCCGTGCAGTCTAAGCCATGCCATCAGTCTGGCCCGCATACAGGAGGAGCGCTACAGCCGTCAGAGAAATCGGGCCCCACCAAGGGTCCCGCCCGCCCCAGCAACAGGCAGAAGGGAGCAGGCACCGGCAGCCCGGCCGACAGTGACGCGGCTTACTTGGCCTGAACTGCAGGCCAGGAAGAAGAAAGGATTATGTTTTAACTGTGACGAGAAATACGCATCGGGGCATCGATGCCAAAAGGTGCAGGTCTTCATGCTGTGTGAGGAGGACGAGGAGGAGGACTACCCGAGCCTCGAAGCTGAGGAGGAGTTGGATCTAGCTGAGTTTGGCGTTTCGATTCAGGCCATGGGGGGATGTGTGGCACCCACCACTATGCGGATCAAGGGAAGGATTGGCAAAGAAAGGGTCACCATTCTCATTGATAATGGGAGCACCCGCAATTTCATCAACCATGAGGTGGCGTTGAAGACAGGACACCCCGTTGACAGGAACGCGGCGTTCCAGGTGATGGTCGCAGATGGCAGCAAACTGCGGTGCGAAGGGGCACTGAAGGGCGTGGAGATACATCTTACAGGATATGTGTGCCGCACCGATGTTTACCTCCTTCCGATTAAAGGGTCTGATATGGTACTTGGGGTACAGTGGCTCCGCCAACTGAGGCGGGTGACCACGAACTGGGACCGCATGACACTGGAGTTCACGCAGCTGGGGACGGATTACTGTTTGCACGGTATCCGATCCGCCCCTCTCAAGGAGATCTCCCTACGAAGCCTGCAGAGACTGGAGGAGCAGGGTAGTATGATGGCCATGATACTCGGGGTGGCGGCAGAGGGGGCCGACACGCAGGTGGCGTCGGACCCGATACAACTGCTTTTAGCTCAGTTCGAGGACGTCTTTCAGGAGCCGCACACTCTGCCTCCATCGCGTTTCCGGGATCACCAGATACAGCTGAAGACAGGGACGGACCCTACCAATATCCGTCCCTACCGCTACCCGTATGTTCAAAAGGCGGAGATCGAGCGCAGCGTACGGGAGATGCTAGCGACAGGCATTATTCGGCCCAGCACCAGCGCGTTCTCTTCTCCGATCATCTTGGTCAAGAAGAAGGACGGCTCCTGGCGATTCTGCGTCGACTACCGGGGGCTGAATAGCTCCACCATCAAGGACAAGTTTCTCATTCCTATGATTGAGGAGTTGTTGGATGAGCTGCATGGAGCGAGTCTGTTCACCAAATTGGACCTCCGGTCCGGTTATCATCAAATTCGGATGAAGGAAGAGGATGTCCACAAAACAGCGTTCCGCACCCACGACGGTCACTACGAGTTCTTGGTGATGCCGTTCGGGTTGGCCAACGCTCCCTCCACCTTTCAGGCTGTGATGAACGAGATCTTTCGACCACTACTTCGCCGGTATGTCCTGGTATTTTTTGATGATATACTAATCTATAGCAGGGCTTGGGACGACCATTTGGAGCACGTGCGACATGTCCTCACCGTACTGCGGGAGCACCAGCTATTCGCCAAAAAGTCCAAGTGTTCTTTCGGAGAGAGTCAGGTCGAGTATCTGGGGCACCTTGTGTCCGCCCGGGGGGTCCAGGCAGACCCACCGAAGATTGCGAGTATGGTGTCCTGGCCCCAGCCCACGACGGTGCGAGCCTTGCGTGGCTTCCTCGGGCTGACGGGGTATTACCGCCGTTTTGTAAAGGACTACGGCAAGATTGCTCGACCTCTGACGCAGCTGTTGCAGAAGGATGCGTTCCAGTGGAGCATCGAGGCGGATGAGGCCTTCCGGGCTTTAAAGCAGGCCATGACCACTACACCGGTGTTGGCGCTGCCGGATTTTACCAAGGAATTTGTGGTGGAGACTGATGCTTCGGGCGTCGGCCTCGGGGAAGTCTTGATACAGGAGGGTCGCCCGCTCGCTTACTTCAGCAAGGCCTTGGCCCCACGGACGTTGGGGCTTTCAATGTACGAGAAGGAGATGTTGGCAATTATACATGCGGTCGAGATGTGGAGACCCTATCTTCTGGGACAGCACTTCCAGGTCTGTACGGATCACCAAAGCTTGAAGCACTTCCTGGAGCAGCGCTTGGCGTCTCCACTGCAGCAGAAGTGGTTGACCAAGTTGATAGGGTATGATTACGAGATTGTGTACAAGCAGGGCAGAGAGAATGTGGTCGCCGACGCACTCTCCCGCCTACCTGAGAGCTCTCTCTCTCATGTGTCGGGGCCAGTGATCACCACCTTGGACGAGATACAGGTAGCGGTACTCCAGGACCCCGAGCTACGCACCATTGTAGAGGCACTACAGCAGGGTCAAGCTACGGAGCCGGGCTACCATCTTCATGGCCAGCGGCTGTACTTCCAGGGCAGAGTCGTCATTCCCTCCGCGTCGCCATGGCGATGCAGGAGTTTCACGCTTCACCCACAGGCGGCCACGCAGGGATTCTCCGGACACTTCAGCGGCTCCGAGCAAATGTCTTCTGGAAGGGGATGCGTCGCGATGTCCAGCAATTTGTACGGGAGTGTGAGATTTGCCAGAGGCAGAAGTACGAGGCCACATCACCGGCTGGGCTTCTTACACCGCTCGAGATCCCGCACCAGGTGTGGGACACCATTTCCATGGATTTCATTGACGAGTTGCCCAAGTCCCAAGGCAAGTCCGTCATTCTGGTGGTGGTAGACAAGCTCTCCAAGTATGGTTATTTCCTACCATTGAGCCATCCATACACGGGGGAGACAGTTGCAGAGTTATTTGCGCAGGAGATTGCGCGCCTCCATGGCCTTCCACGTTCCATCATTTCCGACAGGGATCCAGTCTTTATCAGCAGTTTTTGGAGGGAGCTCTTTCGGCTCCAGGGCACTACGTTACGTATGAGCACAGCCCACCATCCCCAGACGGACGGACAGACAGAGGTCCTCAACAGGGGGGTGGAGACCTACTTACGGTGTTTTGTGATGGACAAGCCGCGCACGTGGACCCGTTGGTTGCATTGGGCGGAGTACTGTTACAACACGTCCTTCCACACAGCCAGCAAGGTCACCCCCTTCGAGGTGGTATACGGCCGCCCTCCCCCTACCTTGAGTTTTTATGAGCCCTCCAGCGCCGCTCTCCCAGCCGTGGAGCGGACACTTCAGGACCGGGATCGCACTTTAGCCTTACTTCGGGACAATCTGCGGGTCGCTCAGGACCGCATGAAGGCACAGGCAGACAAGCACCGTACAGAGCGGGAGTTCGCAGTGGGTGATGAGGTTTTCCTCAAGCTCCAACCTTACCGCCAGCTGTCAGTTTCTCGGAGGATGAATCAGAAACTCGCCCCACGTTACTACGGGCCATTCCGCATTCTGCGTCGTGTGGGCCCAGTGGCCTACACATTGGATCTTCCAGCGGGGTCCCGCATCCACCCGACATTCCATGTCTCTGTTTTGAAGAAAAAGCTCGGGGCTTCCGTTCGGGCCAGCCCTTTCCTCCCCGAGGCGGCCAGCACGGGTGAGTTACGGCCGTCACCAGAGGCCATTTTGCTTACCAAATGGAAGAAGTCGGGCACGGAATATCGACCAGCGGTACTCGTCAAATGGCAGCAGCTGGACGCAGGGCACAACTCATGGGTCGACTTGTTGGAGTTCCGCGAGCGGTTTCCGGACTTCCACCTTGAGGACAAGCTGGTGCTTGATGGGGAGGGGAATGTTATGCCCCCACACCCGCTTGGGTTCTCGGGACATAAATACTCGCGGCGGACCAAGGAGCGCGCGCAAGACAACGGGGCTGAACCATCCGGTTCAGCCCCCACTCATTAAATCAGCCAGAAGGGGGGGCTGAACCACTCTGGTTCAGCCCCACTTGGGGGGGCCGGCCGGCCCCCTCCTTTCCCCGGGTATTTATAGGCCGGCGCTGCTTTGAGGAGGATCATTGAAGACATATCAGGTTTCTTTCCTCTCTTTCCCTCTACCCTAACCCTAGTCTCTCCTTCCTCTCTAGTCTCTCTCTCTCTCCTTCTTGAACGTTCATATCAGTATGTAGGGGTGGAGACTCACAAACAGGTTGTGGGAAATAGAAGGAAGGCTCCATTAGGGCTGAGGAGGTGGTTCCACGTGAGGTAAGGGAGGCTTCTGTTGAATGGTAGTGGGGCTCGGTTTGGGGAGGGGAAAGTGTGGGAAGGTGGCTCCATGTGGGCTGCTGAGGGAGAGGGGGGCAGCTGTAACGCCCCGGATTTTTCGTTGAGTGATTGCATACGCTTGATGGGCTGTCTCGACGAAATGTCGAGACACGGGTTACACGCCCTAGGTCACGGGCGTGACCGACCCGTCATGGGCGTGTACCCGGTCGTGTACCTTGTGGATAAACTTGAAATTGTCGGATTCTGCGCCGCTTAAGGTACACGCCCTGTGACACGGGCGTGTCACAGGGCGTGACAGGGCCGAAAATCGACTTTTTCAGTTTTTTTGTGCCGTTCGTTTTTCTGATTCTGGATCAAGCGGTCCAGCTCTGTCCTGGAAGAAGTAAAGCCGAGAAGAGAGTTTGTTTTCTCCTCACTTCATCTTTCTCCACCCTCTTCTTCATCTTCTTCCTCATTCCAAAAGGAAATCAAGGGAGCAAAGCTAAGGCAAGGGAAGGAAAGAGAGGAGCAGCCGTCGCGGTGTTGTATCGGTTCAGGCAAGCGGTGTTCTCCACCCTTGCCAATCTTGTTTTTGTTCTTTGATTCTTGCAAGTGTAGCTAGTTTCCCCTTTCAAGTTTGTTAGCTTTACTCTTCGTGATTAAATTGCACTTTGTCTAAGATGCTAGCTTTGTTTATCTTGTCTTGAATCTCACCTTTTAGCTATTATGCACTCATGAATAATCTTGTCTTTCATGAATTTCCCAACATATATGCTTACTTATTGTTAATCTAACTTTTGTCATGTTTTACCTTGTATTTCTCTATTATTTACCTTTCTTGTTCATGCGATTAGAGATCTTGTTGTGTTTAGTCGGCGTTATTACTTGTGGGGTTCGACATAACTTATTTGTGGTCATGAGTGAGGACATAACTCTGACCGTTGTTCAAGCATGGTTTTCACGCGAGCTTTCGAGTGGCTGTTTTGGTAGCCTCGTTGCACGATTCCCCAGCAAGCCGGAGTCCAATTTGGGGACTCGGTCAGGCCTCTTAGGGAATGCTTGCACTTTTTCGAGCCCGGGTAATGTTGCTCAAAACGGGTTGATTGTATGGAAGATGTGGTGTAAAGAAAAAAAAAGGGTAAAAAGTCCTAAGGAAGAAATGGTCTAGGACGAGAAAGAAACACTTTTCAAAACAGTGAAAAATGGTCATTTTTTTGAGTGACACGGCCTGGGACACGGGCGTGTCCCAGGGCATGTCAGGCTCGGGATGCGTTTTGGCTTTGTGGTCGTCGAACTTCGTTCGACGAAGTTACGGGAGGAACACGCCCCCCGACACGGGCGTGTCGGGGCGTGACCCAGGGCGTGACCCAGGGCGTGACCTCCTTGACTCGACGAATTTTCTTGCGTCGAGTTGAGCTCGACGAATGGGGTACACGCCCCGTGACACGGGCGTGTCACGGGCCGTATCCCGCTGGGTCGACGAATTTCGCTCGACGACTGTCGAGTGTCGAGTGTCGGGTGTCGAGTGTCGGGTGTCGAGTGTCGGGTGTCGAGTGTCGAGAGAGGGGTACACGGCCTGTGACACGGGCGTGTCACAGGGCGTGTCCCGCTATGTCGAAGTGTCGACACTTTTGGTCGACGAAATGTCGAGACACGGGTTACACGCCCTAGGTCACGGGCGTGACCGACCCATCACGGGCGTGTACCCGGCCGTGTACCTTGTGGATAAACTTGAAATTGTCGGATTCTGCGCCGCTTAAGGTACACGCCCTGTGACACGGGCGTGACAGGGCCGAAAATCGACTTTTTCAGTTTTTTTGTGCCGTTCGTTTTTTTGATTCTGGATCAAGCGGTCCAGCTCTGTCCTGGAAGAAGTAAAGCCGAGAAGAGAGTTTGTTTTCTCCTCACTTCATCTTTCTCCACCCTCTTCTTCATCTTCTTTCTCATTCCAAAAGGAAATCAAGGGAGCAAAGCTAAGGCAAGGGAAGGAAAGAGAGGAGCAGTTGTCGCGGTGTTGTATCGGTTCAGGCAAGCAGTGTTCTCCACCCTTGCCAATCTTGTTTTTGTTCTTTGATTCTTGCAAGTGTAGCTAGTTTCCCCTTTCAAGTTTGTTAGCTTTACTCTTCGTGATTAAATTGCACTTTGTCTAAGCTTTGTTTATCTTGTCTTGAATCTCACCTTTTAGTTATTATGCACTCATGAATAATCTTGTCTTTCAAGAATTTCCCAACCTATATGCTTACTTATTGTTCATCTAACTTTTGTCATGTTTTACCTTGTATTTCTCTATTATTTACCTTTCTTGTTCATGCGATCAGAGATCTTGTTGTGTTTAGTCGGCGTTGTTACTTGTGGGGTTCGCTTATGGTGAAGTAGAGACTCAAACTCTGTCAAGTTTGACATAACTTGGGCAATTTGTGGTCATGAGTGAGGACAATGAAATGAAACGTGTTTAGCTTGGGTTATGGTGAGTTTTGCGAGGCGAATTGTGAACCATGGCAGGAGCGTTTGTGTGAGGATTCTGTAAGGGGTGGTGTGGTTTCAGCCTTAGTGGCCACCGGGTTTTGTTTTGTGGTATAAATGACCGTTTTGGCCCCGATTTGGGCTGGTTTTTATTGGTGCGTTCCACTTTAGGGCCGCCACCAAAAGACCCTTGCGGAATCGAACTTAACCGCTGCTTATGTTTCACTAGTATTGTTGTTTCTTGTTATAAAGATGATGGAATAGGCAAATAGGTTGCCTTTTTGCACCTGCGGGTTGAGCAGGACTTGATGAGAATTTCACGCACTTGGTGCGTTTTACACTTTGGGTTGGCAGTGTTTAACACTGGTTTTTCACCCTGTTCTTTTCACTCATTTTACATGAAAAATTGCTACGGGGTCGGTAAGCCCCTTCGTTATATTTTATGAACTTAATGCTCTATTTTGTAGCTTTGATGATTGCTGAGGTGTTCTTTCTCGAATGCCTCAGGTGCAGGTTGTAGCTGGTTGAGCGGTTAGGGCTTGGGTAGAGTCTCTTTGGAGCTAGCCGAGCTTGCTTAGCGAGATAGTTCTTTACTTTGTTGTACAGACATACATATGCCCCAATAGGTTCGTGTCAGCTTGTTGGCGCTCATTGGTGGTTTTCTTTACTTGTTACATATGAATGCTAGACTGCTAATATGAATCATTTGGATGAGATGATGTCTACTTGCTCTTGGGAAGGTTTTATGGTAGGTTGCATTAGATATTTTACAAAGCTAAAAACCCTACTATTGTATAATATCCATAACATGTTTTGGCCAACTAATCAAATATTTTCCAAACAACGTAAAAAGGATGATTTCTTATATTATTATAAATCTAGAATGCATATACGAGATCGTCATAAGTAAACTAAAGTATTTTCCGCCGCGTACAAACACACGTTTTGATCCATAAGGCCGAGGGATACGGCCATCAAATTAAACGGTTTTCTTGCATATAACTGATGATTTTCAACTACTAAAGTAAGCGTCGAGGTTTTGCCTAAGCGTGTGCAGTTATCCCCTGCACGACGTGGCATCATAACACGTAGTTCTTCTTACTCTGATACGATGTACTCGTTGGGGAAATGCGGGTTGTGACAGCAGCTGAGGTAGAGGTGGGAAGTGGAGGTGGGAAGTGGAGGTAGTGGAGAAAATTTAGGAGGAGATCTTAAATTTTAGGAGGGGTGGAGTTAGTTGGGCAGTGGGAGAGGTAGTTATGGTGGTTATGTGGTAGTGGGGTGTTGGTTGGCCGAAGGTGATCCGGAGGTGGCGGAAGGTGGTTTCCGACGATCACCAGAAAATGGAAAATATAAGAAATTTGTGGAGGTGGCGGTGAACGTAGGAGGTTGAAAATATTTTCCAGCGATCGCCGAAAAACTGATGATAGATGGAATGTGATGGGAGAGGTGGTGGGAAATTTTGGAGTTGGGTTTAGGTAATTTGGGGGGGGGGGGGGGAATAAGCTAGTAGAGGATGGGGAGAAGGGGCCAGCCAAAAAAGGTTGGTGAATGAGTGGCCGGCTCTGGGATGAACGAATGGGGATGTGGTCGGCAAGTGAAGGGAGAGATGAGGGTGGTCTTTTATGAAAGTGGATGGGTGGCCAGCTAGGAGATGAAGAGGGTAGTGGGAGATGACCGGTCAAAGGGTGTGAGGAGGAGAACAGGGGGATGGCTAGTGGTGAATGGGGAGAGAGGCAGGAATAATTTCCAAGCTTCGTAGTGGGAAGCTAGAAACCTTGTTTGAAGCAGATTTGAAAGCCGGGTCCAGGATCCGGGCCCAAGGCATCTGGATTTTTCAGCTTCGACGTCGGGTGTTTGAAAGAAGAATTCTCTTCTTCACTTAATCTTTTGATGCCCCTAAATGAGTTATCTATAACTATTTATAAACTAAGGGTCAACAATGGACGGTCATGATTCTTTGATCAAGATGACCTTCAAATACATGAAAATAAAAAACAGAAAATACAAAAAATAACTAAAATTTGTGAATCGTCGATTCGCACAAGACGACTCTGATCGTCATGTAGGTCTATGTGTGTCGTGATCCCCATCAGTCCGGGGACTAAGCTGGCGTAACGCTGGACGGTCCAATATGATGGGATAAATAAAAGGGAAACTCATACAAGCAACCATACATATCAAACGAATTTAGCTTGCAGTAATAATTAGCTTTATAAATCAAAATAGACTTATGACGCAATAGTTAAAGCTCCCAAATAAGGAGACACGAGAAGTCGTATAAGTGCAAGAGTGTAGAAAATCAAATCGCTATTTAAATGAGAGATTACAAGGATCAAAACAATTGAAAACAAAGCTTATAAGTCACTCTCTTCAAGTAGAGAAGAAACAATAGACCCAACGAAAAAGAAATAACATACACACCTTAAACTTCACAAAATAATGAAGGAGAGGGCTGTCGAGGTGGCACAATCGCACTACGTGGCTGTTTTCAGGCATCAAAAGCAAGGCCCAATTGTTGGACAGCAACGGAGGCTGCTGGAACGGACTTGGAGGGCCGGAAAACTGGACAAAGGAAGTAGTATTTAGCAATCAGCAACTGTGGGAGGCTGTCCAGGGAGCAAGACAGCAACCTAGAATATACAGAGAGGTGTTTTTGGGCAGCTGGCAGCAAGCCTCCTGGAGGTTGGTGGATGAGGGAGTGGTGTGGGATGCTTGGGAAAGGAATCAGGGCTGTTGTGGATGGCTGGACAGCAGCAGTCGGTGAGGGGAGGTGAGAAAAGGGAGGAGAGATTGCTGGTTGGGGAATTCTGGATGGGGAAGGGGACAGGTATGAAGGGGGATGGAGTTCATGGTTGCTGGATTGTGTGTGGTGGGCTGTGTTTGCACGTGGGGGTAGAGGGGAAGGTTGGTTGTGGGCTCAGTTGGGGATTTGAGGAGCCTCCGCGTGAATTGGAGGGGAGGAAGATATGGAGGGGCGGCTATAGTGGGTTAGTGAGGTGAATGGAGGGGATATAATTTAGGAGGTAGTTCACTAGTTCCTAAATTCTAGGAGAGTGGGGCTAGTTCCACGTGGGAAGGGAATTCGGGGGGAGAAGTTGTTGGTGGTTCCGCGTGAGGTGGGTAGGGAAATGAGGTGCGGCTGGTTGCTATGTATTGAGGGTACTGGGAGAGAAGTCAAGCTTGAATTTAGGAATTGATTCCTAAATTTTGAGTGGGGGTGGAGGGATGGTGGGTAGTTTGTGGGGTAGTTATGGGTGGTTATGAGTGGTGGTGGAGGTAGCTGCCCGGAAGTGGTCGCCGGAGGTGGTGGTGGTGGCCGTAAGAGTTTTCCGGCTATCGCCGGAAATTTAAAATGAAGGGAAAAGAATGGCGGATCACCGGAGGTGGCCGGAGAAATTCTCCGGTGATCGTCTGAGATGGAAATGAAGGGGTAAGGAGTTGTTTTGGGGTAATTTGGTGAATGGAGAGAGAGGGAGAGGTTGTTGTAGCCGGCTGTAGGAAGTAGCACTCCTGCGTGGGAATTCGGCAATGGTTTTGGGAGGGGAGATGAAGGCGGGTTGTTGGAGTGGGGGATGAGTGTCGTGAACGACAACTTGGTTGAGGAATGAAGTGGTGAGGAGGTGGTGGACGGCAAGGTGGTGGTGGGCGGCAAGGTGGTGGTGGGTATCCAAGACCTCGCACCCGGGACTCGGCTTCAGCACCGAAATGACCAAAGAAGACTTTTATGCTCCAATCTTTGATACTCAAAATAAAAGCCCTCACTCATATTATATAGATTCGAAGAGGGGCAACGAACGGCTATGATTGATTGAGCGTCCCGTCTCAAAAATAAATAAAAATACCACTTGAAACGAAAAATGAAAAGAACAAACAATGCTTCGATGGTCGATCCGCATAAGATGAACGGTTCTGAGTCAACAACCCCCCACCCCCCCACCCCCCGTCTTGAAAGTATTCATCTCCGTGAATGAAGATGGGTGTGCTCTCGTCTGAAAGAGAGGTGAAACTATGCAGCTCTAAACTCATAGGTTGTTGAAGCTGAAGCTAACGATGAAACTGAGTCTGGTACTGCTGAAACTAACAATGGTACTGTAACTGGTGTTGCCACTAAGGAGATGTTGTCAAAGATGTTAGAGTCGTAGTAATGGACATCAATGCTCAAAAAGGCATTGTTACTGTCATAGACGTCGAACGTTGTATGAGATATGGAAGACTCTGAGGTGATGTATGTGTCAGAAAATATAGTACTACTGTGGAAAAAGCTGGGGTGATGCTTGTGTCGGAGAACGTAGTACTACTATGAAAGACGTCGTATGATCAATAGGTGCTGAAGGACTCGGTATGTGATAGAAGCTGAGTGGCAGACAAAAGCTGCAGCTGAGGCGCTGAGACGAAAGGGGAAATCTGGGACAAGTGGAACTATAGTAGATTAGTGGACGAAAACAAAGGCTGAGGAGTTGTGGTGGTAACGGGCAAAGGGAATATGGAATCATATGGCACAAAGAATGGTGTCAAACCTTCCACGTTGAATACAGATGAAATTCTCATACTCTGCGGGATATCCAGCTCATAAGCATTTGTTCCAATTCTTTTAAGCACAGTGTAAGGACTCATTCGCTTAGCATTTAATTTTTGAGCAGTCCTCATGGGGAACCTATCAGCACATATACAAATACATATACAAATCAACACATGTTCTCCTTCTTTGAAGCTTCACAACCTCGTATGGTTATCAGCATAAGATTTTTAAATAATTTTTATTGCAAGTACTCCTATGTCGGATAGACTCATGCATGCTACACAATGACAACAAATGAAGATCAACAAACATAATAGATCTCCAATGTAGAGGCTCTACAACCCTCCGGGTTTCATTCCAGAAGGGCACATTATCAGGGGGCTCAGTGGGTGGGGTGTAAAAAAATTCATGGCCGGTGTGATGATCATTTAAATAATCACTTGAGGTGTCAGCACAAATGATGATGAAATCTATTCCCAGACATCAAGAGCACTCTCTCTCGACTAACTCGTAGACGGTGGACACATACCTAAAGAGTGGTGGTTTATTTGTAGGCTCTCTAGGTGGTGTGTAGAAATATTCGTCGTGTGTGAGATAAGCATCATGAAGGTAGTGTAAGACTTTGGCACTGGAATGCCACTCTATAATGCCTCCATAAAGTAATAACTCATATGGCGGCTCATCGGGACGGGTATAATGAAATTTGTCGCAAATGCAACGTGTACCAATATAAGTTCATGAAATATTTGGAGGAGCCTTAACCGTAAGTAGGATCATCGTTAAGTAGGCAACACTAGATTAGAAAATCTCATAAATGGGGTGACTCGGATATATGACTAGGAGAGTTGTCAAGGCTTTTTGTGCTCATAAAGGGATCACTTGTTGAAATTTCATCCACACAAGGGCGTGGGGGTTCAACAAGAGGCTCAACGGGGGGTTTCCAAATAACCGGTCAATAGGGTGATGGTCCTCCAGATGCAAACCATCACAAGGGGTAATATTCCCAAAGATGGGTGAGACGATCATCACGAGATCAATATTATGCTCTTGGATCACGGTCGTGATGTAGCTTGGGGAGACATCAGGGGAAGAGTGGGAAAGCTTATACTCAATAGTAGGACATAGCCTCATAAGTAAAGCATCAAGGACTGTCTCTCTATCCGAAAGAGACACTAGCTCTAAGTGAGGTGTGGGGGATGGATACACCATCACAGTGTCACTGGGTCGCTCGTCCTCACTCTCGTGACCATGATCACAAATCATACTAGTGTCTCTCTCCACCTATATCATATGATCCGGATGAGACTCAACTCCAAAATCAAGTAAGCATTGAGTTTCCTCAAGAGGAGATGAATCAAAATCAGGTGTCGGGTCTCATGTGTCAGTGAGAGCACTACTAGACGCATCAGTGGATTGACCTAATTCCTTAAAAAAAATTACAAATTCTCTTTTTGTGATCTAAATGAACATCCAAGAGATCAAATTGATCACTAAGACACTAACCCACATTGAAATTCGGCTACCAACATATCTATTTTTGGAACATTAGAAATGTCGCTACACGTGATGTTATCTTGATGGTGGTGACCTCTATAGGGTTTTTAATATTTCTCGAGGTAATTAACTCTAGAAGAATCAAAGTGTGGAAACATATAAAGGGTCAGGTACGAGATAATCATGATAGTATGAGGGTCCTCCCGACAGAATTCTATGTGATTGATCAATGGTGGAATTCGGTTCCTCAAATGGAGGATTAATGAAATGGGTAGACTCGTGTTCATCAAATAGAGGATTAGACTAGCAATTACTACTATGATATGACATGGGGAAACATATAGATTCTGGTCTCGCGTATTCTAAACTAAGCTCGAACCTTGGGCTCTGATACCAATTTGACGCAAGACGATCTTACATGGCGGGGGTAATGTGGGTGAATTTTACATGCAACAAATGCAAAATAGACTTGCATTAATTTTCATTTTATAAATCAAAATAGACGTATGCCACAATAGTTAAAGCTCCTAAATAAGGAGACACGGGAAATCCTATAAGTGTAAGAGTGCCAGAAAATCAAATCACTAATTGAATGAGCAAATACAAAGACCAAAATGGTCGAAACAAGACTTATAAACCACTCTCTTCAAGAAAAGAATAAATACAAGACCCAACGATAAAGAAATAACAACACACCTTGAGCTTTGCAAAGTAAAGAAGAGAGGAGGGTTGGAGATGCTTTTAGAGGGCTGCACGGGACTGATCTCAGCACTCACATGCTGCATGTGGAAGTCCAGAAACTGGGACAGCAACTTTGGATTGTGCCCTTAGGGAGGCAACATTCAGCCATCTGTGGAGGGAGGTGGCTGTCCAGAGAATAGGACGAAAACCCAGGCTTTGTCGGGAGGGGAAATGATGTTGGCAGCAGGTATCTTGGAAGCTAATGGTTGTAGGGGAGATCCCAGCACCTTGGTAAGATGGGGGAAGGTGGCTCAACGTGTAAGACTGGATGGGGGAAGTAGGCCAGCTGTTGTTCCAGTGGGGAAAGGGGGAATTCGGCTGCTTCTGAGGCTCCACGTGTTTGGGAGAAGGGGAATGGTGGGGAGTGACTTTAGGGAACAGAGGGGGTCAAACTTAGGAGTTAGTTCCTAAGTTTAAGGGAGTGGGGGAGGTTGGGCTTGGGTAAGTGAGATGGGGGTGACTCTACGTGAAAGAAGGAATGAGAGGGAAGTTGTGATATAGTGGGCAGTTGCTTGAGGAGTTTGAGGGAGTGGGGAGTGGTTTTATTTTAATTTAGGTGAGACCCCTAAAATTAAGGATAGTGGGCTAGTGGGTGGTTAAGAGTAGTGGTGGGGGAGACCAGCTCAGGTCGGGACAATGCAAAAGTACCCGACGTCGCACTCATACAAAACCCTATCGGCCCTAAGTTTTGCATTGTGTCACTTTGCAATTCGAGTCTTTGAATTTGTAATTTTTGTTAAGTATATATATATAAACTTATAAATAGATATATATATATAAGGTTAATTTGGCAAAAATTATATATATATATACACACAATTATACATATAAATATATATATGTATATAAAGTTATTATATGTTAGGTTACAAAACCAGTTCAGGTTTCCGGACGGGCAACTGTTCATCTTCCTGAATTCAACGGTTCAAAGGCAGCTAGGGCTCGGCTTTTCATCCCCGACATTGTCGCTGCCCGCAGAAGATGCTCGCACAATGTCGTCTAAAACTCCCTACCTCGCGCTTCAACAGGCCACAATCCAGGGGCGTCCACGTGCGATCGAGGAGTGCCATGTTCCCACTACCCGGCGGTTGCAGCTCCATATCCACGACCGTTCCGCCATGGCCGCACCTTGAAGTTCCCATTTGAGAGAGATGTTGATAAATGTAGGAAATGCACCGTGATGTTGTTGTTTCTGATTTAGGAGATTAGTTGATGAAATTTGCTGTGACAATTTCATTGATTCCGTGAACTGTGAATGTTAGACTGATTTCTATTGGTGTTCTTTTGCTCCTGCTTCGAATTAAGAAGATGATGAGCAGTTGTATTAAATAGAAGGGATATCTTTTAGTTGATTGTTGTTTGCTTCTTGGTGAGGGGAAGATCAACTTGTTAGAGTATTTAGAGATTATGTAAAGCCATTTTTGTGTTAGCGTTAGTGAATAGAGTGATTTAGGATTGGTAGTGAGGAATTCATTTCTCTTGTGCTTAGAGAATTCGTGGATCCACCTTGAATAATTGAGATTTCGTGGAGCCTCTCGTGTGAGAGCGAGTGAATTTTAGGTTGTTTAGTTTGTGGCTTCTTTACACTATTGAGTGTTTGAGATTCCGTGGAACCACTTTTGTGTGAGAGTGAGTGAAATTTCTCCTTGTTGCCCGTGTGCGATAGAGGCCAACCTCGGAGCGGAAAATCGAAGATGATGAGGAGTTCCTCACGTGATCGTCATCGACTTCGAATACGGAAAGACGCCTCTTTTCGTGGGTAACTTGTTTCTTTCTCCTCCTTTGTGTGTCTCTATATTTTCTAGTAGGATAATAGATTCGTTGTTGGGTTTTCGCCCAAATTTTGTCAGCAAGCGCTACGTCGAAAACTCCATACGGAAACGTATTTAGAGTACACGATTTTTGATTTGCTACGACAAAGGAGAAAGAACGAAAGTTGCGAACCTTTTTCCCCGGATTTGGAATCGAACCATTATTTTAAGAAAATCTTTTTTTAACAAAATAGTCTTTTTTGTGTGTGCTTTATAAAAAACAAACGTTGCTTAATTTCATAAAGTCTGTGCAACGCCCGCTCAAATTATTTTTTGCAAAATCCAGTTTTCATTGCATGCATTTAGGGTTTCCTAGAAAAGCCGACAGGCGCGTAAAACCTACGCGCGGTCCTGCATCAAGTGGGAGATGGTTAATGAGTGGTGGGGGTGGTTGCCACGTGGTGGAGGTGGAGGGTCGCCGGAGATGTTAATGACGGCGGTGGTCTCCGGTGGTGGTGATGGTCGCCGGAGATGTTTTCCGGTGATCGTCGGAATATGTAAAATTATGGGAAAATGAGATGATAGCGGTGGTGGATCACCAGAGGAGGCCGGAGACATTCTCCGGTGATCGCCGAAGGTGAAAATGAGGGAAGAGAGGGCTGTTTGGGGAGAATTTTGTAGGGGAGAGATGGAGGTGGACTTGGGAGGGGGCTTGCTGAATGGGAAAATGAGCCAATGGAGAAGATGGTTCCACGATGGTGATGGAGGGTGGGGCGGTTAACAGGGAGTTGGAGGGGCTGCTAGTGGCTCCATATGAAGTTGAGGGAAATAAGGAAGGGGGGCTGGCTGCTTTACTGAGAGTGGGGAGTGGAATGTGGAGGGATAGGCTGATTTTGGATTTCTGGACAGTGGGGAGACGTGAGATGGAAGTTGGGGCTCAGTTGGAGATGTGGGAGTGACTCCACGTGGAGGTTGTAGAGGGGTTAGTGGGGAGAGTGGAGAAATGAGAGGTGCGAGAAAATGTAGAAGATAATGAGCCCATTTTTTAAGAGAGTGGTTATAGTAGTTATGGAGTGGTGGGGTGGTGGCTGGCCGAAGGTGGTCGCCGGAGGCAGGCGAAGTTGGTCGGAGATGGTCTCCGGAGAGGAGGCTGGTGTTGGCCAGCGGTGGTCACCAGAGAGGCGGCCGGTGGTGGTGGTTGTGATCGGAGGTATTTTTCGGCGATCCCCAAAAACTGAAAATGGAGAAAAGTTGGAGATGGTGGGGTGATAGTGGGAGGCCGGAAAAGTCTTACGGTGATCGTCGGAGATGAACTTAAGGGGTTGTTTTTCTAGAAATTAGAGAGAAATTTCGGGCTATTGTTGTAGGTTGTTTGGGGGGACAGAAATGGAGGTGTAGGGAGCCGGCAATGAAGATGGGAGGTTATGTTGCACCGACACCGACACGGGACACGCGATACGACACGACACACGACTCGTCAATTCTCAAAAAATACCATATTCCGACACGCTGGGACACGTATATTAAATATTCATTTTTTATAATTAGGAAAATCCTAAAAAATTTAACAAAAAAATAATTAATAAATATTTAAATAAATTAAGTCATGTTTAAATATTACTCATCAAATATTCAAATGCAAAACTTAACAAATAATCAAAAAATGATAGAACATTAACACATTACCATTATATATAATCAGTAAAAATAATGGATTCTCATGTAAATTTTTTCCCCCACTTTCAATTTTCCCTTTTCTAGAGAAAATATCTACATCACTAGTAGATCCACTTTCACTACTTAAAATGCTAGAAAGGGGTAAAGGCACTTTCAAGACAAATTATCATCCGCCTCACCATGAGTAGCTAACTTAGGGACACGCATGTCCGATTGATCGGAACACGCGTGTTCGATTGAGCGGGACACGCGTGTCCGATAGAGCGGGACACGCGAGTCCCGCCTGAGCCAGCGTGTCGGATTTCCGACTCGAGTGTCGGAGAGTGTCGTACGAGTGTCGGACTCTCCGTCACCGACACGCTGGGCAATTTGAAGTGTCGGTGCTTCATAGATGGGAGGGGAACCAAGGCTTCTCGCCAAGGAGGGATGGGAGGGGGACCAAGGCTTCACTCCCCGGATGGGCTTCAACACTGAAATGACCAAACATTAGGCTTCTATGATCCAATATTAAATGCCCAAAATGAGAGCCCACCCTCAATACAACTCGGAACGAAAAATGAAAAGAACAAACAATTCTTCGACCGACGAGTCGCATAAGATGAACGGTTCCGATTCTCCATCATTGAGTATACAAAAACAGCTAAAAAGGTTTTGTAACATTCATTTGAAATTGAATTGAATAACTGTGAGATAACAAACACTATTGTAGTATCGTAAAAGAGGCACCATAATCGGGCAAAAATCTTGGAGTGGAATATATTTAGGTAGCCCGGAAGGAATTTAGAAGATTAGACAGAAATATGGTGATCAAAGAGAAATAAGAATACTAACCATTCCTTTCAAAATCTTCTCACTGCAGTGCTTACATGTAGCACGAGAAGTTTGAGAAACCTCAATGGAGCTGTCAGCATCACTAGAAGTGGGCGTAGATGTGGCTCCACCTTCCACATATTTTCGAATTTCCTGTTGATCTTGCCACCGAAGCAAGTCCAAACCCTCGACATCATCAACTCTGATAATTACAGTAGCAGCAGAAAAATCAATTTATCTGTGAAAGAAAAAACGCATAATCCACTTGCTTTTACATCATTATCGTTAGTCATGATGCTAGTATTTGAGGTTTGCAATGAATTAGATATCATCATATCATTATAACCAGCTTGCTTTGAAATCATGAAAATAAGTGCTTATGGAATCAGGTGGAGAGCTCCTACTGCACAAAAATCAACAAATTCAATTTGAATAACCAACTTCCAAAGTACATACGCTTTGATTTGATTTGCTTTCTTCAATATGCAACTAGCATGATTCCACATCTGGTCAAAAATAATAGCAAAATATTTATTAAGAAATAAAAAAAAAGATGACTGAATCACTAGAAAGAAGCATATAAAATGAATAAATGATACAAAAAATGTCAAATTGTCAATCATAAAAAATATAGCAGACAAAATAATAGCTAAAAAACAAATAATTCCAGAATCGTAAAGTAATATTTCACTTGGTGCTTAACATATCTAATAAAGCATGCAAGTAAAATATGGATATAAATAAGAACGTGGGAAATATTTATGCATCTCAACTCTCAAGGTTGAAAAACCTCAGGAAGGAAAAGGCTGGTTGTGGAATGTACTTAAAAAGATTAAATATATTATAATCACTAAAACCAGGGAATATTAAAAATATACATCAACCAAAAACATGATGCAATGATATTTGGATCTAGCAAGATAAACCCTACAGTCTGCTAGTCGTGTTCAAAAAGCCCAATCGGGCCGGGCTTGGCACGGCCCGATCGGGCTCGGGTTTTTTTCCAACCGGGCTCAGGTTCCCTCTCAAAGAGGGGGCCCGATTAGGCCCTTCGGGCCGGCCCGGGCCGGCCTGAATTCAAAAGGAGGGACAATATTTTTTAGTTTTTGGCTTATCCCGGTGCCAGGCTCGGGCCCGGGCCGGGCTTTTCCCAGGCAGGGTTTTTGCCGGGCCGGGCCGGGCCCGAGCGGGCTTTCCGGGCCCGGGCTTTTACCCCATGACTAAAGTCTGCTAAACAAAACTCAAAAATATTTAGGGCCTCCAAAACCCATGTCATTTGTCAATTCAATGGAATTAGCCTAAACTAATTGGTTGACTATGGATGGTGGAAGATAAGGGCAATGTAAAATAACTTAAGAGCATTTAAACCTATGTTTGCATGGCATGTGAGATCACAATTAAATAGGAAAGGATCTATATCAAAACCATCTTAAAAGACAACCACTAATAGCCTGGAGGGCCAACTAGAGCCCCGACATTGACGTGAAGATCTTGTCACTGCCTCAATGTCAAAAATATTGTCCTCCACCCCAAGCGAATGAGAGAGTGTCTTCCAACTCAGAGGGCCTATCTAATAAGAACTATAAATACCTTTCAATATAGACTTAATTTGGGAATTCAGCAGCCAATTAAATGTCAAATGTCGTGAAAGTCAAGTTCAACAATAAATGAAGAATTTGTGTCGACTTCTCTAACCTTAACAAGGCATGTCCAATCTTACTCAGAACTGGAGCCCTCATCAGCTCTGTTGTTGGATATACACTCAAGAGTTTATTGGATGCTTTCATTGGCTACCTTTGGATCTGTATGCACCTAAATAACAACTACAAACTAATGTTCATTAGTGGAAATGGGTGATAATGATATAATGCGATGTCCTTTGGGCTGAAGAATGCGAGTGCAACTTCTCAAAAATGATGGATATGGTACTAAGAACCCAAAAACAAAAGGAATATTGAAGTGTACATCACCGAGCTCCTGCGAAAGAGCAAGATCATGGATCAACATTGCACAAATCTAGTTGAACTTTTGCACCTTTGAGAAAGTACAAGATTAAGTTAAATTTAGATGAGTGTCTTTGGCGCCAATCGGAGGAAGTTCATCCATCACCTATTCACACTCCAAGAAAGTCGAATATGTTGGAGTTAATAGTTTTATATTAATATTTAGGTCTTTTAGTCTCTATGGTTATAGTCCCACATCATGAGTCCGAGTTTGAGTGTCCATGTAACTCCTATAAATTTCCCGTTGTGGAAGAATAAAATTTGCACCAAGTAATTATTTTCTTCATTTCAACATGGTATCAGAAGATAAATTGACTCCTCCCTGAAATTTTTTAACGCCGAAAATCATTGACGACCTAAAATTCTCGGGGGCTTCCTCTTCCTCTTCAGATCCCGTCTTTCTCTCTCGTTAGTGTTCTCATCGACGAGTCCTGCTTCCACTCCCGTCAACGAGAACGACCACGGGTTCCGTCAACGGGAGCGGTTTTTGATCCCCTCGACGATAGCGCCAGAGGGGGCTCCCATCTACCCTATCATCGACGGTACTGTCGATCGTGGCCCTCGCCTTTACTGTCTCCCTACATCGAGAGATCGAGCAGCCTCTTCTTTCTTGTGTTGGCTTCGTCTATCTCCCGCAACAGTCTCGTCATCGACAATGACTTCAGATCCTGTTGAGCTCGTCGCTGCTTGAATCTGTCGTTCTTGTCGCCACACGTGATCGTTGATCCCGCCAACCTTCTCCTCTGCTGATCCCATCGACGAATCTCTCTGCAGAACCCGTCGACCGCTTTCTCCGTTGTTCATGTATATGTTCCTATCACAGATCGTCGGAGCCTTCTCGTACAAGTTGCTACTCCCATCATTGACCCATGTCGCTACTCTTGATGGGCTTCTTTTGCATGTGTGTTCTCTGCTTAGTTATTACTTAGTCGTGGATGGCTGCGCTCCCAGTCGATGTTCTATTTCGACTGGAGATGGCTTTGGCTTCCATTCCCGCTAGTTTTTCGGATGTTGCGATCCCATTTAATTCCATCCACGGCTCTTCAATTTCAGCCACCACCACCTTTTTGGGGTGTTATTCTCTCGTCGATGATGGAGTTTCTTAATTTTGTTTTAGTTTTTTGTGTTTTTGCTTGCTTGTTAATGATTTTTTTTGTGTCGTATCTTCAAGTTTTCATTCACGCGTGTTCCACGTAAGGGGGGGGTGTTTGAGACGAAGGCGACTCAAATGATATTTATTGACTATTGCCTTAGTCTCACATGGCCTCCAGGCTTATTTGGGTAGGTGTGATATGGTCTTTGTTGGTTGACCTTTCTATCTAGTGGGTTGTATCATGTAGGAGAATCCTCGGTCACCCGTTTCTTTCTAGTGGGTTCACGTTGTGTGTGGGTCCTGCGTGGTGTGTGGGTCTACATCGTGTGAGGCTGTCCCCAGTTTGATTTCGCGGTTTGAAATTTCTCTCAGTCGCTCGTCTGATGTTTTGTATCATATTTGATGTTTTGTCCCCTATTTGAGGCTCTATTTGTTTGGGCGTTTCGCAACTCCGTTTTGGGCAAACGCCGCCGGAAGGAGGGTTGAACCTCGGCGGCGTTTGCTCCGTTTCCAGCCTGAGAAACGCCCCAAAAGCTCCGTTTGGAGCAGATCCGGTTCAAACTCTTGTTTCCACCCGCCGGATCGACCGCCACCGCTAAAACAAATGAAGCCTGATTCTCCAGTTTAGAATTTCTCCTAGTGGCTCGTCTGATGTTTTGTCACATATCGCCTACCACCATTACCTTTCTTTTTTTGATGAAACCTGGAGGTTTCTCGACCGGCTTGAGGAGGGTTTTATAGTATTATTTAGGTCTTTTAGTCTCTATATTTTAGTCTCACATCATGAGTCTGAGTTTGTGTGCCCATGTCACTCAAATAAATTACCCTGTTGTGGAAGAATAAAATTTGCACCAAGTATTTCTTTTCTTCTATTTCAATAAAATCTAATATGGATTATGTGGCGCACACCAACATCAAAGAATTTCAAAGACTCATAGGGCATGTGACGATGCTCGATATTTTTGTCTCTAAAGCTTTTAAAAGTGTTCGCCTATAAGAGTGTCAAATAGCACTGAGTGGAATGAAAAATGCAAGAAAGCATTCTATAAACTATAACAACATTTGATCTCGCCTCCCTGACCGGAGTCCAATGTTAGGCTACAAACTATTAATTTATCTAAGTGTGGTCAAAAAGTAATAAGTTAGGTATATGATAATGAAGACAAGAAAGAGACAAATATTAGTTTACTATATGGTGATGGGAAGCTGCTCGCCCGGCTCATTCGAGTCAACTCACGCCGACCTCAGGCACAGTGACGATCAGAACCGTTCATCATGAGCAAATCGCAGATCTTAGCATTAGTTGTTCTTTGTGTTTTTATTTCAAGTTGTATTTTGTTTTATTATGGGGATCGCAGCGAACGGCGAATCATGATCATTCGTTCGTTCGTTGTCCCTCATAATGTCTATATAGAGAGGGTGGGGGATCTCATGTAGGGGTATTGAAAGTTTGTGTGAATAAGCTTTCCTTTCGATCATTCTGGCATCGAATCTGGAACCTCCGGGCGCGAAGCTTGGTCCCTCCTATTCTACAGTGAGTGGCCACCTCCTAGCCCCCCTCCTTATCGTGGATCCACCACTCCCGCAAGCCTTCCCCATTTACCCATCAGCAGCCTCCTCCCTCTCCTCATTGTGAACCCCCACTCTTCCCTCCCCCAGTTGGCCTCCATCCTCCTAAATCATCCCCTTTACAACTCCAGCCCAACATCCCCACTACACTTCCCTATTTTCTCCTACCGACAACTCATTTCCACCACCCTCAAGATCCAACAGGCCACCCCCACAACAACCCCCAAATCCTCCGTCAAAATACTCTCGTTTTCCTCTCCTAAATCAAATATTCCTCCATTATCTTCATTTTCAGTTTTCCGACGATCGCCGAAAAACATCTTTGACGACCACCGCCACCTCCGGTGACCACCTCCGGCCAGTCATCTCCACCACCACTCCATAAGTACCTATCAACTTCCTCCACTACCCCACATCTTCTAAATTTTAGGCCTCTTCCAAAAATTGCTCCTATCCCACCATTCTCCACTACCCACAAATCCCTCCCCACTCCCACCATAACCACCGACCCCTCCCCTTTATTCCCCTCCCAACCTTCAAGTAGAGCCAAAAACTTCCTCCTCCCCTAAACCGACCCTCTAACCTCCCTACATTCCAGCCTCCCCTTCATTCTCCTCCCACCCAGCCACCGCCTGCAGTAGAATTTCTGGGTAGCAGTTTACATCCTCCAATCTCCTCTCAGCTGCTGTCCAGGCCCCACACTCAATTACCAGCAAGTCCCCTTGCATCCTGGAGGCCTCCCCGAGCCTCCCAACTCCCTGTTGAGCCCATCCCAGCAGTTGGTTTCTGAATTCCAGCCTCCTCCAGCCGCAGACAGCCCTTTGCAGCACTATTGAACCTGAAGTCCAGCCCCGGGTGGCTCTCCTGGCTACACCACAACCGTCCAAATAGATCTCCAAGCCTCCTTTTTCAGTATTGTGCGAGTCCAAGGTGTGTTTGTTATTTCTTTACAGTTGAATCGTGTGTTTAATCTCTACTTGAATAGATATTGGATTATAAGCTTCGATTTTGGTTATTTAAGTCTTTGTATTTTCTCATTTAATTAATTGTTTGGTTTTGCGCACTATCGCGTTTGTACTCCTCTTTTATTTCCTTAATTTAAATGTTTTATTTTCCGGTGGCAAATCAAAGAAGGTGGTTTTAAAAGTACCTTTTTGCAAGTTAATCTTCGTTGCAAATTGTCTGCATCTATCATTAGTTCTCTTAAAACCTTACTCTGCGTCACTATGTAAGAAAATAGAAAAGTACTTCCTAAGCCTAGAAATATCCCGTCATGAAGAAGTTGACATATGTCATGCTCGTCTCAGCTCGTCGACTATAACCATATTGTTGGGCTCATTCTATGAAGGCAGGAACTGATTCCCTCCAGAATGACATTCTCACAAAATTTGAGCATTCAAGACAATTAATCAATTAGGGTCATAGAGCTGAGCGAACTTGATGTTGCATACATTCTGCGAGTTGTGATCAAAACACATGTGATCGTTGACTTCACCGATGAATTTAGGAAGAAGCGTCATGTGAAGTCTTCTTCTGAGTGAACTTGATGTTGCATACATTCTGCGAGTTGGGATCAAAACACGTGATCGCTGTTCACCGATGAATTTAGGAAGAAGCATCATGTGAAGTCTTCTAAAGCTTGCACGATAGCACCTCCGACAACCAAGAAGCTTATCTCTGTATTACATTGCATAGCTCATCAACTGTTGTTTTTAAACAAGCAATAAAACTTAGTTTCTTTGCTATTAGCAATCAAATAGAGTGCGAAGATCTTGTTCATTAACTTTGTTTGTCTCGGAACCTCGAGACTAAAAATTTGCATGTGATCTCCGACTAGCATGTGATTTTCTCGTGAGTCCAATGGAATACTAGGCCAAAGATTCCTTTTTGTACACTATCTTTTCAAATTGAAAGTAGAAATCAATATTTTAGTACTTTTGCATCAAGTCAACCCCTCAGAGGAGATCTGCGTCGACTTGGTTGAAAAAATAGTGTCAATTGGGAAGGAGACAGTTATGCTCTAAGAACACAACATACACAGAGATGGCATGGAGATCATATCAGCAAAGCATGGGTCAACGACATCACCTCCTTTCTCCCCACAAGTAGTATCCTAGAATACAGTACAACAACAACACTCAAGCTTTTATCCCACTATAGTGAGGTTGGCTATATGGATCCTTTGTCGTCATTGTGCCCTATCTTTAGTTGTAATCTCACTAATTCCTAAGTACATCATGTCTTTCCTTATAGTTTCATTCCAAGTCTTTAATGGTCTACCCCTCTCTCGTTTAACATACCTAGTGACTAAACTCTCGCAACGCTTAACAGATGCCTCTAATGGTCTCCTTTGTACGTGTCCAAACCATCTTAGTCGAGTTTCTCGCATCTTCTCTGCAATTGCGTTACTCATGTCTTATCTCTGATACATTCATTCATAATTTTATCTAGTCTCATGTGTCCACACATCCAACTGAGCATTCTCATCTCCGCAACTCCCATTTTTTGTTCATATACACAATTCACTGTCCTCTAATTACAGTACGGTAAAACTTGCTTTTATTTTTTGATGGTACTTTACGATCACATAAGATCCTTGTCGCGCATCTCCACTTCAACCAACCTGCTTGGATTCTCTGTGTCGCATCTTTATTAATACATCCATCTTTTTAACCTATCGATCCAAGATATTTAAAACGCTCGCTACGAGAAATATCTTGATCACCCAACTTAATAACGAAGTCATTCGTCCTTCTTGCACTGCTAAATTTAAGCTTCATACACTGTGTCTTTGCCATGCTCAACCTAAAACATTTATTTTCTAAAGTGTCTCGTCAAGATTCAAGTTCTGCGTTATGTTTCATTGACCAAAATGATATCATCCGCAAACAATAAACACGAAGGTATTGCTTGTTGGATATGTTCAGGGAGCTCATCTAAGATAAGGGTAAGGAGATAAGGACTTAAAGCTGAACCTTGATGTAAGCCAATAGTGATAGGGAATTCATATGTTAATCATCCAGATGTCGTCACCCTTGTCACTGAATTTGTATACATATCTTTGATTATGTCAATGTATGATACATTTACATCTTTCTTTTTTAAGACACTTCATAAGATATCTCTTGGAACTCTATCATAAGTCTTCTCAGGATCGATAAACAACATATGCAAATCTTGTTTTCTTTCTAGAATAGAGTAAAAGATAAAAATTTGTTTCGTCTCAAGTTGCTCATTACCTCCTTATTAAGGACGAAATATATGGAAGGTTCATGAGCATGAAATAAACAAATACTTAAGTGAAGTGGATGTTCCTACAGTCCTTCAAAAAATATATTCAGAGTGATTGAAACTCGGAAAGTAAAACCTTGCTCCAAAGAATTTTGCAACAAGGATATTTCTAGTACATGACGAGGAAAGATGATGACCTCTACATAAGAAAGTAATGATAATGCCAGAAGTTTGTTCTATGTTAACATACCTAACCCAAAAAAAATATCATCATCCCTTGATTGTTCTTCATTTGGGAAATCGGCCTTCTCTGTCCTTCTCCATGACTGGCAAGAAATGGAAATTTGTGATAGTCCTTAACGACTATTTTTTAAAATGTATTAAAAGGGGCAGCCTGGTGCACAAAGCATCCCCACACAGTGAGGGTCCGAGAAAAGGTACCACCACAAGGGTGAATAGCAGGCAAACCTTACACTGCTTTTTGGCAGGAGGTTGCTTCTAAGACCCGGACCCGTGACCTGAAGGTCACACGGCAATACCTCAACCGGTGTGTCACGGCTCCCCTTCTATTTCTTAAAATGTATTAAGGCAAAAAAAAACACTCGACAAACCATCAGTCACGTGATACAAAATATTATGGAGTAACATCATTTGCATACATGGGGTCGTCGTGATCATCAATAACAATTGTTCATCATTTAAAGATAACGACGTAGACGAGTTCTATTAAGGGAAATGTATCGACCATAAATTTTGTTATGTTCAGCATCCCAAGAGCAATGGATAGGTTGAAGAGACGGCCAAGTTGATATTGAAATTTTTGAAGAAAAATGTGAAAGGACAAAAGGATGTTGGGTTGACTAGTTGTTTTCAATACTTTAGGCACTCCCTACAAAAGCCTACATATTGAGTGTCATAGCCTGGAGCTGTGATGACCTAAAGAAATATAATTTGTATGGACGTGCAACCACAAAAGTATTGGGTGTCTGTTATCTTCCTTTTCAACTAATCTATTCACAGACTAATTTCATGTTGACTTTCTGCATCATGAGTAGAAAATAAATCTTTTTGCAGTTAAAGTAAATAACAAGCTCGAACCACTCAAGAACAAGTTGTCACACATTGAAATTTATTATAACCCCAAAGGCGTTCCATAGAGGAAACCTCCTAATTATCATAGAAAAATGGGCCTCCTTCCCTCATAAGTCATGGGGGAAAGACAGCAATCACAATTTCAAGCATGGTGCAATAGATCCCATCCCCTCAAGATAATTAATAGGAACAGTTCTCACTCATTATACATAACCTTGCTCCACCCAAAATGTCTGAAAACAAGGTCGAACTTGGAACTTCTCCATGATAGTTCCACGGTTGATCTTGATTGCTGGCGAGGAGTAAGCCAAATTGTTCTCAATTATCACAAATGAATAAGAATCTCTCCCTCCATCCAAAAGATGTCAGTGGGAGAAATCACCAAAATAAGCACGGCACAATGGGTCTCTTTCCCTTGCGAGGGGGTAAGCCGAACAGAACTGCCTTTTAGGCTCTATTTCCTCGCCAGCAATCAAGATCAACTGCCTTTTTTCGCTCCATCTCCGGCGGGAGAAGAATATCACAGGAACTAACATGTTTTTGGTAAATCTCCATTCCAACCGCAGGGATGGTGGGAAGGTCAACAAACACCATTTTTGGCCTTCATTCCCACTGCAGGGTGAAGGGAAAGCTTTCATCCTCTCCACTGCCTTCATCTCAGCGCTCTATTTATCCCCACCGCTCCATTCCCATCGCTCAAAGGAGTAGCTAACGCTAGGGTATATAAACCCCCTCAAAAAAGTCAGACCTTGTGTAGGAATATTGTCCTAAAAAAGCCAAAGTCAACTCGCATGGGCTCTAAATAGAAGAAATGCAGGTACGCCTTTTTATCACGATCGCTGTAAAGGGGTAGCAGAAGTGTAGGGTGAAAGAGGTAAACCCTCAGTGCAAAAGATGGAGAAATAAAAGAAAAACTACCCTAATGTGCGGAGATGGACGACATTCAACCAGAAAGAAGGGAATGAAAGAGCTAAGTAAAAATAATAATATTTACAGGCATGAAGCCATCGAACTGAGTGGCGACGATCATTTTGCCAAGACGAAGTTTGTCCTTGTCGATGGGACTCTTGCAAGTTTTGCAGGAGGATCTTCCAGACTTGGCGTACTCCGCCTTCCACGGCTTGGGAGGAGCAGCGGTTGCCATTGATGGACCTTCAAAGGAAGTCTGAAGTGAAAAAAGATGGAGGGAAAGGTTTTATAGCGTTCTCATCCGTGACCGAGCAGCCTTGGAGATACCGACGCAGACGAAAGATATTTCAGGCCGATCAATAATCAATATTTCAGGAGTACATATTGCTGTGATGGTAATTGTAATAATATAGATTGTTTGTGGAAATATACAGTTTTATTTATTTAACATTGACATAATGTGCAAAAAAAATTTTGATTGTATTTTAGATCAATCATGCGGTCTTATTTGTGAAAATTGATTGTATTTTAGATCAATCAAGCGCAAAAAATTATGCAGATGAAAAATACGCATCACGATCAGCAGTCGCACACGAAGATGATGATCTGAATTGTGTTACAAGCACCAAAAATACGCATCACGATCAGCAGTCGCACACGATGATGATGATCTGAATTGTGTTACAAGCACCAACTTTTTCAACCATCTTTGCATTTCCTTGAATGGATAACAATGCCTTTTCTTTTCTTTTACTTTTTTTCAAAAGTTCAAAAGGAGTGAGAGTTAACGGGACTCCTTTGTCGTCAACCATAGTATTAGGATTCGGATTTCCTGGAGTTCTTGCGGGAACTCCAGGGGGTGAAGTTCCAATTTTGCGAATCACTCGAGTGGGATCATAAAAAATGGTCAACATGAAAGTTGTAGATATCCCCGAGGTGAATAACTTTCATGTTAAACATTTTTTTGATTTGAAGTCGTTTAAACCCCCGATTTTGGCACCGAAAAAACTCACTCCGAAAAACATTAAATTATTTTTTTTCGGAGTGAGTTTCTTTGGGGCCGAAATCGGGGATTTAAACGACTTCGAATCAAAAAAATGTTTAACATGAAAGTTATTCGTCTCGGGGATATCTACAACTTTCATGTTAACCATTTTTTATGATTCCACTCAAGTGATTCGCAAAATTGGAACTCCACCTTCTGGAGTTCCCGCAGGAACTCCAGGGGATCCGGATCCATAGTATTATAGTTATGACCTTGGCTCGAACCTCGGTGTGACAATACTTTTGTCACTTGCGGTCTCTCAAGCGCACAATTGTAATCCGAGGGTATTGTGATGTAGAGATTTTTATTTAATTAAACGAGTGATAGTACACGGGGGGGTGGGGGGGGGGGTGGTTCTTCATGCCCCGCGCGACAGTACCCGGACTGCGGCGGCGGGTTTCGCCCTCTCCGGAGTAATATTTTTTAATTATTTGGAATTAAAAAAATATTATTTTTATATATTTGTTGCTGCCAAATTCGACGTCCCGGTCGGACCGGAATAATCTGGACTGCCTTAATTCTCAGAACGGTCGAGCGCGCACACAGTCACAGAGAAAAAAAAAGCTGACAAGGCAATTTTTTACGTGGAAAACCTCGGAAAGAGGTGAAAAATCACGTGTCTGGATCTGTGCCGACCAAATCTCCACTAGGTATGAGTGTTGTTACAACGCTTTTTCAATAGCTCGAGGGCAACAGGTCGCCTCTCGTTAGAATTATTAGGGAGAGAGAGAATCTGGAGGGTGACCAACCACCGCTCACAGGCTAATTATTTTCTCGGGTGTAGCGAGAAGCGATGCGCTCGTTGTATTCTGGAGTCTTCTCGTAATTCATGCAGGTGGAAGAAGCTTGTCGTACTCGCTCTGATCTCTGGAGCTTGGAAGCTCGTGTGATACGCCAGTCGCGTCTTATCTTGTTGTACAAGGAGGAGACAAGAATTGTTGACATGCTGCCGCTTGGTGGGCTCATTGCTGATGGCAGAGCGTGCAGGGACCTGGCTGACAAAGTGCGCATGGGGCACTCGCTGGACGAGAGTGCGCAGAGCGCTTGAAGGTGGAGAGCGCGTGGGGAGCTTGTTGACGGAGAGCGTGCGGAGCGATTGTTGGCATAGAGCGTGTTGGGAGTTTGGTGGAGGAGAGCGCGTTATGCGCTTGCTAGAGGAGGGTGCACTGAGCGTTTGCGGGTAAATAGAAAGTGCGCATGGTGCTTGAAGAAGGAGAGTGCATGGAGCGCGGGGGAAAGAGACCCGTGTAAGGGAGCGACGTGGGTGAGAGCGCGCATAAGCACGCAGGGGAGAGACGCCCGCAAGAACGCGTGAGGGAGAGGTGCGTGCGAGAGTGCGCAAGGAAGCGACGAGCGGGAGAGCGTGCAAGGAGGCGACGCGCGTAGGAGCACGCAAGGAAGAGATGCGCTTCAGAGCGTGCAAGGAGGCGATGCGCGCGGGAGCGCGCAAGGAAGCGGACGCGCGCGGGAGCCCGCGAGGGAGGCAACACATGGGGGAGCGCGCAAGGGAGGCAATGCGCGCAGGAGCGCGCAAGGAAGAGAAATGGAGGAGAGATAAAATCCGTAGGAGGATTTTCCGGACGAAGAAGATGAAGATCTTTGAATGAGGCGTCGAAGACGAAGGAGATCTTCAAGGAGCGCATCTTTGAAAAAGGTGAAGGAGGAAGGAGAGAGAAAATCCGTAGGAGGATTTCCTGAGGAAGGAGAGAATGAGAATTAAAGGAGGTTTGAGGTCCTATTTATTGGTTTCATGGGTGGTTATGGAGGTTACGTTGTTATTCGCAGCCCATAACCACCATGGTTGCTATTGATAGACTGAAATATTATAATTAATTTCACGGGACTATAATTTAATATGCACATTAATTTTATAATTTATATTAACTGCAAACCAGTCTATTTTTGGCAACGCATTATCTCCATTACAAGAGATCATGCGGGCGGTTACGTGTGTGGTTACTCACGTAACCGATGGCGGAGATCGCAGGAGCGTGATCGGACTGCGGAGAATACACATGACGGACGACGGGCGGTGGCGGCGACGAAGGGGGAGGTTGCTCACCGGCAAAGGTCATGCTTGACCGAAGGAAAATTACTGGTTGCCAACGGAAGGCCGGCCGACCGAGGGGAAGGCAATGCAACCTCTAATATGGACCTAGGGAGGAGGAGGGGCGGCCAAATGGCCGCCCGTTCCAAGCCAAAGGAAGTCCGCCCCTGTGAGGGGCGGCAGGCAAGCATGGGCGGCAGAATTGTCGTACGTTCTGGACGAAACAGTGGCTGCACCTGTGAGGGGCGGTGGCCAGAGCGGGCCGCAACTTTGCCGCCCGTTCTGGGCGAAACAGAGGCCACCCCTGTGAGGGGAGGCAGCCAGAACGAGTGGCAAAATTGTCGCACGTTCTAAGCGAAACAGAGGCCCCCCCTGTGGGGGCGGCGGCCAGAACGGGCGGCAAAATCACCACATGTTCTGGGCAAAACAGGGGTTATGAGGGGCGGCGAATAGAACGGGCGGCAAAATCGCTGCCATTTCTGGGAGAAATAGGGGACGCCCTTGTGAGGGGCGGCGGCCAGAACGAGCGACAAAATCGCCGCCTGTTCTGGGCGAAACATCGGCCGCCCCTGTGAGGGGCGGCGGCCAGAACAGGCGGCAGGCCGCCCCTGTAAGGGGCGGTGGCCAGTACGGGCGGCAAAGTTGCTGCCCGTTCTGGCCAAAACATAGGTCGCCCCTTCCAGGGGCGGCAGCTCCATTGGGCGGCCAGGTGGCCGAGGAAGAAGGTCGCGCCTTGCGCACGGCCGGGCCTTGTGGGCGCAGGTGGGCGCTTCCCAGAGAGCGCACAGGTGGGCGCGGCCCAAGATGCGCGCAGGCGTGTGCTTCCCCAAGCGTGCGCTTCCCGGGGCGCACACTAGCTCGCGCTTCCCGTGGCGCGCCCTAACGTGCGCTTGGCCGGAAACTTAGTCCGGGTCGGGGTGGGGTGGTCCTCAGGCTTGACTGAACCATTCCTAGGGGGAAACCCCATCATATGCCCCCAAGTCCTCGAACTTCGTGGTTGGAGCGGAAGGAGTGCAGGGACTTGACTGCTGAATTGCATGCATGAGTCTGTCGTGGTGAGGGAAATGTGAATGGTGAGTGCCACGCGTTGATGTGTGTGGTGGGCGCAGCATGCGCGAGGTGCACTTTTGGAATTTATGTGTGCATGGCGTAGAATGCACAAGGTGCAAGATGTGTAGCATGTACACGAAATGTGACGTGTGTATTGCGTAGTGGGGTGTGATGTGTGATAGGTGTTGTGTGCACAATGCATGCAGTGGGTGCAACGTGCACAAGGTGTAATATGCGTGGTGCGTAGAGCGCACGATTGTGCGATGCATGCGACGTGTGTGCATAACACAATGTGTGCAGCGTGAGCGTGGGGCGCAATGTGCATTGTGCATGTGAGGTGCAATGCTCGTGATGTGTGTTTAACGTGCACAATGTGCGCTGATTATAGGTAAGGGTGCAATATGCTTGGCGCATTGAGCACTCATGCGTGGAGGATAAGAGGTTGTAGAGATGCGAGTTTCTGGTGCCCCCGAGTTTGCCATCGGGGTATCTTGTGCACATGGTCGAAGGAGGAAACCTGTTGTTACAAGATATAGGGATGTGGATGTGGCGCTTCCATCTTCATTGAGGCAGAAGGATTCCTTAGTTTGTGAGCTTCTCTTGTCACTCTGAGGGATGATCATGACTGTGACATTTCTTGATTTTGCCGGATTGGATCGGAGCTGAGAGCGGAATTGGAGGTGACTCGAGCATCTTTAGAGGTGGAGAATTCTCTGGTGGAAAAGACTACACAGATGTTGATGCGTGCTCAAGAGGAGATTTCTCGTTTGGAGATGGAGCTTTGTGCGGTGAAAGCCCAAGTGGAGGTGTTATCTTCTGACAATCGGGTTTCAGAGTTGAAGGTTGCTGGTCTTGCGGAGTACATGGAGTCTTTGGATTACATGTTGGATTGTTGCTTTATTAGCGAGGAAGTTTGCGATGAGATCTGGAGCAAGGAGGTGGATTCTCAGATGGAAGATGTTGGAGAGTTGACCCTCAAACGTGGAGTCTCGAGGGTTTTTTTGTCTTATTAGCATGAGCTTGGGATGCGACGTATCCGGCCTTAGCTTTGACGATATCTCTGGCGATGAGAGTTCTGATGTTGACTTGGCTGATGTGTAGTGGCGTTGTTTCTTTGTATTAGTGTGTGTTTGCATTTTTGTTTTTTTTATAGTCTGGTGTCTTGTATGTCGTCATAATTATTTGACGGTTCTTGATTGGCGCCTTTGCGCATGTACTTGCATGTAGCAGTGATAATTGTGCTCTTTTTCTTCTTCTTGTCTGAGCGCTGGTGGCTACTCAAGAAAACATTACTAGAGAATGTAAATATCTGATCCAGGTATTATAAGGAGCATGTTGTCTGGAGACAGCTGTTGTAAGGAGCGCGTTGCTCGGAGGAAGTTGTTGTAAGGAGCACACTGCTCGGAGGCAGTTGGTGTGTGGAGCGCGCTGCCCGGATGTCGTGGGCTACTTCTTGCCACGACATTCACTGTTCTTCCCCAGGTCTGATGAAGCTTCTTGCTCCGTTCTCCTTTTTATGTCTCCATCGAATTGTTTTTGATGTGTCTCAATTGCTTCATCGGCTGCAATCTGGGCTTCGACTCGTCATATTAGATCATGATAACTTGATGTCGTTTCTCTCATTAATGATGAATAGAAGCTATCGGGGCAGAGTCCTCCTAAGAGAAAGCCTCGTAAGATCTCGGGGCTGATGTCCCGGATCAGTCGTGCTTCTGCAGTGAAGCGATGGAAAAAAATCTCCGAGGGTTTCTCCTTCACTTTGTCGGATCCCAGATAAGTGAGAAGAATCTTTAACTATTTGGCGGCTGACGATGAATTGATCAGTGAATTGTTGTGATAGTTCTGCAAAATTCTTCATCTCTCCCTCCTTCAGAGATAGGAACTAGGTACGAGCTTGTCCTTTCAAAGTCGCCGGGAAAGTTTGGCACAACAGTTGATCTGAGGCATTGCAAAATTGCATCATGATTCCGAAGTGTTTTAGATGCTCTGATGGGTTACTTGTACCATCGTACGTCTCGATCTTTGGGAGCCTGAAACCGTGAGGGATTGGGTGTGCCAGGATCTCTAGTGCAAATGCTGAGTAATGATGGAGGGGGCGGTTGGCCGAAGCGGCGCCCCGCTTGGCTCGCTCGCGCTCTTCTGTGATTAAGTTGAGAATTTCTTCATGTGTGATCATTTCATCGAGGCCCGCTACTTCTGGGTAGTTGCAGTGATTTTGAGATTCAGGTTCTCTTGCAGGACGGACTTTGCGGCCTTGAACATCCATGCGGGGGGGGGGGGGGGGGGGTCTGCTTCAAGCATGTTGGACAGGAAAGTGAGGGGGAAATGGACCGACGTGCACCCCAAGGGTCATCCCTTCTGCAGTGCGGGTAACTCCTCCCGCCATAGTCTCTAGTAACGAGTACCACTGTGTTGAGGGTACTGACTTCTGAGGATGTTGGGAACTCATTTCTCACAAACAGCGCCAAACTGTTGCCGCCAAATTCGACGTCCCGGTCGGACCGGAATAACCTAGACCGCCTTAGCACTCGGAACGGTCGAGCGCTCACACAGTCACAAAGAAAGCAAAGCTGCCAAGATAATTTTTTACGTGGAAATCCCCGGATAGAGGTGAAAAATCACATGGCCGGATCTGTGCCGACTAGACCTCCACTAGATCTGAGTGTTGTTACAAGGCTTTTTCAAGAACTCGAGGGCAACATGCCGCCTCTCGTTACAATTACTAGAGAGAGAGAAAAAAACCTGGAGGGTGACAGACCATCGCTCACAGGCTAATTATTTTCTCGGGTGCTGAGGGAAGTGATGTCCTCGTTGTATTTTGGTGTCTTCTAGTAATTCCTGGAGGCGGAAGCAGCTTGTCGTACTCGCTCTGATGTCTGGAGCTTGGAAGCTCGTGCGATGCGTCAAGCGCGTCTTATCTTGTTGTACAAGGAGGAGACGAGAATTGTTGACTTGCTGACGTTTGGTGGGCTCGTTGCTGATGGCAGAGCGTGCAGAGACCTAGCTGACGGAGAGCGCATGAGGCACTCGCTGGCGGAGAGCGCGCGGGAAGCTTGTTGACGGAGAGCGCGCAGAGCGCTTGTTGGCAAAGAGTGCGCTGAGAGTTTGTTGGAGGAGAGTGTGCTAAGCAGTTGCGGGTAAATAAAGAGCGCAAGGCGCTTGCAAAAGGAGAGTGCGTGGAGCGCGAGGGAAAGAGACCCGCATAAGGGAACGTCGTGGGTGACAGCACGCGTAAGCACGCAGGGGAGAGATACGGGCAAGAAAACGCGAGGGAGTGGTGCGCGCGAGAGCGCACAAGGAAGCGACGAGCGGGAGAGAGTGCAAGGAGGCGACGCGCGCGGGAGCGCGTAAGGAGGCGATGCGCGTGGGAGCACGCAAGGAAGAGATGTGCGTCAGAGCGTGCAAGGAGGCAATGCGCGCGGGAGCGCGCAAGGAAGCAGAGCGCGCGAGGGAGGCAACGCGCGCGAGAGCGCGCAAGGGAGGCCAAATCTCAACAATTTTTTGGGAGTTCAAATGATTTTTAGCCGTTGGATCGAAGTGAAACACGGTGGACCTCCAGAGTTGCATAGTAAATGCGCTCCCGCATATGGGAGCGATGTGGGTGAGAGCGCGCATAAGCACACAGGGGAGAGACGCGCTCAAGAACGTCAAGAAAAGATGGACACGTCGCTAGTGTATATATGTTGTAGGTGGAGTTCAAATCTCAACATTTTTTTGAATATAATTGCGTGAGAATAAGTGTATTTTTTTAAAACTAAATTCAATGTGATCAACAGCTAGTATTGCTTTGATGGTCCTCGAGAGTTACATGATGTGTTAAAGAATTTCTTCGTTAGATAAAAAATAGAGATGATTTAATGGAGGGCTGTAATTGTTTTGATGGTTCACATCATTACAACATAAAAAAAAAATCTTTTTATATCAGTACGAGCAGTTCTGCACGGGCTTTGCCCGTGCTCGCTGACTCTTAGCGGACTTCACCCGCATTTGAGCGGGTTGCGCCCATATATGAGTACCTACTTTTATTCAAAACACATAAATATGAGTATTTAAAATGACCGTAAAAAATATGAATCAATATTTTTATTTTGTAAAAAATATTCATTTTTAGCTAAAAAATCAATTTCTCACTCTCCTCTCTCTCTCTCTTCCTATCCCTCACTCATATAGGGATAAGAGGACTACAAAAATTCTCTCTCCTTTTCTCCCCCTCTCTCCTATCTCTTTCTATCTCCCTCCCCCACTCGCATTCAGGAGGGTTGCGTCCGCTATCAACTCTCATTAACTATTTATACGTTCAACCTACTCTAGAGCTAAGATGATCTAATTCGACTGGCATGTATGTTTGGGCAATCTACAACATGTTTCTTTTTAAATTACACTCGTTTTGGCTTTGGTTTCATTCATTTTCACATGGGATGCGTGTTTTGACAGCCCGAGCTTGACCCATTTCTAATGAGACTTGTCCTGACATAGTCTCCTGGACACCATTCGGGTTGTAGCTCAAGCACCCCAATTCTTCTCTTTCCAATTTCTCCACACAGTAGGTTGTTGAGGAGGAGCTCGAAGCCACAACCTTTTTGAAGAGAGAGTCTTCAACTCACTCCTCATCACCAATCAGGCTGCAGCTTAATTGGTGATGAGGGGTGAGTTGAAGACTCTCTCATTAAGGAGGTTGCGGGTTCGAGCCCCCTCATCAACAACCAATTGTGCTGAGAAACAAGTCAGAGCTACAAATAGTTTATTGTTTTGATTCAACTTTCGCAACTTTCTCTTTTACTTTTCACTAATCTTCGTCAGCGACTTCGTGACGGGGCTTTTCGACCATTTCTCTAGGCAAATAACATGTCTCATTACTTCATCTTTCACTTTGCTTTTGGAATTATAGAAACTTTGGCTTTATGTAATCTATGGTTTGGGTTGTATCATGTATGAGTATTAAATTAATTTACTTGGTTTTAGGATATGATACAGTCTGGACCATTGATGAAGACTTTGGGATTGGTTATGATACAAAATTCCCTGATCTTGCCATCCATATTCAAACATGTGAGTTCCTCATTTATCAAAAGAGAGATCACGGTTTTACATGCAATAGTTAATAATAGTCATGCTGCTACGTGTAGATTTACGCTCTCTTTTGAGTGTGAAGCAAATATTGAAGGTTCTATTTATTATTTTTAATCTGCCATTGTTTTACATGTGTAGATTTAAAATTTCAAGCATTTGGGTTTAGTCAATTTTGGTGTGTTCCATGTCACCGCTCACGCTGAATAATGAAGCCGCCCACACAATTGTTCCATCCCAGCCGAATGTTTTTGCCCTCGCCGAATGTCGTCGCCTCCGTCGAATGTCGTCGCCCCTACCAAATATCCCCGCCCCCGCCAATTCTCCTCTAAGATAGGGGAGAAACCATGTGCCTCTCACTAGTATGTGCATGTGCTTATATATTAGATTTCCCTTTAAATAACTATAAAAACTAAAAAGTATATAGAAAAAGCAATGGTTGAGATTGTTACAAGAGTGGGTATATAAGCATAGGGCTAAATAAAATATTGATAAAAAAGCAAGCCAAGAATGTAGTGGTTGCAACTAAAAGGGCAAATAGTCCAAAATACCCATGACATGCCATGGCCAACTTCCTCAATTCACCTCCAACATCTTGTTATCCACTCCCTTAAATTTTAGGATTAGGTGATAGCAAATCTGGCGTTTCATCTGCACCCCAACTTCTCCAATTTATTTGTACAAAACACCCAATGTTTTCCTTGAATTTGATCATAAAAAAGTTCTTAAACCTGCAATAATACCTTAATAACTTGATGCTGTTCGGTTCCGTATGGCGGGAATGAAGCTGCGAGTTTCGTCACAAAGAGATTGAAATTCAAGTGATAAATGGAACGTTGTTGTAAAATTTTAAATATGGAATGTCACAGGATCACTCCTAATCAATTAAAAACAAGTAAATCACTAGTAAAGAAGATGTAAGAACAACACTTGTATTGTTTACTATTTTATAGGGCGAGACATGCAAGCGCGAGATATGATTTCATGTTGCACCCGATGAAGATCAAAGAAAACAGACAAGAAAACAAAATTGACGAACTCCAAATATCAGACCGCATGTTTGCACCTCCAGTCGCGAGGTCGCACGAACAAGAACATATTGTCTTGTACTGGAGACCAATTGCTCAGTTCGCAGCGAACTAACAACACAGACCGCGTGAACTGATCCATAGACTGTCTGCCCGAAAACTACCAATGAGAGACCGCTCAGATCGCCAGACCGTGATATCGCTGGCGATAGCAATATCGCCAACGATAGCTCCTGTCTGCCAACTTTTTCCTGCTACTGCTATGATGATGGGACACTGACTTAACCACTAGACCAAGTCACCAGACCACCCTGGCAGGTCGCACAGTTCGCAACACAGCTGACCAAGAGGCTACTACTGCTTGTTGCGCTGCTAGAAAAAACCTAACCGCAACTTTGCACCAAGCAACAGTTCTCTACGATGCATAATACAAATGAGGGGGTCGTGACCCCTATTTATAGGCGGGGGAGGAGGATATGGTCACCGCCACAAGCGATACAGCTATCGAAGCACTGTGGGCGGTCTGCCAACCCTGACCTCACAACAACGCGGTTAGCAAACATCTAACCGCGCTTCTTGGGGGGTACACATGAGAAGACGAACTGAAACCTATCGTCTGGCGATAACGTCGGCGATAGAGACAAGCTGTGTGACCTGCCGACCTCACTTCAAAACTTGCGCCGGAGTTTGAATGGTTTCTCAAACAACACCTTAATCTCTGAGGTCAAATTGAATTTGCCTCACAGAAGCCAAATAAAACATAAGCATACGAATCCAAATGAACGAATTATAGTCAAATTCAATTAGGCTCTATTTGGTTCGGCGTTTCACTGCTCCGTTTGGGGCAAACGCCGCCGGAAGGCGGGTAAACAAATGAACCTCCGGCGGCGTTTGCTCCGTTTCCACCCGCCCGCCTTGAGAAACGTCCAAAAAAACTCTGTTTGGAGCAGCCACCTCCCCCCTCCGTTTCGAACACTCCGTTTCCACCCGCCTGATCGACCTGCCACCGCCGAACCAAATGAAGCCTTAATAGTATCTCTAATTTTGATTTCAAATCTCAAATTCCATCCAAACGAAAGAATCCTACTGTTGGGGATGACCCCCATTTCATAAAGGATAGGTGTGCACATAACCACACACCCATGATCTCCACCTCAAAAGAAGTGGGATCATGGGATTGACCGCGCACGCGATCACCGCGCCCAATCCCCTGCGCACCGATCTCATCACGCGTAATGGACAAATCGCCGTGAGCCCCATCTCGTCGACGGCAGGCGATCGACCTCCTCCCCGGACGCTGGCCGCCCGCCCTCTCTCGCCGCGCCGGACCCTGCCGCGGCCGAGGAAAGGGCTGCCCAGGCCGAGCCTCCTTCGGCCGCCGGTGACCGGGCCGCCCCCACGCTCGACCGCCGGCGCGGCCCAGGGGGGCTGCTGCCCGGGCCGCCCCCCCTCCCCCCCGGCCGCCCACCTCGTCTGTGGAGTTCCGCTCCCGTCGTCCGATCGGTGGGGGGCGTTCTCGGCCGTCCGATTCACGCGTAACCACCCATTAACCACCAAGTTAGTGGGGGAATTTAATTAATAATTTTATAACTTATTTAAATGGTCTCCAAATAGCGAAATACAACCATTTAAACTATACTAAAAATAATCATGATGGTGGTTATGATGTGAAATACACCATAACCACCACCTGTAGCCTATAAATGGAGTCACATGTCTCCTCATTTCTTACCGTTTTCCTCCGAGTCTTCTTCTTCCTTAAGTTGAAGCTCTGCCGAATTCCTCATAAGAGCAGCACCCGAGCTACGAGCGACTCAAGTCAAAGCCACCCAACGAAGCCAAATCTCTCAAATTCAAAGAGGCCCCCGCAAACGAAAGTTCAGGTGCTCCGCTCCTACGTTCAGAATCAGCAAGTTACTAACCGAAGACCACCAGCACGAAGCGCAATTTGTAACAACTCCCGGTTCTACAGTCTGTCGTCCGTCGTGTGTCAAGTGTTCTCTCACCCCCAAAACTGTAACGAGAGGAGACATGTCACCATCGACTTCACAAACAAACTGTAACAACCAGAAAATAGTGGACTTTAACTGACACAGATCCGATCACGTGATTTTTTACCCAGTTGAGAGGTTTTTCCACATTAAAACTCCGTATGTACAATCGATCTATCTCATTGTAAGTGTGCGCGCACGACCGTTCCGAGAACTAAAACGGTCCAAGTTATTCCTGTCCGACCGGGACGTCGAGTTAGAGCGCAACATCTACATATTTTATAATAATAATAGATAATTGTTAACTGTAACCCAACTCAAGTTAATCGCACCTCAAAATTAAAAAAAACACTTATTTTACCTATCGTTAACCGCAACCCAGACGGCCTCCCGGAAGCCGGCGCCGGGCGACCCTCGCCCGATCGACATCCGTGGGGCCGGCGCCTGGCACCACCCGACTGACTTCAGCGGGCCCTCCGTCGGGTGCCGCCCTGCCGACCTTACAAAGGGCGGCGCCGGCAGCCCTCGTTCGGTCGGCCTCCGTGAGGCCAGCGCCAAGCGCCGCCCAGTTGGCCGCCCCCGAGCGGCCTCCTCCGTCAGACCTCCTTAAGGCCGACGGCTTGCCGGTCGACCTCCCCTGGGTCGGCCTCCCGGTCGGTCTTCCCTGATCGGGTTTTTTCGGTCGGCCTCCTTTTAACCGCCACTTCCGATCATCCTCCGACGATAACCACCGGCAAAACCACCCTCATGAGTGAGGGAAAATAAATAAACTAATTATGGTCTGCAGATTGTAAATTATAAAATAATACACGCCTTAAAACTGTAATAAAAAGGGTCTGCACCTAGTAATGTGGATGGTTACGATTTTTGGATAGCCGCGTAACTACCGTAATCACTCATTGAGCCTATAAATAAGACCTCAAACCCCTCCCATTTCTAACTTTCTTCTTCCAGTTTTTTCTCCAACAAGACGAAGTTCTGCCGAAATCCTCCTACAAGCTGCGCCCCTTCGACCGCTTTGAGAATTTGGCTAAGGTGGCGTTTGTTTCAGCGGTTTGACTGCTGTGCGACTAGGACGGATCACATGTTTTCGTATAAGCTGTGTTTGGGATATCGTATTTCCAAACCTCCGTTTTATTTATTCCGCTATTTTCTTATAACCCTCGGTTGCAGTTTTTTCTGCGGTGAACCGGAGAAGCTGATCTCGATTCCCGTCTTCCCGATCTCGATTCTGGTCTTCCCCGATCGCGATTTCCCTCTTTTCCCTCCGACACCCACGCCATCGAGTGTCTCGACTCCGACAGCCACGCCTCCGACGGTCTCGTCTCCGATGGCTCGGAAACCTAACATTCGGCGTTTCTTCTCCCTCCGCCGGCGACCTGTTCCTATTTTTCCAGATCTGCAATAACAAAGCTGTCCAACCTCAGGTAAATTTCAAGATCCGCACCAACAGAACAAGCTATTACTATGTTGGATCACACCTATGCTCAACATTTCTTTAGTGAGTTCTTCTATTTCCTACTTTTGGTATGTAGGATATCTAATTGGCCTGATTTTACCAATTGATTGTTATCTTTTAGATGAATTTTATGATCCTCCTCTCTCTGTAGAAGAAGCTTTGTTGCAATATTAAACAAGTCTTTGTATTCTTCCATCAATGCTCAAATCTGTTGTTGAGCATTGCCAAAATTGCTGACAGATATTGTTCTCTGAGTAATATTTTCAGTTATGTTGATGGTGCCTGCCCCTTGAGACAATAGATTTTCTTCATATACTCACATTTAACATAGCCAGTTGTTCTGTTTTATGAATCACCTTTTGCACTTTTTTTATTGATGATCTGTTTTGTGTGTGTGAATAGATGTTGTGTGTGTGTCGTATGTGATTATTTGAGAAATTGGATCCGAATTTTTTTTGTGTTTTGTTCATGATAGTTCATGATATTTGAGAATGAATGTGTTGTGTGTATGTATATGTGTGTTGTGTAATTAAAAGTTATGGTAAAAAAATTCACTCAAAAAATCGTTTTGTTTCCAAACAATTTTTTCAAAACTCAATTTTGCAAACTTCATTTCACAAAAACAGTTTTTAAACAAAACTATATTTTCCAGAATCAGCACTTTTTCTATCAGCAGCTTTTCATCAGCAACAGCCCAACCAAACAGTGCCTAAGTCCACAACGTTCCGGTGCGCAAGACTCCCCACCGACCGCGACAAGAATTCTCCAACGCACAAGGCGTTTAGCAAGTCTAACACAACAAGTCTCCTCCATGCGGCACATCGAGTCCGGGCAACGCCCAAGATTGTTCTTTGCTAGCAGCAAGAGACAAATTTTGAGCTTAGTAAGCAGTGGTCTGTCGCCCTTTGAGCGCACCTGTATTTTCTCTCATCCCCAAGCTGAAACGAGGAGCGGTCTATCGTTCTCGGTTTCCTCAACACCTTGTAAACCGCCCATGATAGTGAGGTTTTGAATGGCACCGAACAAGTCACATGTTTTTTTACCCAATTTACGATTTTTCCACGTTAAACATCGTCTCATGTACTTCTCAACTTACTCAGTGACTGTTTGCGGGCTCGACCGCTCCACGGTCTAAGTCGGTCCAATTTAGTCCGATCTATCAGGAGCCTCGACGACCAGTAACAAATCTGCAACTTGTTTTCTACACGATTTTGTAATGGAGTCAAGTAGATGTCGCCGAGAACTACGCGAGGTTGTTTTGGAACTTTTTATTTTCATATTGTGCGGTCTGAAGAAGGGAGCCACGTAGATGCCGCCAAGGAAGAAACATAAGCGCTTCCGCTAACTGTTACTGTAGCTCTGGGCTGGTTGTCAGTAAATATTTGCGGAAGAGCTGCTAATGCCGTGTGTGAGTCTCTGTTGGATGTCTGCGTCGAAAGCCCAAGCGTGGATCCAGAGGTAACCCCGTCGTAGGAGAGTCCTGTGAAGAAGAAAAACCAGATACCTTGGTTGTCCATTTCGCCTTAGATTGTCGACGCCGCCTCCGGCGGCGGATAAGGGTGGCTTAGGGATTGCCGGGATTATATGCTTTTTCTCTTCACAAAGCGAGAGGTCGAGAGAAACATAAATATTGGGTTGCGGAAAACCAAAAATGGGGTTGCAGATAACATTTCGGGTTATGGTTTACGTTGGGGCGCGATAAGTCAAATACGAGTTACAGTTAACAATCGTCTAATAATATCGAGTCATCTACTTATCTAGAACAAACTAAGGCTCTGTTTGGAGGAAAGTTTTTTGCCCGGGTAAGTTTAAAGAAAAACGTTACTGTGATTGAAGAATTCTTTGATTCGACAGGTTGTATGTCTTTCAAAAAGTCAATGAAAAGACTTTTTTGTCTAGTATGTCATATATGAGATTTTGTACTAAGCTCAGTTGAGCTAACACGTCGAAACTAACCAGCCGTTTTTTCAGTTTCATGTCCACAAATCGCTTAGGGGAAGAATAAAAAGTGAAAAAGGGCCTCAAAAACTCGAAAAAGTAACAAAAAGCCAGGCAGGTTCCCTTATGCATAAACAACCATCATCAAGAAAATAAAACTAGCTTTGACTTCTGAGCATAAAAATGAAGTTTTTTAGATGCTATCCGACATTTATAAACTTAGGGTCAGTTTGTTTCGGCGGTGGCGGTGGTAAAAAAAGTTGTGAGAATGAAGTTTTAAGAATTGAGCTGTGAGAATAGAACTGTTCAGAATGAGAAACAGTTTGGTAAAATAACAGTGACAGAGCTATTCAGAAAGGAGAAACAGTTTGGTAAAACAGTGATGAAACAGTATGTTAAATATCATTATCATAATAAATTATAATTACATTAATTAAATTGAATTATAATTAATATTTATTATAAATTTAATATTATAATAATCAATAATAATAATAATATTATTATTATTATAATATGAGATTGATAATATTCATGGCACGCAGTGTACAACCCTGTATTCGCGAATAGTGGGCCCCAAATGAGGTGTGCGTAGTTTTTAAGCTTTTTGAGTATTTTGAACTCTCGGTGGCCAATTTTGGCTATAACTTGGAAATCTACTAGTAGGGGGAGGAGAAATCGGCCTCCCCCTGCGGCCCCTTAGTTGGAGTGTGAGAGCGGTAGGTTGGTAGGCACCCGCCCGGGCCAATTGGGTGTGGAGGCGGGATCAGCAGGCCCTCCCCCTTTTCCCCTCAGGCCGGTGAGACCAGCCCCAGGCCCGGCGGGTAGGCCGGGCGAGACCGGCCCTCGGCCGGGTCTCGCCCCGCCCTGCGGCAGCCAAGCGAGACCGACCCCTAGGCCAGGTCTCGCCCAGCCCGGCGGGTAGGCCGGGCGAGACCGGCCCTCATGCCGGGTCTCGCCCGGCCCCGCGGGCAGCCAGGCGAGACTGGCCCCCAGGCCGGGTCTCGCCCGGCCCGGCGGGTAGGCCGGGCGAGACCGGCCCCCAGGCCGCGTCTCGCCCCGTCCCGCAGGGTGGGTCACCTTTTAGCTTTGGGTGACGCGTTTTTCCTTCTCTACCCCCCGGCGTGGCGGTTTCCTATTGGCCCGAGGCCTTTTAGCCGTGGGGGTATTTTGGTCATTTTTAGCCCATGGGATTTGGAAAACTATAAATAGACCCCCTTGGGTGCCTTGGAGAGGATCTTTTCCTTACCTTCCTCCTCCCATAACTTTTTCTTGGTAGAGTAGAAAGAGCTCTCCAAGGCGCCTAGCCTAGCCCTTTGGTGAGGGAGGGGAAGAGCTCAGGTAGCCTTCCGGGTGTGAGGTGGGACCTCCGCGCTAGAGCTGAGGGTCTGTTCATAGTCTCCTAAGTCTCCGGTCCGTGACGTTCTCTCGAGTGTAGTAGGTGTGAGGTCACCCCTTTCAGGGACCCCGAACTCCACAGAGGTCAATTTTGGCTTCAACACTTTGGTGCGGTGAGCGTGGAGAGTGACCAACACAGAAGATCTCGAGAGGGTGTCATGACGGGAGGTCAAGGAGATAGTGATGATCTCGGCAAGATCCCCAGCCCAGGACCCTTTGTTGGGAGGCAAGAGTTCATGACCTCCATCCAAGGCATCATGGAAATGTTGCGAAGCATTGCTCCTCAAAGTGGTAGCTCCACCCCGATCCCCCAGGAGCTAGCTCCCCCCCTTCTCGGCGAGACAGCTTCAAGGGATCTCAGCGAGACAGCTTCAAGGGATCTCGACAAGACAGCTTCCAGGGATCTCGGCAAGACAGCTTCCAGGGATCTCGGCGAGGCTGCCCCAAGGTGGTTAGGCGAGAGTGCCCCAGGGAGGCAGGCACCCAAACAACTCCCATCTCCACCACATCAAGTTTTGGCAGTCGGCCAAGGGAGAAAAAGATGAAGGAGGAATCGCTCAGGGGGAAGGAACCGAGGCCCCAAGGCAGGGCAGGTTGACCTCTCGTGGAGGTCAGGTACCATTTGCTCCGAGATGGTTCCGCTGCCAGGCTCCCACTAGCTGGCATGGCAGGTTGACCTCTCATGGAGGTCAGGTACCCTTTGCTCCGAGATGGTTCCGCTGTCAGGCTCCCACTAGCTGGCAGGGCAGGTTGACCTCTCGTGGAGGTCAGGTACCCTTTGCTCCGAGATGGTTCCGCTGCCAGGCTCCCACTAGCTGGCAAGGCAGGTTGACCTCTCGTGGAGGTCAGGTACCCTTTAAACCTCCGAGATGGATTCCGCTGCCAGGCTCTCACCTAGCTGGCAGGGCAGGTTGATCTCTCGTGGTAGCCAAACCCTTTGCTCCGAGATGGTTCTGCTGTCAGGCTCCCACTAGCTGGCAGGGCAGGTTGACCTCTCGTGGAGGTCAGGTACCCTTTGCTCCGAGATGGTTCCGCTGTCAGGCTCTCACTAGCTGGCAGGGCAGGTTGACCTCTCGTGGAGGTCAGGTACCATTTGCTCCGAGATGGTTCCGCTGTCAGGCTCCCACTAGCTGGCAGGGCAGGTTGACCTCTCGTGGAGGTCAGGTACCCTTTGCTCCGAGATGGTTCCGCTGCCAGGCTCCCACTAGCTGCCAGGGCAGGTTGACCTCTCGTGGAGGTCAGGTACCCTTTGCTCCGAGATGGATTCCGCTGCAAGGCTCTCACCTAACTGGCAGGGCTGGTTGATCTCTCATGGTAGCCAAGCCCTTTGCTTAGAGATGGTTCCGCTGCCAGGCTCCCACTAGCTGGCAAGGAAGGTTGACCTCTCGTGGAGGTCAGGTACCCTTTGCTCCGAGATGGTTCCGCTGTCAGGCTCCCACTAGCTGGCAGGGCAGGTTGACCTCTCGTGGAGGTCAAGTACCCTTTGCTCCGAGATGGTTCCGCTGCCAGGCTCCCACCAGCTGGCAGGGCAGGTTGACCTCTCGTGGAGGTCAGGTACCCTTTGCTCCGAGATGGTTCCGCTGCCAGGCTCCCACTAGCTGGCAGGGCAGGTTGACCTCTCGTGGAGGTCAGATAGCCTTTGCTCCGAGATGATAGATACCGCTGCCAGGCTCTCATCTAGCTGGCAGGGCAGGTCGATCTCTCGTGGAAGCCAAGTCCTTTGCTCCGAGATGGATTCCGCTGCCAGGCTCTCATCTAGCTGGCAGGGCAGGTTGATCTCTCGTGGAAGCCAAGTCCTTTGCTCCGAGATGGATTCCGCTGCCAGGCACTCATCTAGCTGGCAGGGCAGGTTGATCTCTCGTGGAAGCCAAGCCCTTAGCTCCGAGATGAATTCCGCTGTCAGCCTCTCATCTAGCTGGCAGGTCAGGTTGATCTCTCGTGGAAGCCAAGCCCTTAGCTCTGAGATGGATTCCGTTGCGAGGCTCTCACCTAGCTGGCAGGGCAGGTTGATCTCTCGTGGAAGCCAAGTCCTTAGCTCCGAGATGGATTCCGCTGCCAGGATCTCATCTAGCTGGTAGGGCAGGTTGATCTCTAGTGGAAGCCAATTCCTTAGCTCCGAGATGGATTCTACTGTCATGCTCTCACCTAGCTGGCAGGGCAGGTTGATCTCTCGTGGAAGCCAAGTCCTTAACTCCGAGATGGATTCCGTTGCCAGGCTCTCACCTAGCAGGCAGGGCAGGTTGATCTCTCGTGGAAGCCAAGTCCTTTGCTCCGAGATGGATTCCGCTGTCAGGCTCTCATCTAGCTGGCAGGGCAGGTTGATCTCTCGGGGGAACCAAGTTTGTTACCCAGAGAAGCTCTCGCCACCCAGGCTCTCATAGCTGGCATGACAGGTTGACCCCGTGGGGAAGTTACACTCCACGAATACATTGAGGTTGGACATTTCTTTTCGAGCTTGTACCAACCTCGAAAAGAGCGGAGATTGTGTACAACCTCGTATTCGCGAATCGTGGGCCCCAAATGAGGCGTGTGTAGTTTTTTAAACTTTTGAGTATTTTGAACTCTCGGTGGCCAATTTTGGCTATAGCTTGGAAATCTACTAGTATGGGGAGGAGAAATCGGCCTCCCCCTGCGGCCCCTTAGTTGGAGTGTGAGAGCGGCAGGTTGGTAGGCACCCGCCCGAGCCAATTGGGTGTGGAGGCGGGATCAGCAGGCCCTCCCCCTCCCCCTTTTCCCCTCAGGCCGGCGAGACCAGCCCCGGGCCCGGCGGGTAGGCCGGGCGAGACCGGCCCTCGGGCTGGGTCTCGCCCAGCCCCGCGGGCAGCCAAGTGAGACCGGCCCCCCCCAGGCATGGTTTCGCCCAGCCCGGCGGGTAGGCCGGGCGAGACCGGCCCTCGGGTCCGGGTCTCGCCCAGCCCACGGGCAGCCAGGCGAGACCGGCCCCCAGGCCGGGTCTCGCCCCGTCCCGCAGGGTGGGTCCCTTTTAGCTTTGGGTGACACATTTTTCCTTCTCTACCCCCCGGCGTGGCGGTTTCCTATTGGCCCGAGGCCTTTTGGCCGTGAGGGTATTTTGGTCATTTTTGGCCCATGAGATTTGGAAAACTATAAATAGACCCCCTTGGGTGCCTTGGAGAGGATCTTTTCCTTAGCTTCCTCCTCCCATAACTTCTTCTTGGTAGAGTAGAGAGAGCTCTCCAAGGCGCCTAGCCTAGCCCTTTGGTGAGGGAGGGGAAGAGCTCAGGTAGCCTTCCGGGTGTGAGGTGGGACCTCCGCGCTAGAGCTGAGGGTCTGTTCATAGTCTCCTAAGTCTCCGGTCCGTGACGTTCTCTCGAGTGTAGTAGGTGTGAGGTCACCCCTTTCAGGGACCCCGAACTCCACAGAGGTCAATTTTGGCTTCAACACTTTGGTGCGGTGAGCGTGGAGAGTGACCAACACAGAAGATCTCGAGAGGGTGTCATGACGGGAGGTCAAGGAGATAGTGATGATCTCGGCAAGATCCCCAGCCCAGGACCCTTTGTTGGGAGGCAAGAGTTCATGACCTCCATCCAAGGCATCATGGAAATGTTGCGAAGCATTGCTCCTCAAAGTGGTAGCTCCACCCCGATCCCCCAGGAGCTAGCTCCCCCCTTCTCGGCGAGACAGCTTCAAGGGATCTCAGCGAGACAGCTTCAAGGGATCTCGACAAGACAGCTTCCAGGGATCTCGGCAAGACAGCTTCCAGGGATCTCGGCGAGGCTGCCCCAAGGTGGTTAGGCGAGAGTGCCCCAGGGAGGCAGGCACCCAGACAACTCCCATCTCCACCACATCAAGTTTTGGCAGTCGGCCAAGGGAGAAAAAGATGAAGGAGGAATCGCTCAGGGGGAAGGAACCGAGGCCCCAAGGCAGGGCAGGTTGACCTCTCGTGGAGGTCAGGTACCATTTGCTCCGAGATGGTTCCGCTGCCAGGCTCCCACTAGCTGGCATGGCAGGTTGACCTCTCATGGAGGTCAGGTACCCTTTGCTCCGAGATGGTTCCGCTGTCAGGCTCCCACTAGCTGGCAGGGCAGGTTGACCTCTCGTGGAGGTCAGGTACCCTTTGCTCCGAGATGGTTCCGCTGCCAGGCTCCCACTAGCTGGCAAGGCAGGTTGACCTCTCGTGGAGGTCAGGTACCCTTTGCTCCGAGATGGATTCCGCTGCCAGGCTCTCACCTAGCTGGCAGGGCAGGTTGATCTCTCGTGGTAGCCAAACCCTTTGCTCCGAGATGGTTCTGCTGTCAGGCTCCCACTAGCTGGCAGGGCAGGTTGACCTCTCGTGGAGGTCAGGTACCCTTTGCTCCGAGATGGTTCCGCTGTCAGGCTCTCACTAGCTGGCAGGGCAGGTTGACCTCTCGTGGAGGTCAGGTACCATTTGCTCCGAGATGGTTCCGCTGTCAGGCTCCCACTAGCTGGCAGGGCAGGTTGACCTCTCGTGGAGGTCAGGTACCCTTTGCTCCGAGATGGTTCCGCTGCCAGGCTCCCACTAGCTGCCAGGGCAGGTTGACCTCTCGTGGAGGTCAGGTACCCTTTGCTCCGAGATGGATTCCGCTGCAAGGCTCTCACCTAACTGGCAGGGCTGGTTGATCTCTCATGGTAGCCAAGCCCTTTGCTTAGAGATGGTTCCGCTGCCAGGCTCCCACTAGCTGGCAAGGAAGGTTGACCTCTCGTGGAGGTCAGGTACCCTTTGCTCCGAGATGGTTCCGCTGTCAGGCTCCCACTAGCTGGCAGGGCAGGTTGACCTCTCGTGGAGGTCAAGTACCCTTTGCTCCGAGATGGTTCCGCTGCCAGGCTCCCACCAGCTGGCAGGGCAGGTTGACCTCTCGTGGAGGTCAGGTACCCTTTGCTCCGAGATGGTTCCGCTGCCAGGCTCCCACTAGCTGGCAGGGCAGGTTGACCTCTCGTGGAGGTCAGATAGCCTTTGCTCCGAGATGGATACCGCTGCCAGGCTCTCATCTAGCTGGCAGGGCAGGTCGATCTCTCGTGGAAGCCAAGTCCTTTGCTCCGAGATGGATTCCGCTGCCAGGCTCTCATCTAGCTGGCAGGGCAGGTTGATCTCTCGTGGAAGCCAAGTCCTTTGCTCCGAGATGGATTCCGCTGCCAGGCACTCATCTAGCTGGCAGGGCAGGTTGATCTCTCGTGGAAGCCAAGCCCTTAGCTCCGAGATGAATTCCGCTGTCAGCCTCTCATCTAGCTGGCAGGTCAGGTTGATCTCTCGTGGAAGCCAAGCCCTTAGCTCTGAGATGGATTCCGTTGCGAGGCTCTCACCTAGCTGGCAGGGCAGGTTGATCTCTCGTGGAAGCCAAGTCCTTAGCTCCGAGATGGATTCCGCTGCCAGGATCTCATCTAGCTGGTAGGGCAGGTTGATCTCTAGTGGAAGCCAATTCCTTAGCTCCGAGATGGATTCTACTGTCATGCTCTCACCTAGCTGGCAGGGCAGGTTGATCTCTCGTGGAAGCCAAGTCCTTAACTCCGAGATGGATTCCGTTGCCAGGCTCTCACCTAGCAGGCAGGGCAGGTTGATCTCTCGTGGAAGCCAAGTCCTTTGCTCCGAGATGGATTCCGCTGTCAGGCTCTCATCTAGCTGGCAGGGCAGGTTGATCTCTCGGGGGAACCAAGTTTGTTACCCAGAGAAGCTCTCGCCACCCAGGCTCTCATAGCTGGCATGACAGGTTGACCCCGTGGGGAAGTTACACTCCACGAATACATTGAGGTTGGACATTTCTTTTCGAGCTTGTACCAACCTCGAAAAGAGCGGAGATTGTGTACAACCTCGTATTCGCGAATCGTGGGCCCCAAATGAGGCGTGTGTAGTTTTTAAACTTTTTGAGTATTTTGAACTCTCGGTGGCCAATTTTGGCTATAGCTTGGAAATCTACTAGTATGGGGAGGAGAAATCGGCCTCCCCCTGCGGCCCCTTAGTTGGAGTGTGAGAGCGGCAGGTTGGTAAGCACCCGCCCGAGCCAATTGGGTGTGGAGGCGGGATCAGCAGGCCCTCCCCCTCCCCCTTTTCCCCTCAGGCCGGCGAGACCAGCCCCGGGCCCGGCGGGTAGGCCGGGCGAGACCGGCCCTCGGGCTGGGTCTCGCCCAGCCCCGCGGGCAGCCAAGTGAGACCGGCCCCCAGGCATGGTTTCGCCCAGCCCGGCGGGTAGGCCGGGCGAGACCGGCCCTCGGGTCCGGGTCTCGCCCAGCCCCACGGGCAGCCAGGCGAGACCGGCCCCCAGGCCGGGTCTCGCCCCGTCCCGCAGGGTGGGTCCCCTTTTAGCTTTGGGTGACACATTTTTCCTTCTCTACCCCCCAGCGTGGCGGTTTCCTATTGGCCCGAGGCCTTTTGGCCGTGAGGGTATTTTGGTCATTTTTGGCCCATGAGATTTGGAAAACTATAAATAGACCCCCTTGGGTGCCTTGGAGAGGATCTTTTCCTTAGCTTCCTCCTCCCATAACTTCTTCTTGGTAGAGTAGAGAGAGCTCTCCAAGGCGCCTAGCCTAGCCCTTTGGTGAGGGAGGGGAAGAGCTCAGGTAGCCTTCCGGGTGTGAGGTGGGACCTCCGCGCTAGAGCCTAGGGTCTGTTCATAGTCTCCTAAGTCTCCGGTCCGTGACGTTCTCTCGAGTGTAGTAGGTGTGAGGTCACCCCTTTCAGGGACCCCGAACTCCACAGAGGTCAATTTTGGCTTCAACACGCAGAGCTTGGGACGCGGGATCGGGAGGACCGGGAGCTTCCATGGCGGCGCTTGATCTTCCAAGCTTTATCGGGAGCGGAAAAATTTCTCGCCGGCGTCCATGACGGCACTGGATCTTTCAAGCTTTATAGGGAGCGGAAAAATTTCTCGCCGACGTCCATGGCGGCACTGGATCTTTCAAGCTTTACCGGGAAGGAGAGGCTGTTGGTGGTGGAGAGCAACTTCCGGCAATCATCCGTTGAGAACGCCGCGTTGAAATGGAGCTCTGAGTAGCTATGAGAAAGCTCCAATGACACCAGCACTTTCTTCCTCCGATGACGACGCAATGCTGCGACAAACTGGGGAAGAAAATTTTGCAGTTGGGATCCGACTGTAACTGAGTGGCACTGCTGAAACAAACTAGGACAAATTTCCACAATAACCCCATAAATAATGGAAAGTATAAGTATAGCCCCTTTTTAAAAAGGCTTCCCAATATAGCCCCCTTTTCATAATTAAGATGCCTAACAGGAGTTTTATATAATTAGAAATGGAATTAATTAAGTATGATTTAATAATTTTTCAATATTACCCTCTTTTGATAACCATTCCAATTCTAGCCTCTTTTTCGTTTAGTCCCACACCGTTTTGAGCCTTTATTTACTTATTTGAGAGCATATAAAAAACATATTGCTTCATAGCTAACCACACAAACCAAGCTTGCATATCTTCATATAAAGATTTGATATCTACAGCTTGCGAGTTAGTAATTTAAAAATTTTATTTTTAATTATTTTTTGATTTAATAGCAAAAAATTGTTAATTTTTTGCTTAATTAGTTCAATGTTTAGTATAGTTTTTATGATTTGATTAGTTTAATGTTTAGTATAGTTTTTTATAATTTTTTGCTTAATTAGTTCTATGTTTAGTTGTTTTTAATTAGTTCAATGTTTAGTGTTTAGTTGTTTTTAATTAGTTCAATGTTTAGTTGTTTTTAATTAGTTCAATGTTTAGTTGTTTTTAATTTGTTCAATGTTTAGTTGTTAATTTTTTGATTAATAATAATTGATTTAATAAGTTATTAATAAATGTTTTTTTAATTCAGTGTTTTTCGGGTATTACAATCATGTCTGATGGTCTTGAATTCGAAATTGATGAGTGTGAAGTGTATCGGCAACAAAGATTAGATGTTGATTTAAATGAATTGGATGATAACAGTAGTGACGACTCCCTTGATAATGAGGATGATGAAAATATTTCTGAAACTCAAAATAGGGTTAAAGAAATATTTGAACGATCAATTTTGGTTGAACGTAGTTGGGTTGATCGTGTAATTGTTGAAAATTCATTCATTCAATTTGCTAGAATAATAAAAGATTGGACGGTTGAAGAAGATTTTGATGGAGAACAGTCACAAGATAACCAAATCATAGACTTTTTAATACCTCACGATTTAAAAGTTGGAATTATTTTTAAAACAAAATGGGAGATGCTATGCACCATTAGTGCTTGGTCTATTCAGAATCACGCACAATTTAAAACATTTCAGTCTAATCAGTGCAGATTAGTTCTAGTATGCTTAGATAACATGCATTCTAGTCGACCATGTCCATGGAAATTAAGGGCTATTGTTTCCAAAAAACACAGATGTGCTTGGTTGATTTCAAAAATTTCTGGTTCGCATATATGTACAAATGCAATCATACAAAATGATCACAGACAATGCACTGCACGATTTATTGCAAGATTTATTACTCCTGTATTTCGGACACAAATAGACATTAAACTGAGCGATATAAGAGGTCGGATAAATGCAAAATTCAATATCATGACGAGCTACAAAAAAGCATGGGACGCCAGACGGAAAGCAATAAAATATGTTTTTGGGGGTTGGTCTGAATCCTATAAAATTCTGCTTCGATATCTAGATATAATTTGCATGTATAACCCCGGTACAATATATGATATTTATACTTCTGAAAATAATAAATTTCAAAGATTATTTTGGGCTTTCGGACCCTCAATTGAGGGATGGACTAGTTGTCGTCCTGTTCTTAGCCTTGATGGAACATTTTTATTGGGTCGTTACCGGGGTACTATGTTGATAGCTGTTGGTATAGATGCTAATAATGAACTATTTCCTTTAGCATTTGCTGTTGTTGAATCAGAGTGTAATGATTCATGAGAATGGTTTTTAAATCGGCTTAAAGAATTGCTTCCAGTTATTGTTAGTTGTCCAAATCTTTGCATTATCAGCGACAAACACGCAGGCTTAATTCGAGGAGTTGCATCTGAGCTTCCGTATGCAAAACATAGACATTGTTTGCGACACTTAAGTGAAAATTTTAAAAAGACGGTTAGAGGTTTTGGTTTGAATGAGATTGATATGTTGTGCGATAAAATGTATTGGGCGGGCAATGCATCATTTTTTATCATTTTCACAAAATATGGAACATATTAAAATGGTTGATCAAAGAGCATATGATTGGTTGGTGGCTAGAGATGTTGAAAAATGGACTTTGTTATATGACGGTGGAGCTAGATATGACACTATGACGACAAACGCGAGCGAAAGTTTCAATGGAGTACTTAAACGAGCGAGAAGGTTACCCATACAAGCATTAGTATCAGCTACATATTATCACTGCATTGCATTATTTCTGAAAAGAGATGAAGATGCGCTCAAATGGGAACCGGGAAGCAGCAGCAAGGAATTTATGTAGGCCAGTTCAGATAAATCGCACAGAATTTTCATGCTACGATGATAAAAATATAGTACATCGTGTACTGCTCGGTGAGGATCAATGTTCATGTAGTTGTCATAGTATGGTCTTATATCACGTCCCTTGTGCTCATATGATTGCATCACTTGCAACTACATGTTGTTCACATGAGCCGTTGATATCAGACTTTTATACAATATGCAGTTACAAAAATACGTACAGTGGCAGTTTGCATGCTATTCCAGATATTACAGGGTGACAACCATTAGACGCAACACGAGGTATTATTGAGCTCCAACCACCCACTTTAATACGAAAGACTGGACGCCCACAATCTCGCCGACATCATAATACAATGGATGAGCACATTGATCGCAGTAATAAAAGATGTGGTATTTGTAAAGAATTGAGACACAATCGATCAACATGTCCCAGAAATCCAGAAAATCGAAGATAAGAAATTGTTTGTTTATAAAATTTTATTACATTTCGTATGCAAATGAATATCTGAAAAATATGTTTTAATGTTTGCTTTTAATTTTTCAGGCGTTATGGAGGACTGCAGTAGCTGTTGCGAAGAACGGATGCACTGCGGTTAACATCTGCTGTTAGCGAAGAAATGAACTAGTTATTTGTTTTGTTTATTTGAGAATGTTAGCATTTGCTGTAGCGAAGAATATTTATGTGTGTACAATTGAAGAATGTTTAACATCTGCTGTTTATACTATTTTTATATCATTCCTCGTTTTCTAATCGTTCCAGCCTCATTTTATAATCTTTTCATCAAATTAAGTGAAAAAGGGCTATATTGACACTTTTTTTTCCAAAAAGGGGCTATATTCATACTTTATTTTTATTAGGAGGCTATACTGGAAATACCCTAAATCCGGCTTAAGGTAATGAAATTTTTTAATTACAAAAAAGAGTCTATATTGGGAAGCATTATAAAAAATGAACTATACTTATACTTTCAATTATTTAGGGGGCTATTATGAAAATTTGTCCAACAAATTAAGCTTTTATGAACTACGATTGGTAACCACCCTGCGGCCCTGGCGATGCCATGCCATGCCATGTAATAATGTCTTTTCAAAATTAACTGATATATAAGGTAATAAAATTTTAAATTTCCGGCGTCCCCCCACCAGTCAGCAACCACATATAAAAGGGTTATACTACTCTACACTTTTATATTTCCAGAAGGGCCAGAAGGGCTCCTCAAGGGCCAGAATTAAAACCGGAAACATCAAAATAGGTTCCCCTCGACGCTGGCGCCATCCTTCTTCTTGTCTCTTCTCTTCGATTCTTACTGCTTTGGCCGTCCGAGCTTGCATTTCCGAAGCGGCGGAAGAGAGTGGAGGTCCATTCCGACGATGCGTTCTAGGCTGGCGCCAAGAGGAGGAGAACAAGGAAGGAGGACAAGTGACCCTTCTTTTTCTCGGTTCCTCTGCTCTCAGCGCCGGAGAGCGCGATCCGTTCATCTAGCTCTTGTCTTGAGCATATCTACTACTTGAGGTGGATTTTTTTTTGAATTATTGCTGTTTCTGGTTTAGGGTTTAGAAATTTTAGCTGAAGAGGGTTTTCGGGAAGGGTAGAATTCAATTTTAGGGACCAGAGAGTTGTTTCTTTTGTTTTCACGGTTTTCCGTCAATGGATTCTTATTACTAGAGTTGTCTTCTTTGTGTTTTAACCCGTGGATTCTCTTCTTTCATTCTCTTAAATGTTGAGAAAAATCTACTTCTGCGCGCAGAGGAGTGGAGGAAATCCCGTCGAAGCCTGACCTTGGGAGGTTAACCATGGTGGCGGAGCCGTGGTTGCAGAAGATGCGTAAGAAGAAAGGAGGAAGGAATCCTCCCACTGACCGCGATGGATCCATCCCTGCCGTTGGCATTCTCTCTTTCGAGGTCGCCAACGCCATGTCACGCGCCGTTCAGCTCCACCGTTCTCTCTCCGACGGGGAAATCTCCCGCCTCCGCAACCAGATCCTCTCCTCCCCCGCCCTTCGCTCTCTCGTTTCGCCACGCGAGTCTCACCTCCTCGCTCTCGCCGTCTCCGAAAAACTCGATGACCTAAATCGCGTCGCCGCCGTCGCCTCCCGCCTTGGCCGCCGTTGCTCGCTCCCCGGTCTCCAAGGTTTTGAGCACGTATACTCTGACTTGCTCGCCGGTCGGATCGACCCCGCGGCTATCGGTTTTCTCTCCCGCGACATGGACGGCACCGTTCGCAAGATGGAGCGCTTAGCTTCCTCCACCGCAGTCCTCTACACTGAACTCGAAACCCTCACCGAGCTTGAGCTTTCCGCCAAGAAATTTCTTCCCACCCTCCCTAACGAAGAGACCCGCAAGATGTTCGATCAAAGGATTCAGTGGCAGAAACACGATATCAAGCATCTTCGAACCTCGTCTCTCTGGAATCAGAGCTACGACAAAGTGGCCCTCCTCCTTGCTCGAGCAGTCTGCACAATTCATTTTCAAATCTGCCAGGTATTTGGTGCTTCCAGTTTAGAGTTGGAGAACCTATCAACCAGCGAAACCCCACAACATTCTGGTCAAATTGTTGTCTTCCGCCATCTCCCTTTGAATTCTCGTCTGCTTAGGTCGGATGCAAGCGATGAAAAGTCAATCATGATTCATAAAACCAGCCCCGCTGTGGAGGCTGGTGTAAATTTCCACCATGAAAGCTTCAGGTTCAACTGCAGTGCTAATCCAGGGAGGCTTTTCATGGATTGTCTCAGCTTGGGCAGCCCGGCTACATGGAAAGATGGCGATGAATACATTGAGAATCAGAGCTGTGTTAGTAAGACTGGTTCACTCCTTCCCGTCAACAATGAACTCCGCAATAGAAGGGGAAGAATCTGTAAACTCCGCTTCGGTCCCAAGAGTCGATTAACAATGCTCGCTCCTCCTTCCACTGTCGGCGGCTCTGCTCTCGCCCTGCACTATGCCAACATCATAATCATCATAGAGAAGCTTCTTAGTTATCCTCATCTAATCGGGGAAGAAGCGAAGGACGATCTCTACCAAATGCTGCCCAGGAGCTTGAGGGAAGCTCTAAGGAAGAGCCTCAAATCATTTGCGAAGAACCTGTCCATATACGACGCTTCTCTTGCTCATGACTGGAAAGACACAATCGATAAGATTTTGAGCTGGCTCTCCCCGCTCGCTCATAGAATGATTCGGTGGCAGGCCGAGCGAAATTTTGAACAGCAGCAGATTGTTCTAAAAGAGAGTGTTTTACTTCTTCAGACTTTATATTTTGCTGATAGGGAGAAGACGGAGGCCGCTATATGCCAACTTTTAGTTGGTTTAAATTTTATATGCCGCTACGAGCAACAACATAATGTTTTGTTGGATTGCACAAGCAGTGTGGATTTCGATGATGGCATTGATTGGCAGGTGCAGTATTGAATCTCACCATGCTGATAACCTCTAGGATTACAGTGAGTTTGCCATGAGATTTGATTTATTTTTCCTTATCCTCATCCAATATCTGAGTTAGGAGGCTTACAATAGATACTGCAGTTCTAATGAGGTATAGAACTATAGCTTTCTGTATATAGTTGTGACAGATGAAGCTGGGCAAACTCACATGTCAATCTCTTACAGTTTATAATCACCTTTATGGCTATTATGAGACATCAAGTGTGAGTTTGACCAGCTTTATTTGTCCAAATAGACTATCTTGTACTTTGTGCGTGTGTGTAGATAGAAATGGTAGAGGTTTTGGGTTCATGAAGTGAATGGAGTTTATTTGAGTGGAAGAAATTTAAGAACTGAAAGGTCTCGGATCTATTACCACAATCCCTTTCTTTTTGATATTAAAATGCTACTTGGGAACAGTTACTGTTACTTTGCCAGTATATAGCCCTTATCTTCTTTTGGTTCTCACTTTTCACTGTTCTTTATGTTTGTATTATTTTGATTTCTCTTTTGCTCCTTTGAACTGAAAGGTAAGAATTGATGGTCTCATATCAGTTTTGCCAGATCGGGATAGAGCCATAAGCTTCCTAATTTTCATTTTCTATCATTCTAAGCATCGACCTAGCCCCTAGGTCCAGTTTGGCGATAATTTAGAGGCGGGACGGATCCCTCCACGCCGCCCCATGCGGCCGCATGGGATCCACCCCGCCAAACGAGGCCCTAGAGTCTTGATGACTTATTTGATGAGAAACAATGGTGAAAATATGTGCAGAAAGGCCAAGTTCAATGCAGTTTTATCTTAATTTGTATAGTTTTTTGTTTATGTTCCTAGCATGAAATCCATATTCTTGTAAAAATGTCGTAATGGCTTTACTTCACCTCTCGAAGCTCCGTGGTGGAACTTTTGGTTTTGTTGAGGAGATTTTAATTTGCATCACGTTTTAACAACTGGTTTTTTATACTTAATATTCTATCTCCTATCTTCATATATTTTTTTTATTCGACATATATCTTCTACACATTCAGTTCATTAATTCAGCTGCTGGCTGACCTAAATGAGCATTTGTTGATTATAAAAGCATATGCTCATCATTTTTATTCTATTTATTTGAATGGACTGTTAGTACTTCATGAAAATGAAATTATAGCAGAAACAAGATAATCATAGAAGGGGATAGAAATAGCAGATAGTGGCCTACAACAGCAACACTCAAGCCTTTATCCCCCATATATTGGGGTCGGCTATATGAATCCTTTGTCGCCATTGTGCCACTGTAGTGGAAAAGAAATAGCAGGTACTAGCCTATTGGAGAAAATATTTGTTCTAAAAAAATACTTCTTCCTATTACAATATGAAAATCAATTGACTGAATTGAAATAAAAACTAAACTTTTAGTTTTAAGAAACTAAACATTAACCTCTTAAAAATATTTAGTAACCGGCGGCATTGTGCTCGCATGACTTAGGCTTCGTTTGGTGCGCTCGTGGCGGTCGTGAATGTGGTGGCCATGAATAGTCATTTGTGAACGCCCGACCTCATCTAAAAAAGTTCATGCATTTTATGCTCAAAATTAGTTTATTTTCTTGATAGCGGTCATAACTTTTGTCTTGCCAAACACACACTCTATGATAATGGTGTTTTGACCAAATTTACCGCAGCAAATAAGCCGCGCCAATGAAGGCTTAATAACACTTGAGAACCTATAATGTATTGGGATAAATCTAGCATCCCCTCTCTTAACCCTAATTCATTAAGGTTGCTGCTATTCCCAACGTATGCTTGATGAATACCTCTTACTTTAATGGTTTAGTAAGGATGTCAACCGTTTGATTTTAAGATTTGTGCTACAACTCAATCTCTCTGTTGATCCTAAGGAAGTGTATAGTGTGTCAGTGTATTTGCTTCTGTGTAAATAAATTATTTGCCAAATTAATCATTGAAATAATTTCAACATAGTTCAACATAGGACCTTCCTTTTGAACGTAGATTCGTCTCCTCAAAAATGCATAGCCAAATCATTTGACATGCAGTTAAAGATGTTCATACTTAGCTTCCTAAGTTGAGAATGTTACAGCGGGTTACTACAAAATCAATTTGTTTACTGTTTCTATCAGGCCATTGCTTCTTGTATGATGTACCTAAGGTATTATTGTTGACATAATATAATATGTACTATTATACATATAATATATGGTTATAAATTACTCAATAAATATATATACACATAATGTATGTTTATAAATTACACAAAAAGTGATGTCAATGACATTAAATGACATAAAAAGCACAAAACAAGAGTCAAATTTAGAAAGCCGTCGAAGCAAGGCTTAGAGAGATGCACGAAATGAAGTATGAAATAAAATATTACTGTTCAGTTGCTTAAAAGAAGTGAAAAAAATATTTTTAAGACTCTCGCCGATCGATCGGCCTTGAAATATCGTCCGATATATTGGATAAAATTTATATATAAGATGATGTTTTTAAAAATGACATTTCCTGTTAACATATCACTGCCGTGACGTTTTTCCCTAAGACACTTGTGTAGTTCGACATGTCAGACATGTTGACCGACATCTTTAACACTGGGTATCTTGCATGAAAGAAAGGAAATGAAAGGAGGAATCTAGGATGTCATCGATGACGATGAAAGATAAGAAACCTTCAATCCAAAAGTCAAAGGGCAAGTAAAATTGAAGTTAATGATGATCACTGGGAGAGAAGAAAGGTAGAGGAAGGATACGAAACAATTTTGATTTATTGTTGAACATTTCCTTTGAAACCGGTCAAACCACCCCAGGCTTTCATGAAACAGGTTTCTAACACAGAATTGTTGAAGATAATAAAAAACTAAACAATGTATGAGAAAACTGATAGGGTAGGCGCTCAAAGTATTCTACAATGCCCCATCTAAGTATGGAATGGGGTATATATAGTACTTCCAGCTTAGGGCCAAACCCTAGAGAGACACGAAACCCGTAAACCTATTCGAGTCGGCGTCGACACGTGCGGACATATAATAAATTAACCTAACAATCTCCTCCTATGTCCGCCATGAACCCAGACTTCGAATAGAGGGTGGTTTGTGCAACGTTCAACCAACTGTGAATCATACACAACCGTGTTCAGCACCTGTTTCAAATAAATTAGACTTAAGCACAGAATAGTATGCACGCATAAGTAAAACAGAAAACTCAGCTGCAACACAGAATAGTCTCAGGTACAACAAGACACAGACCCAAAACGCCTGGTGTCTCAAACAAACAGAGAGCTAATAGTCCAATCAAAACAGTGCATAAAATAAGAGCTAAACAATGCTCTGAACAGAAGTAGCAAAAGACAAACTACAAATACTCTAAAACTCATCATCCAGAAGATCATCCTGATCTGGATCCCAATCAACCAGTGCTCCTCCTATCCCAGCAACCCCTGCAATTTCAACAGAGAATTTCATTTCAGAATGAATTCTATCCTTTGCAAATTTGCAAATATCTAGTTCTTACAAAAGGAGAACTTAGTATTTAAATATTTTAATTTGGCTGGGAGGACACGTTCACAGAGTATTATAGTTTTACCTCAGAACCTGATATCTGTTTCAAACTGAAACGATTTCAGACTTCTGGACACCACAGCTATATCTGTGATCCTATATGAATGTCACGGTTACTGCCCTTTTAAAGTTAATTGGAACTCATCAAGTTTGGAATGGAACCAATCTCCAGAAGAAGAGACAAGACCAAGTCAGATTGTGTTATCAAGTTTGGAATAACACTCTCCTCCAAGGTAATAGCCGAATCCAGGTGAAGTTGTTAACATCAAGTTTGGAATGAAACAACTTACCAGATCCGAGCTCAGCAACCAAGAGCATCAACGGACCACAACATGCTTGCTTGGCAAAGGAAATCGGAATAATCAAAACTTCCGGACAAAGGCTGAACTGAATCACCTATCGCTGAACTAAGGCCGAACTAGATCGCCTTTAGTCCCATTTCCCCCACAGTTTTGATTAGACGGTCTTTTGGCATTCCTTTCGTCAATGGATCAGCCAGGTTATCCTTTGAACGTACATCGATCAAAGTGATGATTCCTTGTTCTTTCAGATAATTCAACAAGGCATGTCTCAGTCGTACATGTCTCCTCTTAGTATTATAGAGGGTATTCTTAACGACTTGAACTGCTGCTTGATTATCGCAATACAAGCTCAAAGAGTTGACTTGTAACTTAGACAATGGAATGTCTAGAATCAAGTTCCTGATCCAATCTGCCTCTTCACCGGCCAAGGCTAAGGCAAACAACTCGGCTTCCATAGACGACAGTGCTATACAGGTCTGTCTTTTGGATTTCCAAGTAATAGCAGCTCCACCCAAAGTGAATATGTATCCACTGGTGGACTTGCTGTTCCCGACTTCTGAACACCATGACGCATCAGAATGTCCCTCCACAGAAGGTGGGTAACCAGTGTAGCACAGAGCATGATCTTTAGTACCTTTCAGGTACCTCAGCAGCCTATCTAGGGCTTCCCAATGCTCTTTGCCTGGATTGCTGGTGAAACGACTCAGCATGCTAACCGAAAAAGCAATGTCTGGTCTAGTACAACTTGTGGCATACATGAGACTACCAATTATTTTGGAATATTTGACTTGATCAATGCTGGTCTCTACGTTAGGACTCAACTTCGCATTATGATCAAATGGCGTCTCTATCGGCCTACAGTTATCATATCCCCAAGTAGAAAGAAGTTGCTCAATATAATGAGCCTGACTAAGAGTAACCCGACCCTTGTCAACTCTAACCTTCATACCTAATAGGGTATCCACAGGACCAAGGTCCTTCATGTCAAAAACTTCTGCCAGAGTGGATTTAATATCCCTAACTGCAGCAAGATTAGACCCCAAAATCAACATGTCATCTACATATAAGCATATGATGACTGTCAGATTCGACAATGAGCGATGGTAAAGGCATTTATCTGAGAGACTGGACTGAAATCCGAGGCTCTTTACCACCTGGTCAAACTTCATGTGCCACATCTTAGGCGCTTGTTTAAGCCCATAGATTGATTTATCCAATTTGCACACTTTATCTTTTAGATCTTTCTGCACATAACCTTCAGGTTGTGCCATGTAGATCTCTTCATCAAGCTCTCCATTTAAGAAGGCTGTTTTCACATCCATCTGATGAACTATAAAGTTCTCGATAGACGCTAAGGCCAGAAGAATCCTGATAGTTGACAGGTGACACACAGGTGAATAAACATCAAAGTAGTCTATTCCCCCCTGTTGTTTATAACCTTTAGCTACGAGACGCGCTTTATACCTGGCTATAGACCCATCACTATGTAGTTTCTTCTTCAACACCCACTTGCATCCTAGGACTTTAGCGCCTTTCGGCAAGTCAACTAGATGCCAAGTATTGTTATGCAACAGCGAGTCCATCTCATCATCAATGGCTTCTGCCCACATCAACGAATCTCTAGATCTCATTGCCTCCTGGTAGGAGAATGGATCATCCTCTAAGTGGTAGGTGACGAAATTCTCACCAAAGTTCTTAGGGATTCTCTCTCTTGTAGATGCTCTAAGTGGAACTGTTTCCACCTCTATAGGTTGGGGAGCAGTGCCAGAAGGACCAGCTACAGGTTCTACGATAGATTCTGAAATCATATCATTAGACCCGGAAACAGACAAACCATGATCCTTGACAAATTTATCTTCAAAGAATATGGCATCTCTAGACTCTATCACGATATTCGTGGATAGATCGAAAAATCTGTCGGCTGCACTATCTTCTGCACTGCCTAAATAGACGCATGTGGTCGTCCTAGGTCCCACCTTAGGCCTCTTAAGGTCTTGTAATCGCACATATGCGATACAGCCCCAAGTCTTCAGAGTATCGTATCTCCAAGGATGACCGTGCCACAGCTCATACGGGGTAGCAGAGAGCTGAGAATGAGGCACTCTATTCAGAATGTGATTTGCAGCACGAACTGCTTCTCCCCAAAAGGAATTAGGCATGCCAGCAGTTAGGAGCATAGAGTTCAACATTTCTGTCAAAGTTCTATTCTTGCGCTCGGCAACACCATTTGACTGGGGTGAGTAAGGAGCTGTGGTTTCAAGAATTATTCCCTCAGAGGCGCAAAATTCCTTGAACCCAGAAACAGTATATTCTCCTCCTCGATCACTTCTAAATCGCTTGATTTTCAGGTTCAACTGATTTTCTACACGAGACTTAAAGGTCTTAAACGTCTCAAAGGCTTCGTCTTTCGATTTTAACAGATACACATGACAATATCTTGAAAAATCGTCTATGAATGTAATCAGATACTTCCTTCCCCCTCTAGTGACGTGGCTACGAAAATCACAGAGGTCTGAATGTATCAACTCAAGAAGTTTCGTGCTCCTAGAAACCGATTTAAATGGCTTTCTAGTGATCTTGGTTTGAGCACACACCTCGCACTTGTCAAATCGAATCGACAGATCTAAGGGAATATTATGACTCTTCGCTAGATCTAGCATTTTCCTATAGTTCACGTGTCCAAGTCTGTTATGTAACAACTTAGGATCAATAAGGTTCGAACTTATTTGGTTAATGCTATCGTTGTTTAAGCTAAGTCTATACATTCCGTTGATCAGGTACGCACACCCAAAATAATGTGAATTTACCGTTAAGGTCATTCTACCGTTTTGAGTTGTGAAGGACATCCCAGCCTTATCTAATAGACTCATAGAAATCAAGTTTTTCGTTAAAGAAGGAACTACTTAACATTAAGCAGAAAAAGAGTTTTACCTGATGAGAGGACCAGCTCGGCTGTCCCAGCATGGGTCACCTCGGTCTCTCCTCCATTGCAGTTCTCCACCTTCTCCTGGACCGCCTTGACCTCAGCAAGTAAACCTCTGTCATTCGTCACATGACAGGTAGCACCGCTATCAAGCCACCACTCAGAGGACGTACTGCGGTGACTACTCCCGACCATAGCCACGAATGGCCTGGGTTCCGGGTTGTCGACCGGCAGATGTCCATTATATTGATCCTTCATGCGGATGAGTCTTTTGAGTTCTTCCAGAGTGGTCTCCTCCTCCAGACTGAAGGTGAACCACCCAGGAGGCAGCTTGTGCAGAATCAGACTCACAAAGAGACTATCGGATATTACAGACTGTTCGTCCGCCAACTTGAGACGCAGAATTTCCAGTTTAACAATTTGGGAGGATATAGAAGAATTTGTATCAAATTTCAAGTCAAAGAATTGCTCACTGAGTGGAATCCTTAACGATCTCTCCTCCTCTTGGAAACGCGCGATCAAGCAATCCCAAATCTCTTTCGCAGTCTTACAACTATTGTAGGTCATGGCGAGACAAGGATTTAGGGATCTTCGGAGATAGTCCCTACACAGAACATCGTCCTTACCCCACTGAAATACATCCACATCCTCTTGGGTAGTGGCGTAGTCACTCAGAACTGTGTAAAAAATACCGCGCTCTTTCATCCCCAATTGGACGTGCAGTTTCCAAATATTAAAATCAGTGGGAGCGAACGACTGAAGCTCCATAATATCGAGTGAGTTATACCTCGACATCTCAAATTATATTGAACAGAAAAACTAGTAAGAAGTCACCTGATCCGTGCGGAGACGACCCAGTGTCTTCAGATCCAATCCAGAAATAGTGTTCCTCTTCCGAGATGAGAACTCCTCTTCTGAGATGAGGACAAGGCAGCCCTCTTCCTCAAGACCAGATATCCAAACACAGGAACACAAACACAGCTCCTCCCCTTTTTTTTTGAATCTGGATAGTGAAAACAGATCTGAAACCAAACTTCCTTGCGTCACTGTAATAGATCTACAATAGGGTAGATCTGATAGTGTCTTTGAAAGCGATCTAGATCTGTTGAAGATCCATGATCATCAAGACTTTCCTGAAGTCTGGACTTGAAGCAGGTTTAGGAAGATCAAACAGGATTTATTTCCACTTGTGCAGGGGTTGAGATCAAAAAATCAGCACAAACCACCTGTTGGATCTGAGAGTTGAGCAGCGACAAAGAAGAACACAAACTGGATCTTGTGCAGCGCGGAATCGCGAGCGACGTGAGCACCGGAGGGAGATCTGCGACAAGCTTCAATCCGGCGGCGCGAATATTTGCGGAGAGTCGGCGTCCAAATCGCGAACGGCGCCCAAATCGCCTTCAGATCCGCGAGCAAAAAAGAAAAACCGATCAGGCAAACTCTTCCTTCTCCACGATCGGCCACAGATCGACGATGATCTTTGCTTCTTTCTCGATCGGCGAACGGGACGGAAGCAGTGGATACAATTTCTCTGCGATTCTATTGCTCTGCACGGCGGATCGGATGCGGGAAAACGCCGAACTAGGAAGCGCCGATCTGTGAAATTGCAGAACGAGAACGGCGTGCGGCTTCCAAGCGACGTGCGGCGGAATCGCTAGATCGGAGACGAAATCGCTGGTCGCGAAAGCAGCGGCGGGACGGGATCGAGAAATCGCACGGGAGCGGCGTGCGGCGGAAACGCGAAATCGCCGAATACGGGAGCGGCGGAATCGCGTCGATGGTAGAACGACGGGACGGCGGAGCGGCGTGCGTTCTTCCCGATCGAGAGCAGCGGCGCGACTGTGGATTCGTGAAATCGCAGAACGCGTAGAATACGGAGCGGAAAAACCCTAGGCAGCGGGACTACTTTGAGAATGATAGGGTAGGCGCTCAAAGTATTCTACAATGCCCCATCTAAGTATGGAATGGGGTATATATAGTACTTCCAGCTTAGGGCCAAACCCTAGAGAGACACGAAACCCGTAAACCTATTCGAGTCGGCGTCGACACGTGCGGACATATAATAAATTAACCTAACAAAAACTTCACTCTAGAAAGAACTAGGTAGACATTTGACCTCCACATTCTTCTAATGATGTCTGTGCGGGGGGGGGGGGGGGGGGGGGGGGGTGGGGGGGGGGGTGGGGGGGGGGGGGGTTGGGGGGGGGGGGGGTGTGGGGGGGGTGGGGGGGGGGGTGGGGGGGGGGGGGTGGGGGGTCAAGTATACTCAAGGGTGCAGTGTAGAGGCGAGGGGTGCGGCCGCATCCTTGAATTTTTTTTTAATATTTAATACAGCTCGAATAGACTGCGGTTTTTATTTTTATACTCATGTCTATGCGGGGGGGGGGGGGGGGGGAGGGGGGGGTCGCCCCCGCCCAAGATTTCTTTTTTCAAAAACAAGTATACTCAAGGGTGCAGTGTAGAGCGAGGGGGTGCGGCCGCACCCCCTGAATTTTTTTTAATATTTCATACAGCTCGAATAGACCGCGGTTTTTATTTTTATAAAAATTGCCGTCTATTCTCTTTTTTTTGCTATAATAGACAGTAGTATATTAGCTTTGCTGTATCTTCTCAAATCTCAACCCTAGCCTGATAGCCCAAAACTCTCCCACACACCGCAATTGCATGTTCTTCTGAAATATGAGACTCTCAACCCTAGGCAGAAGGATTCCTTTGCACTTTGGAGTTCGGACATTGCAGGTTTTTCTGAAATCTGAGACTCCGAGTTCTGATCTTTTCATTCATCTTCCATATTTGATAGTTCATAGTTCCAACTTTCATGGATTTACTTGAAATTTTTTGCTTCATTCTCAAATTTCTGATACGTATCTCAAATAGATAATGTCTATAAGCTAAAGATGGTTATACTTTCAGTTATGGTCATATCTCTCAATGCATGAATTTTGATAGACAATTTTTAAACTTAAGCTTAAGTTGCTTGAATCTTGATAGTTTTTAAGATGAATATAAGTTCACTCTACTGTCTAGTTTTTTTTTTCATTCAATGTTGAACAAGTCCTGCTCAGTTACTTTTGCCTCGTGCATAACTCCTTCCGCCGTGCTCTGCCTCAGCCCCGCGCGCAATTCCTGCGCTCCGCCTCAACTGCGTAACTCCTTCTGCCGCGATGTGCGATCCTCCCTGCCGCACAGGAGTTGCTGCAATCCTCCGCGGGACGATTCTTCCTTCTGTGCACGTACTGCCGCAATTTTGCGCGTAAATCCCGCCGCACTCCCCCAACGTGCCACACTTCTCCCGCGCAAGCGTCGAACAGGGTGGGTCTGCAGAAGAAATATGCGCTTTGATGATTCTGCCGGATGAAGCCTCTTCTCGCACACATATTTTCTTATTACTAGGAAATAAAACCCTCCTTGTCCGATTTTATTTCCTCCCTGCCTGAAATTTCCTTTCCTGCACTACCAGTAAAGGAAAATAAATAAAATTGTTGGGCTAAAATCACGGAATTTGTGGGGACCGATTTTATTTCCATGGAATCTGACTCTGATTTCAAGTTAAATCAATAAAACTCTTCCCTATTTATACACACACATGAGAGACTAATCCCAAAAAGAGTGAGGCCGCTAACTGCACACCAATCTTACTATTTGCACACCAAATTCCAACATATTATGAAATATAAGAAAGTGTAACTTCATTTTTTATACTCTGTTCGTTACAATACAAGTTGAAATCGTTAGATGTATTAAGAGCTAGCTTTCCTTTTCTCATAAAAAAAATCAATCATGTGGTTATGTAACCAGTCGTCGGAAATCTAGCTCAATTAATCAGCTGCTCCATCCTTTCATCTCATTAATGTGATACTTATGGGCTTGCAATGTAGTAGACAATTCGGTAACAATTGTCTTTGATAGAACAGAAGCCTCTTCGATCGCCACCGCAATATGCTTAATTAAGACTCCGTTTGGGGGGACTTATTTTTGCCGGTCAGGCGGTTACGACCGCATGAACCGGACCTCAATTGAGGTCCGGTTCATGCGGTCGTAACCGCCTGACCGGCGAAAATAAGTCCCCTCAAACTGAGCCTAAGTCAGTGAGTGCTCTTAATATATTCTCGACTCTAACATTGTATTTGCATTCCATTCCTTACCATTGAATTCGACTGATAGAGATAGTCTTTCACTATTGTAATGGACTGTTGACTATTATAACTCTCTCTTCCTGTTTGAAAAACCTTCACTGTTCTCCAAGTAGAGCCATGTACACCATGTATTCATTAGAGTTTCAAGCAGACTTATTAACTTCTTCAGCACCAAAACTGCTGCTTGATGTGGTTGTTGAACTGGGAGGAGAGAGAGAGAGAGAGAGAGAGAGAGAGAGAGAGAGGATCACATTGGGGGAAACATTCATTAATATCATCATTAAAAAGATTTCCTTGAAACAGAGATTACCATCCAAATTTACATTTCCTTTTCCAGGCCATAGTACATGACATTTACTTGCACAGGCCCTCGTGGTTGGGGGTGGAGAGCAGCAGTTATACCATCTAAACCATTGAATCCTCTATGAACGGCTGTGAATGACTTCAAGGAATATCAAATGATGCATATTCTGGTAGTTGACTCCTGGGAGTGATGCATTTAATGAATATGGACCTTTATTACTTATACTGGTGGGGCAGGGTAAAGAGATCGATGGGGCGGGGGAGAGCACAGTTGCGAGATAAATGCTGTCATTGAAGTCTCCTGCCAATGCGTAAATCATTTGTCTCTTGGTGTTTTATTGCAGGATTCATATTCAAATTTAGTGCAGTTTTATCAGCAGTTAAACGCATTCTTTTTGAGTTGGCTTTTCCGCCGCTACAGCTTATTTATCTGCTGCCTGAGAAGTGAGAAGGCTTCCTGAGAATTTTTGGTACTGAAATGTGAGGTTGTGATGAGATTTTTCATGTGCGGGTCCCCCTGGGCTCTGTGGAGCTTTATGGCCAAAGTTCGTGCAAGCCGGCTATGCTTTTCCAGCTGTTTTATAGATGTTTACTTGTCAGGGCTTATGAGGGCATTGGTTTAGTGGAGAGGAACATTCATCAGTGTGATGGGTATGCCAACGCCGCAAAAAAGCACTCTAGTGACATGTCGACAGAAGGTTATTAAAGTGCGCAAATATTTTCGAAACAAAAATGCATCTTTCTTTTATTGCAATTGGGCCGAGGGTCCTCCATGCTATGTATTTGGATTTTATGTTTGGTTGTATTTTGAAATTGGAACCCTAGGCGTCAGCTATTTTCCCTCCCCCTCTTCGTTCTTCTAATCCTAGCAGCCCGCTAGGGCATTCGATCACCCACCCTAGTCACGTAACATCGACAACGCATATGTGGCTGGCTGGCTTTCGCCAGCAGGCTTAAGTTTTTGAGTTGTGAATAGGATTGAACAATTGAGTGTTAGGCTTAATATGTTTGACATAATCACAAAAATTATGACTGCCACCAAGAAAAAAAACAAATTTTGTCCATAAAAATGGACGGAGTTCTTAGCTAATTAAGGTCGGGTGTTCAAGAATGACAGTTTATGATCACTACTGAAGGGGTCAAGTATCATTAATAGAAAGTCAAGTGTGCGGTTAGCCGGACTTCCATCATCCCGACTAATTTAGTGGGGGATCATGGGGGTAACCATCACGCGCACAAACCCTCACATGATCTGCGCACGAGATCCCACCACGTGCGCAAATCCCTCGCGGCCAGCTAAAATTGCCGGCCGCCACTGCTCCCCGGCGGCCGACATCTTCCGGGGCGGGGGGATCCCGGCTGGTCACTCGGCCGGTCGTGGCCGCGCCTCGCGGTCACAGAGCACGACGGTGCCGCCGCCGGCCTTCTCGGCCGACAGGCACGACCTCTCCCGCGGCCGCAAGAGTTGGCCGCATGCCAGGGCCGCGACCGCGACCGCGAGAGGTAGCCGCACGTCGGGGCCGCAAGCTGGCCCCCCCCCCCCCTGCGGCCCCAAACCGATAGGGGTAGTCAGCTCCATGGCCGCACCCGCTAGGGGAAGTCGACGCCACGATCACAAGGTGCGGCAGGCGCCGGGGCCGGCCACCCGCGCTGCGGCTGGCGCTAAGCTAAGGCCGACCGCCCACCTTGCTCGCCAGCGACCGGCCACTCCGCCTTCCGCGTTCTTCTTCCTCCTCCGATGGCCGCCCACCACCGGAGGCTCGTCGCCCGTGAACAGTTGATGGTGACCCTCCTCCATCGTCAGATCGTTCCATCGTGATCGCCGCCGTCCGTTACGTGGGTAACCACTGACGTAACTGCTCTTTTAAGCGGGGAAAATTCATTTCGTTAATAACAATATGCGTATAAAAATATTACGGAATAATGCACATTAAAACTATACTAAATATGGTCTGCACCCAACAATTTAGGTTGTTACGGTGTGCGGATAGCCACATAACTACTGTAACAACCACCTGAGACATATAAAGGGACCCTCAAACAACTCTTGTCTCTATTTTTTTTCTCTCAGCCTTCTTCTTCCTCAGACCGGAGTTCTGCCAAAAACCTCCTACGAGCTACCTCCTCCCGTCGAGCAACCCGATAATTCGTCCAAGTCCACAACGCTCCAGAGAATAAGACGCATGACCGACCTCTCCAAAAAGTCACTTACGTGAGAGACATTTTGCAAGTTCCCACCAGCGAATCTCTTACGCGCCTCGTAGCAGTGCCCAACATCCGGGCAGAGTCCGAGAATGTCCGTCACCTTTAGAAAGAGATAGAAATTGAGCTTTGTGTGAGACGGTCTGTCGCCCATTGAGTGTATCTGTGATTTCTCTCATCCCCAATCTGTAACGAGGAGTGGCCTGTCGCCCTCGATTTCATTGACAACTTGTAAACTGCCGCTGATGGTGAAGTTTGTTTGACACCGAAACGGTCACGTGATTTTTTACCCAGTTAAGTAGTTTTCCATATTAAAAACTTCTTGTGTACCCATCTATTTACTCTGCGACTGTTTGCGCGCTCGACCGCACTACAGGTTAATTTTGTCTAATTTAGTCCAGTTTATCAGGAGCTTTGAGTTGCCCGCAATAACTGCGTTCACGACCGTCACCATCATGCCAAACGAAGCCAAGGTCGATGGCTCTTGTGTGCTCAATGCTTTAACTACGGTCATGCACTTGTATGTACTACTAATGTGTTTATCGATATAGTAGAAAAGTAATAGAAAAAATACAAAATGAACGTCATGAAGAATTGAGGAGTGGGGTCCAAATTTTGCTATTTATTTTCCCTCCTAAATTTAAATGGGAGTAACTCACCTAAAATTTTTTTGCATTGGTGTGAGCGGGACGGGCAAATAAGGAATAATGCGGCGGCGAGTTATTGATATTAATAGCAAGCCATCCTTTGCATCCATGGGGATGAATTTGTGCTGGGATTGTCCCACACGGTATGCGATTAGGCAGGCTCGAAAAAAAGGATATTTGAATTATCATATTTCTTTATGGTGATGTAATAATGACTTACATAAATCGACTGTCTTTTTAATAGGGCCATTTATATGAACCTCCCCCTCTTAGTTTGTTAAATTACAGGTTGCTCCTCTCTTGCTTTTGAAATTACAAAAAAATCTCTCCTCTCTCATTTTGAAATTACAAAAACTCATATGTAAGAATATATTTCATAACATTCATGCACAAAAATATCCCTTTGAAAATTTACTCTGAGCGAATATTTTTGTGCATGAATGTTATGAAATGTAAATTTTAGGGGAGGCTTTTATAGTTTCAAAAATATGAAGAGTGCAACCTATAATTATGCTAACTTTTTGATAAGTTTTGGTAACTGTTTTTTTAACATTATAAAAAGAGAGTTTTTAATGGTATAATGATGCAAGATTGTCTATTAAGCATGATGTATATTGGCTCACATAAAAATAGACATTAGTGAGAACCGCCTTGTTCATCAAGCAAAAATGAGGGATATAGAGAAGGAAACATTGGTGATGAGCAGGGATTCATAATTTGATAGAAATTGAGGCTTTGGAAATTAGAAGTCGATTTTCATTAGAATTGGACCACCAATTATTCAACCGCGAAACCCAAATTCCGTCCAACAGAAAGAGCCATAAAGCGTGTCATGCAATTGAGCATACACCAAATAGTATATTGAATAAACTACCATTCCTACCAATTAAACCACAAAGTATCATTCATTTTAGTTCAACACATAATTGATATTAATGTGAGCATACATATCCTTCATAGGCTGGCACCATATCGAGCCCGATTCTATGCAAATAAGCATTAGAGAACTGCTGCAAAAGCTGCGGAGAATTAAGTTGTGTTTGGGGACGGCTACGCTCTGGTTCATGCGGTCGTAACCGCTTGACCGGCGAAAATAAGCCCCCCCAAACAGAGCCTCGACGAAAAAACAATTGTGGGAAACATTGGCGAGATTGATGCTGTGGGGAAAAATAATACTAGAAAAAACCATTTGCTTATCATTATTATTGTGTATATTTTGTTCCTCCAAAAATAAATTGCAACGGAGATTTAGGCTCCTTTTGGCATGGCGGTGGTAGTCGTGAATGCCGTGATTTTGAACTATCATTCATGACACCCAACCTCATCTAAGAAACTTCATTCATTTTTGTTATTGTTGCTCGAAACATCCGAGTGGTGATCAAAGTGGAATCCCCTACTCGTTGCCCATAGGTGAGTATAAATATGCAAACCCAAGGAGTTTATACGAGTATTGGATATCCGTGTATCCGACACGACCCGTTATGCCTCTGAACCCGTTAATTGTCCAAATATACGCTAACAATTTTCTCCTATATTTGTGACAAATAACGTATACGTTTCAGAGTGTAGAAAGTAAAGAGTATAAAATAAGTTTCCGACTTTACAAATTTCCATAAGAGTTAGCACAGTTTTTAAAGGAAAAACATAAACATGAGTTTTAAAACAATAATATAAAATATCCAAAAAAAGTGCTACTCAATGATAAATAAGTCTGAAAAAAATAAAAAAATGGCAACGAATAAACGTATAACAATTATACTCAGAGAGTAGATCATCATCATCAATATCAAAGTCCATTTTCTCTGCTCCATCTTCACCAGTGGCTGCAAGGAATTTCATGAGTCAGACTCTATGAATTCATAAACATATGCAGTGACGTATCATAGTAAACTAGCTCTACCTAAATGAGCTTAGTACTTGTAGCAGTAGTGAAGTAACACTATCAACATCTCTATACAGTCTAGGTAGGACCTGTCAAGTCTTGATTTTAATAAATCAAACGTTTTTATCTTACTCATTAGTGACCACTATGTATCTCATCATATGATTTGTCACACCGTCATTTGCAACATTATCAAATGTGAAATAATGTGCTATGATCACTAATGTTAGATTAAACCATACAATGACTTTCTATTCACAGTTGAATAATTTTCAAATCAACTGACAATGAGAAAGATGTTAAATCATCAGGCGTGGAATAACTGACATCTAACCATGTTGAGCTTTCATCAAGAAATAATTTGAGGTTTTCAGTCTGTTATTAGAAGCTTGAATGTTGCGACTATAAGTTCTTGCTATCAAAATATAAACATAGGAGGAACTTTCATATTTCTATGAACATTAATCTCATCTTCCCTGATGTTTTTATTGTGAGAACTCTATTTAAGCCCTTTGTCAAGACATCTGCAACATTATCTTTCAATCTCACATCCATAAGAGTCATAATCCCTTGACTCGTGAGAGAGGTCAAACATGTTTGTTTCATCCTGAGTTGCCTTCGTTTGCTATTGAACAAAATATTCGTAGCAATTATTTTCGTAAACTTATTGTCACAGTAAACTGCAACAAAACTCAACTTTAGGCTCGACAGTGTAATGTCCATCACCAAATCTCTTATCCACTCTGATTTTTCTCCCGCTGAAGCTAGAGCGTATAGTTCGGATTAAATAGAAGATGATGCAATACATGATTGCCTCTTGTACTTCCAGGCTGCAACTGCTCTTCCTAGTGTGAATATAAATCCATTAGTTCACTTGCTGTCGTTGATTTCTAAGCATCATGATGCATCAGAATATTCTTCCAAAATTAGAGGATGACCATGATAACAAAAACATACATTTGAGTGTACTTCAGGTATTGCATAAGCCTATTAAGGGCATCACAAGGGTCTTGGATAGGATTACTAGTGAATCTGCTTAACATGCCGACCGTAAAGGCTATATCAGGTCTTGTGCAGACCATAACATACATGAAACTACCAATCAGTTTAACATAATCTAACTGTCTAATCGCAGCTCTATCATTGGGCTTCAAGCGATTATTGAATTATCATATTTCTTTATGGTGATGTAATAATGACTTGCATAAATCGACTGTCTTTTTAATAGGGCCATTTATATGAACCTCCCCCTCTTAGTTTGTTAAATTAGAGGTTGCTCCTCTCTTGCTTTTGAAATTACAAACACTCGTATGTAAGAATATATTTCATAACATTCATGCACAAAAATATCCCTTTGAAAATTTACTCTGAGCGAACATTTTTGTGCATGAATGTTATGAAATGTAAATTTTAGGGGAGGTTTTTATAGTTTCAAAAATATGAAGAGTGCAACCTATAATTATGCTAACTTTTTGATAAGTTTTGATAACTGTTTTTTTAACATTATAAAAAGAAAGTTTTTAATGGTATAATGATGCAAGATTGTCTATTCAGCATGATGTATATTGGCTCACATAAAAATAGACATTAGTGAGAACCGCCTTGTTCATCAAGCAAAAATGAGGGATATAGAGAAGGAAACATTGGTGATGAGAAGGGATTCATAATTTGAAAGAAATTGAGGCTTTGGAAACTAGAAGTCGATTTTCATTAGAATTGGACCACCAATTATTCAACCGCGAAACCCAAATTCCGTCCAACAGAAAGAGCCATAAAGCGTGTCATACAATTGAGCATACCCCAAATAGTATATTGAATAAACTACCATTCCTACCAATTAAACCACAAAGTATCATACATTTTAGCTCAACACATAATTGATATTAATGTGAAGCATACACATCCTTCATAGGCTGGCACCATATCGAGCCCGATTCTATGCAAATAAGCATTAGAGAACTGCTGCAAAAGCTGCGGAGAATTAAGCTGTGTTTGGGGACGGCTACGCTCTGCTTCATGCGGTCGTAACCGCTTGACCGGCGAAAATAAGCCCCCCCAAACAGAGCCTCGACGAAAAAACAATTGTGGGAAACATTGGCGAGATTGATGCTGTGGGGAAAAATAATACTAGAAAAAACCATTTGCTTATCATTATTATTGTGTATATTTTGTTCCTCCAAAAATAAATTGCAACGGAGATTTAGGCTCCTTTTGGCATGACGGTGGTAGTCGTGAATGTCGTGATTTTGAACTATCATTCATGACACCCAACCTCATCTAAGAAACTTCATTCATTTTTGTTATTGTTGCTCGAAACATTCGAGTGGTGATCAAAGTGGAATCCCCTACTCGTTGCCCATAGGTGAGTATAAATATGCAAACCCAAGGAGTTTCTACGGGTATTGGATATCCGTGTATCCGACATGACCCGTTATGCCTCTGAACCCGTTAATTGTCCAAATATACACTAACAATTTTCTCCTATATTTGTGACAAATAACGTATACATTTCAGAGTGTAGAAAGTAGAGAGTATAAAATAAGTTTCCGACTTTACAAATTTCCATAAGAGTTAGCACAGTTTTTAAAGGAAAAACATAAACATGAGTTTTAAAACAATAATATAAAATATCCAAAAAAAGTGCTACTCAATGATAAATAAGTCTGAAAAAAATAAAAAAATGGCAACGGATAAACGTATAACAATTATACTCAGAGAGTAGATCATCATCATCAATATCAAAGTCCATTTTCTCTGCTCCATCTTCACCAGTGGCTGCAAGGAATTTCATGAGTCAGACTCTATGAATTCATAAACATATGCAGTGACGTATCATAGTAAACTAGCTCTACCTAAATGAGCTTAGTACTTGTAGCAGTAGTTGTTGAAGCCAAAATTGACCTCTGTGGAGTTCGGGGTCCCTGAAAGGGTGACCTCACACCTACTACACTCGAGAGAACGTCACGGACCGGAGACTTAGGAGACTATGAACAGACCCTCGGCTCTAGCACGGAGGTCCCACCTCACACCCGGAAGGCTACCTGAGCTCTTCCCCTCCCTTACCAAAGGGCTAGGCTAGGCGCCTTGGAGAGCTCTCTCCACTCTACCAAGAAGAAGCTAAGGGAGGAGGAAACTAAGAAAAAGATCTTCTCCAAGGCGCCCAAGGGGGTCTATTTATAGTTTTTCCAAGTCCTGGGGGTGAAATGACCAAAATACCCTACGGCCAAAAGGCCTCGGGCCAATAGAGAACAGCCACGTCGGGGGGTAAAGGGGGGAATTCCCCCCGAGGGCAAGAAGGTAAAACTGCAGGGGGGCAAGGGCGAGACCGCGGCCTCTGACCGTCTCGCCCCGCCATGCCGCAAGCTAGAAGGGGCAGGGGCGAGACCCCGGCCCCGGCCGGTCTCGCCCCACCAGGCCGCCAGGCTAGAAGGATCAGGGGCAAGACCCGGCCCCACGCCGGTCTCGCCCCACCAGGCCGCCAGGCTACAAGGAGCAGGGGCGAGACCCCGGCCCCCGGCCGGTCTCGCCCCACCAGGCCGCCAGGCTAGAAGGAGCAGGGGCGAGACCCTGGCCCCCGGCTGGTCTCGCCCCACCAGGCCGCCAGGCTAGAAGGAGCAGGGGCGAGACCCCGGCCCCCGGCCGGTCTCGCCCCACCAGGCCGCCAGGCTAGAAGGAGCAGGGGCGAGACCCCGACCCCCGGCCGGTCTCGCCCCACCAGGCCGCCAGGCTAGAAGGAGCAGGGGCGAGACCCAGGCCCCCGGCCGGTCTCGCCCCACCAGGCCGCCAGGCTAGAAGGAGCAGGGGCGAGACCCCGGCCCCCGGCCGGTCTCGCCCCACCAGGCCGCCAGGCTACAAGGAGCAGGGGCGAGACCCGGCCCCGGCCGGTCTCGCCCCACCAGGCCGCCAGGCTAGAAGGAGCAGGGGCGAGACCCCGGCCCCCGGCCGGTCTCGCCCCACCAGGCCGCCAGGCTAGAAGGAGCAGGGGCGAGACCCCGGCCCCCGGCCGGTCTCGCCCCACCAGGCCGCCAGGCTAGAAGGAGTAGGGGCGAGACCCCGGCCCCGGCCGGTCTCGCCCCACCAGGCCGCCAGGCTAGAAGGAGCAGGGGCGAGACCCCGGCCCCCGGCCGGTCTCGCCCACCAGGCCGCCAGGCTAGAAGGAGCAGGGGCGAGACCCCGGCCCCCGGCCGGTCTCGCCCCACCAGGCCGCCAGGCTAGAAGGAGCAGGGGCGAGACCCCGGCCCCCAGCCGGTCTCGCCCCACCAGGTAGCCAAGCACCTATCGGGACGGGGGCTGGTGTTAGCCAACTTGGCGCACCCGCCCCTCAAAAGAGGGCCACTGGGGGGTAGGTAGATTTTTCCTCCCCCTACTAGTATGTTTCCAAGCCAGGGCCAAAATTGGCCACCGAGAGTGCAAAATCTCTCAAAAGCTTAAAAATATACAGGGGCGAATACGGGGTTGTACACAATCCCCGCTCTTTTCGAGGTTGGCACAAACTCGGAAAGAAATGTCCAACCCAACGTATTCGCTGAGTGCAATCTCCTTGCGCGCCTCTACGGGGAGTCAACCTGCCATGCCAGCTATGGGAGCCTGGGTGGCGAGACCCTCTCCAGGTAAAAAATACTTAGCCTCCACGAGAGGTACCACCGGCCCTGCCAGCTAGTGAGAGCCTGACATCGGATCCTCATTGGAGCAAAGGGACTTTTACTCCCTCCGAGGCACATTCGACCCAACCAGCTAGTGGGAGCCTGGCTGAGGAGATCCTCTCGGGGGTGGGACTTGATCTCCCCGAGGCACATTCGACCCAATCAGCTAGTGGGAGCCTGGCTGAGGAGATCCTCTCGGGGTTGGGACTTGATCTCCCCGAGGCACATTCGACTCAACCAGCTAGTGGGAGCCTGGCTGAGGAGATCCTCTCGGGGGTGGGACTTGATCTCCCTGAGAGATCAACCTGCCCTGCCAGCTAGATGAGAGCCTGACAGCGGAATCCATCTCGGAGCTAAGGACTAGGCTTCCACGAGAGATCAACCTGCCCTGCCAGCTAGATGAGAGCCTGACAGCGGAATCCATCTCGGAGCTAAGGACTAGGCTTCCACGAGAGATCAACCTGCCCTGCCAGCTAGATGAGAGCCTGGGAGCAGAATCCATCTCGGAGCTAAGCACTAGGCTTCCACGAGAGATCAACCTGCCCTGCCAGCTAGATGAGAGCCTGACAGTGGAATCCATCTCGGAGCTAAGGACTAGGCTTCCACGAGAGATCAACCTGCCCTGCCAGCTAGATGAGAGCCTGACAGCGGAATCCATCTCGGAGCTAAGGACTAGGCTTCCACGAGAGATCAACCTGCCCTGCCAGCTAGATGAGAGCCTGACAGCGGAATCCATCTCGGAGCTAAGCACTCTGCTTCCACGAGAGATCAACCTGCCCTGCCAGCTAGATGAGAGCCTGACAGCGGAATCCATCTCGGAGCTAAGGACTAGGCTTCCACGAGAGATCAACCTGCCCTGCCAGCTAGATGGGAGCCTGAAAGCGGAATCCATCTCGGAGCTAAGGGCTAGGCTTCCACGAGAGATCAACCTGCCCTGCCAGCTAGATGAGAGCCTGACAGCGGAATCCATCTCGGGGTGAGACCTTCCCACCCTCCGAGAGATCAACCTGCCCTGCCAGCTAGGTGAGAGCCTGACAGCGGAATCCATCTCGAGGTGAGACCTTCCCACCCTTCGAGAGATCAACCTGCCCTGCCAGCTAGGTGAGAGCCTGGCAGTGGAATCCATCTCGAGGTGAGACCTTCCCCCCTCTGAGAGATCAACCTGCCCTGCCAGCTAGGTGAGAGCCTGGCAGCGGAATCCATCTCGAGGTGAGACCTTCCCACCCTCCGAGAGATCAACCTGCCCTGCCAGCTAGGTGAGAGCCTGACAGCGGAATCCATCTCGAGGTGAGACCTTCCCACCCTCCGAGAGATCAACCTGCCCTGCCAGCTAGGTGAGAGCCTGGCAGCAGAATCCATCTCGAGGTGAGACCTTCCCCCCTCCGAGAGATCAACCTGCCCTGCCAGCTAGGTGAGAGCCTGGCAGCGGAATCCATCTCGAGGTGAGACCTTCCCACCCTACGAGAGATCAACCTGCCCTGCCAGCTAGGTGAGAGCCTGGCAGCGGAATCCATCTCGAGGTGAGACCTTCCCACCCTCCGAGAGATCAACCTGCCCTGCCAGCTAGGTGAGAGCCTGGCAGCGGAATCCATCTCGAGGTGAGACAACTAGGCATCAACGAGAGGTACCACCGGCCCTGCCCAGCTAGTGAGAGCCTGGGCAGCGGGACCGTCTCGGAGCGAAAGAACTAAGCATCTCAATCAGTCCTTACCAAATCTTACATCCTCAAATGGGGAAAAAGATGAGTTACAAGACCCCCTCGACTCAGCTGGTCGGGGGCTGGACTCAATACAACATAAGAAGAATACAGGACTCTACCGGGACGAGGCTTCTTCAGGGGGTCTGGGCCTGGTGGTCGCCATCCGCTTCCTGCTCGCCGGACACTTCCATCCTGCTTAGGCTCTCCATGGTCTTCTCCATCTCCTCTGCCTTGGCCAACCAAGAGATGGTGTTGACGGCCGTGACATAACACTGTCTTGCCATCCTGGAGTCTCCCTTGACTCTGACCTGGATCCCTCCGGAGCTGAACTCGATGCATTGGTGGAAGGAAGATGACACGCAACGGAAGGCGCTGATGAGGGGCCTTCCGAAGATGACGTTATAGCTGCTTGGAGCGTCCACAATGACGAACCGGCAGTTCCTTGAGACTCCCCTAATTTGACTTGGAGTCCCACTCCACCCTCAACCTCCTTCCTCTCCCCTGAAAATCCGAACAGGGGTCCGTCCGAGGCCAACACCCTCCTTGGCTCTACCTTCATCTCATCAAACGCCTTCCTGAAAATGACGTTGACAGAGCTCCCGTTGTCCACCAAGATTCGGGAGACGCTGTAGCCCTCGATGGCCGTCTGGATGACCAGCGCATCGCAAAATGGATACTCATGATCCGGCAGGTCCTTCACCGAGAAGGTGACCTTCTCCTCCTGGGGCGGTGTTTGGGAGGTTGAGGCGACGCTCCTTCGGTACATGACATGGAGGCTTGCCTTCCGAGTGCCTCGATCCCCACTCCACCATGGATCACCACTATACCACCTCGGGGTCCGACATCGACCCGGTCTTCACAAACATCATCCCCTCCTTCTCTGGGCAGAACTTCTTCAACCCGTACTGGTGGCTGTGTTGGGCAGGGTCCCTCGCCCCTCACTTCCAGGAACTCGGGGCAGGTAGCTGTGGCGTGCCCCTCCACCTGGTGGAAGTCACAGTACGGCAACTCTACCCTGACCCTTCTCCTTCCCTGGCGGTTCCTCCTCTCCCTTCGACCAATCTCCATCGCTTGCTGGGGTGGGGGCAGAAGCTGCCTAGGGGCTTGCCTCTGGAAGTTGAACCTTCCTTGGCCCCCATGGAAGTTTCCCCCATCGTGGGCGTAACCTCTTCCCGGGCCCTGGGCGGGTCCTCCCTGCTGCCTCCAACCTAGTTCCGGACCCTCCTGAGCTCTCCGCTCCTCTCTCCTTCTTCCCTCCTGGGGCCTCGAGCCACCTTGCTCCTTTGCCTCTGTCTCTGTCAGCTTTGCCAACTTCTTGACAAACACCGGGTTGGCCGCCTCCATGGCTATCTCCTCTGCCGCCCTTTCCATCAGCTCTCGAAGGAAAGGGGGGCCTTCCGGGTCAAGCTCATCTTGAAGAAGCCTTCCTTCAGCCCAACGGTGAAGGCCATCTGGAGAGCATACCCTGGCATCTCCTGGACCTCCAGGATCTCCTCTTGAACCGGTCAACGTAGCGGGCCAACGACTCCTCGGCCCCCTGCCTTATCAAGAAGATGGACTCAGGACTTCTCTTCCGCTTCTTGGAGGTGGAGAAGCGGAGCTGGAAGCTTCGGCTCAAGTCCTCGAACCCATAGATCGACCTCGGAGGAGTTGATGGAACCAGTCCCTTGCCTTCTCCTTCAGCGTGATCGCAAAGAGGCGACACTTGAAGGCATCCGTCATCGGTCTGATGGAGACGACATCCTCGAACCACTGCAGATGCTGGACGGGGTCATCCTTCCCCGTATAGTAAGCCATGTCTGGCTCTCTGAACCCCTCGGGAACGAGAGCTGAGATGATTAGCTCGCTGAAGGGTGACCCCCTAAGGGGTGGTCTCGCCACCTCCACTCGCGCGACCTGCTCGCCTGGGAGGTTGGCACTCGCTGGGCTGGAAAATAGCTCCCGACCGGTGAGGTCTCGCTCGACCCCATCTCCCATCCTCTCCTTCCCCGGCCTTCTTCCTGGTGCACTTCCTTCTCCCCCCGCTGGGGTCATCTCACCTAGACCCCTGGGAATCGACTCGTCGAGGGGGGGAGCTAGCTCCTGGGGGGTCGGGGTGGAGCTGCCACCCTGGGGAGCAATGCTTCGCAGCATCTCCATGATACCCTGGATGGAGGCCATGAACTCTTGCCTCCCCACAAAGGGTCCTGAGCTAGGGAGCTCGCCGAGATCATCACTACCTCCCTGACCTCCCGTCATGACTCTCTCCCGAGATCTTCTGTGCTGGTCACTCTCCACGCTCACCGCACCAAAAGTGTTGAAGCCAAAATTGACCTCTGTGGAGTTCGGGGTCCCTGAAAGGGGTGACCTCACACCTACTACACTCGAGAGAACGTCACGGACCGGAGACTTAGGAGACTATGAACAGACCCTTGGCTCTAGCACGGAGGTCCCACCTCACACCCGGAAGGCTACCTGAGCTCTTCCCCTCCCTTACCAAAGGGCTAGGCTAGGCGCCTTGGAGAGCTCTCTCCACTCTACCAAGAAGAAGCTAAGGGAGGAGGAAACTAAGAAAAAGATCCTCTCCAAGGCGCCCAAGGGGGTCTATTTATAGTTTTTCCAAGTCCTGAGGGTGAAATGACCAAAATACCCTACGGCCAAAAGGCCTCGGGCCAATAGAGAACAGCCACGTCGGGGGGTAAAGGGGGAATTCCCCCCGAGGGCAAGAAGGTAAAACTGCAGGGGGGCAAGGGCGAGACCGCGGCCTCTGACCGGTCTCGCCCCGCCAGGCCGCCAAGCTAGAAGGGGCAGGGGCGAGACCCCGACCCCGGCCGGTCTCGCCCCACCAGGCCGCCAGGCTAGAAGGATCAGGGGCAAGACCCGGCCCCCGGCGGTCTCGCCCCACCAGGCCGCCAGGCTACAAGGAGCAGGGGCGAGACCCCGGCCCCCGGCCGGTCTCGCCCCACCAGGCCGCCAGGCTAGAAGGAGCAGGGGCGAGACCCCGGCCCCCGGCCGGTCTCGCCCCACCAGGCTGCCAGGCTAGAAGGAGCAGGGGCGAGACCCCGGCCCCCGGCGGTCTCGCCCCACCAGGCCGCCAGGCTAGAAGGAGCAGGGGCGAGACCCCGGCCCCCGGCCGGTCTCGCCCCACCAGGCCGCCAGGCTAGAAGGAGCAGGGGCGAGACCCCGGCCCCCGGCGGTCTCGCCCCACCAGGCCGCCAGGCTAGAAGGAGCAGGGGCGAGACCTCGGCCCCCGGCCGGTCTCGCCCCACTAGGCCGCCAGGCTACAAGGAGCAGGGGCGAGACCCCGGCCCCCGGCCGGTCTCGCCCCACCAGGCCGCCAGGCTAGAAGGAGCAGGGGCGAGACCCCGGCCCCCGGCCGGTCTCGCCCCACCAGGCCGCCAGGCTAGAAGGAGCAGGGGCGAGACCCCGGCCCCGGCCGGTCTCGCCCCACCAGGCCGCCAGGCTAGAATGAGCAGGGGCGAGACCCCGGCCCCCGGCCGGTCTTGCCCCACCAGGCCGCCAGGCTAGAAGGAGCAGGGGCGAGACCCCGGCCCCGGCCGGTCTCGCCCCACCAGGCCGCCAGGCTAGAAGGAGCAGGGGTGAGACCCCGGCCCCCGGCCGGTCTCGCCCCACCAGGCCGCCAGGCTAGAAGGAGCAGGGGCGAGACCCCGGCCCCAGCCGGTCTCGCCCCACCAGGTAGCCAAGCACCTATCGGGACGGGGGCTGGTGTTAGCCAACTTGACGCACCCGCCCCTCAAAAGAGGGTCACTGGGGGGTAGGTAGATTTTTCCTCCCCCTACTAGTATGTTTCCAAGCCAGGGCCAAAATTGGCCACCGAGAGTGCAAAATCTCTCAAAAGATTAAAAATATACAGGGGCGAATACGGGGTTGTACAGTAGTGAAGTAACACTGTCAACATCTCTATACAGTCTAGGTAGGACCTGTCAAGTCTTGATTTTAATAAATCAAATGTTTTTATCTTACTCATTAGTGACCACTATGTATCTCATCATATGATTTGTCACACTGTCATTTGCAACATTATCAAATGTGAAATAATGTGCTATGATCACTAATGTTAGATTAAACCATACAATGACTTTCTATTCACAGTTGAATAATTTTCAAATCAACTGACAATGAGAAGATGTTAAATCATCAGGTGTGGAATAACTGACATCTAACCATCTTGAGCTTTCATCAAGAAATAATTTGAGGTTTTCAGTCTGTTATTAGAAGCTTGAATGTTGCGACTATAAGTTCTTGCTATCAAAATATAAACATAAGAGGAACTTTCATATTTCTTGAACATTAATCTCATCTCCCCTGATGTTTTTATTGTGAGAACTCTATTTAAGCCCTTTGTCAAGGCATCTGCAACATTATCTTTCAATCTCACATCCATAAGAGTCATAATCCCTTGACTCGTGAGAGAGGTCAAACATGTTTGTTTCATCCTGAGTTGCCTTCGTTTGCTATTGAACAAAATATTCGTAGCAATTATTTTCGTAAACTTATTGTCACAGTAAACTGCAACAGAACTCAACTTTAGGCTCGGCAGTGTAATGTCCATCACCAAATCTCTTATCCACTCTGCTTTTTCTCCCGCTGAAGCTAGAGCGTATAGTTCGGATAAATAGAAGATGATGCAATACTTGATTGCCTCTTGTACTTCCAGGCTGCAACTGCTCTTCCTAGTGTGAATATAAATCCATTCAGTTCACTTGCTGTCGTTGATTTCTAAGCATCATGATGCATCATAATATTCTTCCAAAATTAGAGGATGACCATGATAACAAAAAGCATACATTTAAGTGTACTTCAGGTATTGCATAAGCCTATTAAGGGCATCACAAGGGTCTTGGATAAGAATTACTAAGTGAATCTGCTTAACATGCCTGACCGTAAAGGATATATCAGGTCTTGTGCAGACCATAACATACATGAGACTACCAATCAGTTTAACATAATCTAACTGTCTAATCGCAGCTCCATCATTGGGCTTCAAGCGATTATTGTAATCGTAAGGTGTCTCCACTGTTCTACGTTCACTGTATCCCCACGTATCCAACACGAACTTTATATAGTGGCTTTGACTTAGGGAAATACCATTTTTCCAAAGCTCACTTACATGTCTAGTATAGTCTCAGCTACACTTAGGTCTTTAATGCTAAACTATTTCATTAGTTCTGACTTAACGTCATCAACTACGGATTGATCAGAACCAAGAATCATCATATCATCCACATATAAACATATTATAACGACTTTGTTCGATCTATTACGTATGTAAAGACATTTGTTCGAGAGACTCGATATGAATCCCATATTCTTTACACTATAGTCAAACTTCTCATGTCATAATTTTGGCACTTGTTTTAGTATGTATAATGACTTAATTAACTTACAGACCTTACTTTCGTAACCGTCTACCATGAAATATTCAGGTTGACTCATGTATATTTCTTCGGTCGGATCTCCATTCAAGAACGCAGTGTTTACATCCATTTGATGAACTATAAAGTTCTCAATAGACGCAATAACAAGGAGTATCCTAATGATTGCTAAGTGACATACTGGTGAATATATATCAAAGTAATCCACCATACTAATTTGTGTGAAACCTTTAGCCACCAGACGTGCTTTATACTTAGCTACGCTACCATCATGATTGAGCTTCTTTTTCAGAACCCACTTACATCATATAGTTTTAGCCCCTTTTGGCTTATCAACCAACGTCCAGGTGTTGTTCTGAAACAAAGAGTTCATCTCTTCATCAATGACTTCTTTCCAGAGTAGTGAATCCCTTAATCTTATCGCGTCCTTATAGGTGTATGGTTCGACCTCAACGTGGTAAGTGACAAAGTCACTACCAAAGGTTTTGGGAGTTCGCTCTCTCACTGAAGTCCTTCTAGACTCTAGGACACTATTGTCTATCGGGACTGAATAGAAGGTGCTTGACACTAATTCAGATTCTCCCTCAGTAATAGTTGCTTGCAAACCTGAGATTGTCAGGTTCTTATTCTTAATGAACTTATCCTCAAAGAACACAACATCCCTAGATTCAATAATTATATTATTATACAGGTCTAAGAATATATCTGCAACACTATCTTCAGCACAAACTAAGTAGACACACGTGTTGGTTCTAGGTCCAAGTTTAGACTGTCTAGTGTCAGAGACCCTGACATAGGCTGTGAAGCTCCAGGTCTTAAGTCTAGTTATAGACATGAGTCTTTTAAACTAAAGCTCGTAGGGCGTGACGTCTAACTTAGCATGAGAGATTTTATTTAGAATGTTGTTTGCAGTAAAAGCTACTTCTCTCCAATAGGGAGTAGACATGCCAGCAGTGAGGAGCATACAATTCAACATCTTTATTAACGTTCTATTTTTTCTCTCGGCTATACCATTCGATTGAGGTGAGTAAGGAGCAGTGGTTTTTGCTATGATGCCTTGAGAGTCAAGAAAACATCTGAACTCATTGGATACGTATTCTCCTCCTCTATCACTTCTAAAGTTCTTTATTTTCATGTCTAGTTGGTTTTCTATCCTGATTTTGAAAAGATAAAACTTTTCAAACGCTTCATTTTTAGTTTTCAGAAGATAGATGTGATAGAACCTAGAGCAGTCATCTATAAATATGATCATATACTTCCTTCATTCTCTGGTGACAACTTTTAAAGTCACAGATATCAGAATGTATAAACTCTAGGGGTGTTGTGCTCCTAGTAACCGCACAAAAAAGTTTCCTAGTGATCTTAGTCTGAGCACACACGTCACATTTCTCAGGCGGTGATTTAGTGTCTATGATGATCTGATGAGTTCTAGATATTTGAAACATTTTTCTATAGTTCACGTGTCCTAATCTCATGCAGAGTCTTAGAGCTAACTAAGTTTGTTTGAACTTGTTGAACTCACTCGTTTGCTAGACTTAGTAGGTACATTCTACTTTGGACGTATGCACATCCAAAATAGTGTGAGTTTACTAACAGTGTTACTCTACCGCTACAAAAGGTAAAAGACATATCAACATCACATAAAAATTTATAGACACTAAGTTAGCAGCTAATGAAGGAATAAATTTAATATTTTTTAAAGTTAAAGTCTTACCCGAGGATAGCAACAACGTTGCATTCACCACCTTTAAGATGTCAGCTTTCTCGCCATTCGCAACTGTGACAGACTCTTTCACAGCAGTGAGCCCTGTCATAAGATCAACATTGTTGCAAATGTGGCACGCCGCAACAGTACTGAGGAAGATCCTGAATCAGTACCGAGCACCTCCTATTCCGTTCCGGTAGATAACTCTGGCCTAGAGTCTAGGAGAACTTCAGTGAGAGAGAGAACCCCCAGAACCTTCGGTAGTGATTTTGTCACTTTCCACGTTGAGGATGATCCATCTACCTTTAAGGAAGCAATGAGATCAAGGGATTCCCTACTCTGAAAAGAAGCCATTGAGGATGAGATGAACTCTCTCCTTCAGAACGACACCTGGACGTTATTTGATAAGCCAGAAGGGGCTAAAACTGTAGGGTGCAAGTGGAGTTCTGAAAAAAGCTAAATCCCGATGGTAGCGTAGCTAAGTATAAAGCACGCCTGGTGGCTAAAGGTTTCACACAAGTAAGCGAAGTAGACTATTTTGATGTATACTCACACATGTGTCACTTAGCAATCTATTAGGGTTCTTCTTGCTATTTCGGACATTGAGAACTTTGTTGTTCATCAAATGGATGTTAAGACTATGCGTTCTTGAACGAAGATCTGATCGAAGAGATCTACATGAGTCAACCTGAAGGTTTCATTGTAGACGGTCACAAAAACAAGGTCTGTAAGCTTTTAAAGTCGCTATACGGATTGAAACAAATAGCGCCGAAATTATGGCATGAGAAGTTTGACTATAACTGTAAAGAACATGAGATTCATGTCGAGTCTCTCGGACAAATGTCACTTTATATACGTCATAGATCAGATAAAGTGGCTATAATATGCTTGTACGTGGATGATATGCTTATTCTTGGATCTGATCAATCCGAAGTGGATGACGTAAAGTCAGGTCTAATTAAAGAATTTAGCGTGACAGACCTCGGTGTAGTTGACACTATACTAGGTATGCAAGTGAGTTTTGGGAAACATGACATTTCCCTAAGTCAAAGCCACTATATCCAGTCCATGTTGGATACGTGGGGATACAAGTGAACGTAAAGCGGACTGAGACACCATACGATTATTCTAACCGCTTAAAGCCCAATGATGGAGCTGCGGTTCGATAGTTAGATTATTCCAAATTGCTTGGTAGCCTCATGTACGCTATGGTCTGTACGAGACCTGACATAGCCTTTACGGTTGGCATGATTAAGTAGGTTCACTAGCAATCCTGGCCAAGACCAGTGGGATGCCCTTGATAGACTGATGAGATACTTAAAGCACACCCGACAATATGCTTTATGTTATAGTGGTCATCCTCCAGTTCTGGAAGGATATTCTGATGCATCATGATGCTCAGAAGTAAACGACAGCAAGTCCACTAGTGGATTCCTCTTCACACTAGGAGGAGCAGCTGTAGCCTGGAAGTCCAAGAGATAGTCGTGCATTGCACTCTCATCTATGAAATCCGAACTCTATGCTCTAGCTTCAGCTGGTGAAGAAGCAGAGTGAATAAGAGATTTGGTGATGAACATTCCACTATCGAGCCTGAAACTGAGTTCTATTGCAGTGTACTGCGACAATCAGGCTACTAAAACGATTGCTACGAACACGTTGTTCAATAGCAAAAGAAGACAACTATGGATGAAACAAGCCTGGTTGACCTCCCTTACGAGCTCGTTGATGTGAGGTCAAAAGATAATGTTGCAGACGCCCTTACTAAAGGTTTAAATAGAGCTCTCACAATCAAAACATCGGGGGAAATGAGATTAAAGTTCATAGAAATATGAAACTTTCTCCAACGCTTATGTTTTGATACGTACGAGCCTATAGCTGTCAACATTCAAGCATCTAAATAGTAACAGACTGAAAACCCCAAATAATTTCTTGATGAAAACCCAAGATGGTTGGATGCTGGTTATTCCACACTTTATAACCTAACGTCCTCCCATTGTAAGTTGATTCAAGAGTTATTCAACTGGGAATTAAAAGTCATTGTAAATGTTAATCTAAAACATTATTGGTCACAGTACATTATTCCACATTTGATAATGTTGCACGTGATGTGTGCCTACATGTGTTGGTGAGGCACATAGTGATCCGTAATGAGTAAGGTAACATGACTAGTACTAGTTAGACTGATGATATGCGGACAGAGTTACTTCACCGTTGCTAGAAGTGCTAAGCTCATTTAGTAAGAGCTAGTTTAATTTAAATGTTACTGCATATGTTTATGAATTCATAGAGTCTGACTCATAAAATTCCTTGCAGACTACGATGGAGATTATGGAGGAGCTGTAGACCTGGACATGAATGACGATGATCTACTAGATGAGTAGAATCATCAAACGTTTAATTCATGTCTCTGTTTTGTTTTGAAATAATTATTCAGACTATGTTTTGAGATAACATCTGTGTGATGGTTTGCCGTTTAGACAAAATCTTTATTTTGATTTATTAGTATGATCTGTCCTGATGTTTTGCTTAGTTTGGATTATTATTTGTCTACACTCCAGCACCCCGAAATGTTACCGTTATTTGTCAAGAATATAGGAGTAGATTGTAAGTGTATATTCGGACGAATAACGGGCTCGGGGGCTTTGCGCGAATAAACCCTATATTTTTCTCTATATAAACCTATCCGGGGGCAACAGAGAGATAGTTCCACTTAGACTTTCCTCCGGATGTTTCGAGCGCCTCTCACAATAAACACAACTACTTTGATGTAGAATCTCTTTTTGGAAAAAAATGCTTTCAAGATGTTATTATAGAATTTTGAATCATTATCGGTTCCAAAAATCTTGATTGAGATTTGAAATTTATTCAGAATTAACTCATAGAGGGATTTGATTAAGAACGAGACCTCTTGCTTGGAAGTCATTAGATATGTCCAAATATTTCGAGTGTAGTTATCAACAACAGTTAAGAAATAACGAAAATCAAAGTGCGTTGGACTTTTATAGGGTCCCCACACGTCACAATGGACTATATCAAATGGTTTTTGGGGAAAACTATCACTTTTATAAAATGTCAATTGTGATCGTTTTGCAAGTGGACAAATCGTACATGACATATGTTGGACTTTGTCTAAATCTGGAAGAATAGAAGTCGACGGAGTTTATCAATTGAAACATGACCCAAACGATTGTGCCATAACATCATTTTTTCTTGAGTAGTTGTTACAAGACTTTGAATAAAAGAATCATTGGCTCCAGGAAAGGTGGGGAAGGTATGCAGACGATACAAGGCATTCAGTCTTTTATCAATTTCCAGTGTGCTCTTCTTCAAAAGGTCCTGCATGAGACAAGTTTTGGAGTTGAAAAGCAAATTACAATTGGAATCGGTAGTTATTTGCTTATTGAAATCAGATTATGAGTAAATGTTGGGACAAAAAGCACATTTTGTAGGGTGATGAAGGAATTGAGAGGAATGTTCCCAATATGAGAGACTGAGACAGTAGAGCCATCAAGTAGATGAACCTTCTGTGCTGGATTGAGTAGTTTTGGAGAGTGAAGCCAGTGGAAGCAATGGGTTAGATGATCTGTGGCGCCACTGTCTAAAATCCATTGATCATGTGGATGAATAGTCATAGGAGAACAACAAATACCTGCAAGCTTTTGAACACAATCTTCTGAAATGGAACTTTGAGTCTGAGTTGAAAGAAGACCATGGAGTTGATCAATTTGTTCTTTAGTAAGTTGAGGGGCTGCTACGGTATTGTCATAGTAATTGTCATGTTTAGCAAACTCAACGTTGTGCACTTGTGTGTTAGGAAAAGTGTTGCCAAGTCCTTTTCCTTTAAACTTGAAATTTGGAGGAATACCATATATTTTGAAACATTTAGGCTCCGTTTGGGGGGACTTATTAAGGACCGGTACATGCGGCCGTAACCACTTGACCGGTGAAAATAAGTCCCCCCAAACAGAGCCTTAGTCTTGGTGTGGCCTCGGATTTGACAATGTTCACACCATTGGTTCTTCTTATGGGTACATGACTGAGAAGTCAAGGAAAAATTTTGCTGTGTCGGTGGGTTGTAAAACTCTGGAGGAGTAGTTTGGTTCCTGGTAATCATTGCAGAATTCATGTCATTTAAAGAGGAAAAAGAAGCGTTCATCTATCTTTCTTCTTGTTGGACTAGTGCATATGCATCGTCAATGGTGGGCAACGGTTTTATAAGTGAGATTTGGCCTCGAACTGGTTTGAATGCAACGTTTAGACACATTAAAATTGCATCAGTTTCTGCTCTTCTTGTTGTTCCTCCCAGGCTTTCAGAACATTACAGTGAATGGTGGAGCTGCAACTTGGTTTTGTGGTATTGCGTCCAATTCATCCCAGAGCTGTTTCAGTTTAGTATAATATTGCTCAACTTTTAGACTATTTTGATGAAAAGAAGTAATCTCTTTGGAAATCACACTGATGATCCAAGAGATGACCATGTTATTGGCCTGATCCCATCGTGATCGATTGACGTCGCCTTCTACAGATCTTGGGAGGGATCCATCAACAAATCCAAGTTTATCTTTGCAAGCGAGTGCAATTTCCATGGATCTTTTCCAAGGTATATAATTTGAAGTTCCTTGTAATACTTGATTGACAAGGATCATACCAGGGGAGTCGAATTATGGAGAGACAATGCTTGAGAGGTTGGGTTTCTTGGATTCACGAAACTTCCTTCAACCATGTTGCAGCAGAGTGGTAGACGATGATGACAATGAGAGAAAATAGGAAACACAAGAAGATGCTTACAATCACACACACACACACACACACACACACACACACACACACACACACACACACACACACACACACACACACACACACACACACAACACACACACACACACACACACACACACACACACACACACACACACACACACACACACACACACACACACACACACACACACACACACACACACACACACACACACATATATATTGTTAGAATATTTAGTTATATGTCCGCGCGTGGCAGGACCGACTCGGAACGACCCAATGGGTTACGTGTCACTAGAGTGTAACGGCTCTACGCTGGAGATACTATATAAGGTCATTCCACACCGATGAGCCTTAGTGGACTATCTTGAGCGGAGCCATCTAACATTCTCAAGATAATCGGTTAGGTTTTCCGCTCTCTGGCTCTCCCGATTCTTCCGCCGCTTCAGCACCCCCGTTCGCGAAATTCCTGTTGTTGTCCCTGTTCAAGCCGATCGCGAGAAGGAACGTCGTTCCAGATCTGGCGGATAGTTGTAGATCCGGTTGGTTTCGTCGCTGCTTTTCATCCTGCTGCAGTCAGAGATCTGGTCGCCGTTGCCGATCGGAAGGTGGAGGATTCGCGTGTTTCTCCTGGCCGATCGGGAAGAACTCCCGTGCTCTGATCCGGCCGCTGCATCTCAGATCCGGCCGCCACCGGCGCCGCCCTAACAAAAGCCGCAGAGTTCGCTCTCCTGTGCTTAGATCGGCTGCCGCCTGTTCCGTTCCAGATCTGGGCGAGTCTCTCTCTCGTTCGTTGCTGCTCGTCTTTCCCGATTCCGCCATCGCCCAGGTCTTCACCTTGTCTCCGGTCGCGAAATCAGGAGCCGACTGCTCTTCTTTGTTCGTGAGTTCCTGCACTCGTGGATCTGCAAGAGTGAAATAGATCCATTTTCCTCTTCAATCTGTACCTCAAAGATCTGCAAGGAGGCAGTCCACCACTGTTTCTTCGAGTGCTGCGTGTGGAGAAATTTCTTGCAATTGGGAGAAGTTCTGATCTCGCATGTGGTATTCAGATCCAGAGAAACAGGGATACTCTTGCTTTCTTCTTCAAGATCTTGAACAAGAGATCTGCTTCTATACCTCTACAAATCCAGATCTGGGAGAGGTCGATGATATTGCTTCCTTTGGTGGATCATCAACATCACTAGTGGATCGGGAGTAGCAGGTCATCTCTGGAAGAGTTGTTAATCTAGAGGTGAAATTCATTATTGTGAAGAAGCAAATCTTAATTTCTGGATTGGATCTGAAGGCTTTGAACTCATCTTCACACGACTCAGGTGACCTCGTTCTAGCATTTTAATTTTTTTTGTTTAAATCTAGTACAATGTCGAAGAAAAGCGTGCTCGACACAATAAAATTGCAGTCATTCGACGCCTCCGACTTTCTCAGTTGGAAAATTCAAGTCCAACTAGGAATGAAGGAACACGAGATCTTCTATACTGTTCAGAGCGATTTTGCCTCCACCGTCGAGGACGTGGACGAGTACCAGTGGAACAAGGATAAAGATTTCTGCCGGGATTATCTGTTAAATTCTCTAAATCCCCGGCTCGCGTTGACCTACCACGCTTACAAATCTGCAAAGGAGATATGAGATCGATTGAACGCGCATTTTCAGAAGGAGGAAGGATTGTCAAAGTCGCTCATTGGAGAGAAGTTCTTCAACTTCAGATTCAAAGCGAACGTGCCTATCACTTCTCAACTCTTGAAGCTGGCCAATCTTTGACAGAAGCTGGATGATGATCATTCGAAGATGCACGACAGTCTCTTTGTGTATATGATTCTGAGTAAACTGCCTCGTGAGTGGCTCTTTTTCATAACCGAGATGCACCGACTGAAAAAGAAGATCAGCTTGGATGAACTTCATTCATATTGAGGACCAAAACATTGCTGGGAAAATCTTGGAGCAGGTTGCGCAGCCCTCACAGGCTGTCAACTTCGTTTCACGTCCTAGTAAGCCTTCTCGGAAGCCCCCGACACCTAACGGTGATACTCCAGCACCGTTGACGGTCAAAAGCCTTCTCTCAAAAAGAAGAAGGGCAAGTGGCACAACTACGGCAAATGGGGTCATTGGGCCGCTGAATGCAGGGGTCCGAAGAAGCTAAAGGAGGATGCCCCACAAAATGTGGCGCACATGGTGGTCGACAAATCCGATCCTAAGTTCTTCGTGGCTATGATTAGGAGTAGTCACCGCAGTGCGTCTTCTGAGTGGTGGCGGGACAGTGGTGCTACCTGTCACGTCATAAATGACAGGAGTCTCCTTTCTAAGGTGATAGCGGTCAAGGACATAGTCAAAAATTGCAATGGAGGAGCGACTGATGTTACTCATGCTGAGATTGCAGAGCTACTGCTCTTTTCAGGTAAAACTTTAATTTTACAACATGTTAAAGTAGTTCCTAATTTAACTAAGAATTTGATTTCTATGAGTTTGCTTGATAAAACTGGAATGTCTTTCACAACCGTGAATGGTAGAATGACATTAATTGTTAATTCTCACTATTTTGGTTGCGCTTACCTAATCAATGGTATGTATAGACTTAGCCTAGGTAACAAGTGCATAAATCAAGTGAGTTCAACTCTGATTGATCCAAAGTTATTACACAATAGACCTGGACATATCCACTATAATAAAATGCGAGATCTAGCTAAAAGTCAAAACATTCCATTAGATCTTTCTATTCAGTTTGATAGGTGTGAGATTTGTGCCCAGACTAAGATCACTAGAAACTCTTACAAGACATTTTCTAGGAGCACACAACTTCTGAAGTTGATACATTCCGACCTCTGTGACTTTCATAGTCACGCCACTAGAGGGGGAAGGAAGTATCTAATTACATTCATCGACGATTTTTCCAGATATTATCATGTTTACCTATTGAAATCGAAAGATGAGACATTCGAGACCTTTAAAATCTTCAAATCTCGGGTAGAAAATCAATTAAATCTAAAAATTAAGAGACTTAGAAGTGATCGAGGAGGAGAGTACACTACAACTGGGTTTAAGGACTTTTGTGCCTCTGAGGGTATAATACTAGAAACCACAGCTTCTTACTCACCCCAGTCGAATGGTGTTGCTGAGCGTAAGAATAGAACTTTAACAGAAATGTTGAACTCTATGCTCCTCACAGCTGGCATGCCTAATTCCTTTTGGGGGGAAGCAGTCATAACTACAAATCACATTCTAAATCGAGTACCTCACTCAAAGCTCAACTCTACTCCGTATGAGTTGTGCCATGGCCATCCTTGTAGATATGACACTTTAAAGACTTGGGGCTGTATCGCTTATGTAAGGATACAAGACCTTAAGAGACCAAAGGTGGGACCTAGAATAACGACCTGCGTTTATCTAGGTAGTGCAGAAGATAACGCAGCTGACAGTTTCTGGATCTATCCACTAATACAGTGATAGAGTCTAGAGATGCTATTTTCTTTGAACACAAATTTATCAAAGATCATGGCTTGACCGTCTCCGGGTCTACTGACATGATTTCAGAATCTACTGTAGAACCTGAAGCTGGCCCCTCTAGCACTGCTCCCCAACCTCTAGAGGTGGAACCTGTTTCTCTTAGAGTATCTACAAGAGACAGAATCCATAAGGATTTTGGTGAGAATTTCGTCACCTATCACTTAGAGGATGATCCATTCTCCTATAAGGAAGCAATGCGATCTAGAAATGTGTTAATGTGGGCAGAAACCATCGATGATGAGATGAACTCGCTGCTACAAAACAACACTTGACATCTAGTTGACCTGCCGAAAGGAGCTAAAGTCTTAGGATGCAAGTGAGTACTGAAGAAGAAATTGCATAGTGATGGGTATATAGCCAGATATAAAGCACGTCTAGTAGCTAAGGGTTATAAACAATAGGGGGAATTGATTATTTTGACGTCTATTCACCTGTGTGTCACCTATCCACTATTAGGATTTTTCTTGCCATAGCTTCTATCGAGAACTTTATAGTTTATCAGATAGATGAAAAAACAGCATTCTTAAATGGAGAGCTTGATGAAGAGATCTACATGACACAACCTGAAGGTTATGTACATAAGGATCTAAGAGACAAAGTGTGCAAGCTCGATAAATCGATCTATGGGCTTAAACAAGCACCTACCATGTGACACATTAAATTTGATCAAGTGGTAAAGAGCATTGGATTTCAGTCCAGTCTCTCAGACAAGTGCCTCTACTACCGCTCAATGACAAATCAAACAGTCATCATATGCCTATATGTGGATGACATGTTGATTCTGGGGCCAGATCTTCCCGTAATGAGGGATACTAAATCCGCTCTCGCGAAAGCATTTGACATGAGGACCTTGGTCCCGTAGATACCCTACTAGGTATGAAAGTTAGATTAGACAAGGGACGTGTCACTCTAAATCAAGCTCATTACATTGAGCAGATCCTCACTACCTGGGGTTATAAAGACTGTCAGCCTGTTGAAACACCAATCGATCCTAATGTCAAGTTGAGTCCGAATGAAGGGACCAATGTTGATTAAGTAAAGTACTCAAAGATCATTGGAAGTCTCATGTATGCCATAAGTTGCACTAGACCAGACATTGCTTTCTCGGTAAGCATGCTGAGTCGTTTTACCAGTAGTCCAGGCAAGGAGCATTGAGATGCCTTAGATCGGCTGATGAGGTAACTGAAAGGTACTAAAAACCACACTCTGTGCTACACTGGTTACCCTTCTACCTTGGAAGGATACTCTGATGCCTCCTGGTGTTCAGAAGTTGAGAACAGCAAGTCTACTAGTGGATTTATTTTCACTTTGGGTGGCGCTGCAGTCACTTGTAAATCCAAAAGACAGACTTGTATAGCTTTATCGTCTATGAAAGTCGAGTTGTTTGCCTTAGCCTCAGCTGACGAAGAGACAGATTGGATCAAAAATTTGATTCTAGACATTCCCTTGTCTAGACTTCAAGTCAATTCTTTGAGCCTGTATTGTGATAATAAAGCAGCAGTTCAAGTCGTGAAGAATGTCCTTTTTAATACTAAGAGGCGATATGTACGACTGAGACACGCTCTACTAAATTATCTGAAAAAACAAGACATTATCACTTTGATCGATGTGCGATCAAAGGATAATCTGGCTGATCCACTGACGAAAGGAATGCCTAAAGACCGATCAATTAAAATAGTGGGGAAATGAGACTCAAGGCGATTTAAGTTCAGCCTTAGTTCAAGGATAGACGATTTAGTTCAGCCTTATTCCTAATGTTTTGATTTTTCCACTTTCCTTTGTCAAAACAAGCGTGTTGTGCTCCGCTGATATTCGGGGTTGCTGAGTACGATTCTGGTGAGTTGTTTCATTCCACATTTGATGTTAACAACTTTCACTGGGTTCGTCTTCCTTATCTAGGAGAAGAGGGTTATTCCACATTTGATAACTCAATCTGACTAGGTTTGACTCTTCTTCTGTTTATTGGTTGCATTCCACATTTGATAAGTTCCAATTGACTTTAGAAGAACAGTAACCGTGACATTCCACATAGGAACATAGATACAACTGCGGTGTCCAGAAGTCCATGAAATCGTTTCTTTGAAAATAGATAATGTATTCTGAGGTAGAAACTAAATACTCTACACATGCTTCCTCATACTGTACTACGTTCATATAAGTAGAACTAGATACTTGTACATTTTCCAGGTTGAATTCATTCTAAATGAACTTCTCTGTTGGAAATTACATGAGCTGTTACTGATGGAGGATCACTTACCGGTTGGAATCCAGATGAGGATGACCTACTGGACACAGATTTCTAGAGTATAAATTGATTTTTCTTCTGCTTAGAGCATTGTTTAGCTCTCTTCGCTTTCACTTGTTTTGTTTGAACTTTCTTGCTCTTTACTTGGTCATGAGACACTTGATGTTCTGGTACCTGTGCTGTGATTATACTGTTGACTTTGTTATGATGCTGCTGAGATTTTCTGTTTATTCTTATGCATGCATACAACTACTTTACTTAACGTCCAATATGTTTTGACAAGTGTGATGGACACGGTCGTGAATGCTTCATGTTCGGTTGAACACTTCACACACCACCCTTTTTTCCGACGTCGGGTTTACCGCGGACATAGGAGGAGATTGTTAGAATATTTAATTATATGTCCGCGCGTGTCAGGACCGACTCAGAACGACCCAATGGGTTACATGTCACTAGAGTGTAACGACTCTACACTAGAGATACTATATAAGACCATTCCACACCGATGAGCCTTAGTGGACTATATTGAGCGGAGCCGTCTAACATACATATATATATATCTTTATTATATAATACAATATGCATATTTGGATCACACCATGAAACTCATCTGGACCGTCCGATTTTCAAAGAATTTCTTCTGGCCGTTGGATCTATATAGAGTGACCTGCAATTATCCAAAGCAAAAAAAAACACTGTTCATTTGGAAATTTTCCCCGATACCCCTCCCGCATCCCGCCCCCCCCCCCCCCCCCCACGGCCTCAGCCGTCTGCCGGCGGCCTGCCCGCCGCCCACCGCCCACCGGCGAACCCCGCCGCCCACCGGCAGGTTCGCCGCCCTCCGGCGAACCGCCGGGGGTTGTCCGGCTGCGAGCGGGCAGGGCCACCGACGGCGATGGCCCTGTCCGTTCGCCGCCGGACAACCCCCGGCGGGTTTCGCCGGTGGGCGGCGGGCAGGCCGCCGGCAGAGGGCTGAGGCCGTGGGGGGGGGGGGGGGGGTGGGATGCGGGTTTTTTTTTCTTTTTTTTATTTAAAAATTATTTTAATTAATAATTAATATGATTTTTTAAAAATTATATAAAGATTTGTTTTTAAAAATTATTTTAATATGTTTTTATTTAATAACTATTTAATAATTAATATGTTTTAATAATTATTTTAATAATTTATTATTGTGTTTTATTTAATTAATATGTTTTTTTTAATAATTATATATAAGATGCGGGGGGCGGGCGAAGCCCGCCGGGGGATCAAGCGGGCGAAGCCCGCAACGACGCATCGAGAACGGGCGGAGCCCGTTCGAAGATGCTTGTATATATATATATATATATATATATACACACACACACACACACACACACACACAAGTCGCAGGCACGGGCCTCCGGCCCGATGGCTACGCGCCACAGTACCTGGCCGCCGACGGCGGGCTTCGCCCGCCCCACCACCCCCGACAGGCTCCGCCCGCACCCCGCCCCCCGGCGGGCTCCGCGCCACCGGATCACCGCCGACAGGTTCGCCTGCTCCCGGCGAACCTGCTGGGGGCGCCGGTCAGGTCGCCGGCGGCTCCGCCGCCGGCGGTGGGGGAGCCCGTGAAAAGGGGGGATTTGGCTGATCGGGGCTGAGGAGAGAGAAAGAAACATGTTTTTTGGGTTTTTGTTTAATTGCAGACCTATATCACTATTTGCAGCCCAGGATCCAGCGGCTTAGAAATAAGATAGTCAAATCCGACGGTTTATATAATTACCCTATTTTGAACTCATTTTTATTGGCAGATCACCATACTTGTTTTTAAAATAGTATATATATATATATATATATATATATATATATATATATATATATTATATATATATATATATATATATATATATATATATATATATATATATATATATATATTGGAAAAACACTCCTCTGTTTTAAACTCAAATTAACGGTAACTCAACTAATTAAATTCAAATTATACATTCAAATAACGCCTAAAGCAAAATAGGGAAAATGTCATTTTCTATTTCTTCACAGTGCCAAAAACTCATCTATTCCCCAATTCAACATGCAAACCCCGAGTCCCGCGCCACAATCCCCACACCACACCATCAAAAATTATTTTAACCCAACCCACCCCAGGAGGAACCCAAGATGGAACATCAGGCGTGTCCCCTGAACAAAATCCGTGACCAATAGAAATGCGACATTTATATATGATGTCAGATCATACAACCCAAAGCTTTATCTCATGACTTAGGCTCCGTTTGGGAGGCTTATTTTCACCGGTCAAGCGGTTACGATCGCATGAACCAGACCTCCTTATTGATCCCCCGGACTCCTCATTTTTGGCCGGCTTGCTCTGCCCCAAATTCATCTTCTAGCTAGTAATCATCGAAGACAAAAGAGTTGATGGAGAAAGAAAGAGAGGGCCGGCTCTTTATAAACTATTTTATTCCAATTTCTTATTCCTACACATACATATTTTGACCCTATCTCCTTCCCATAACCAATCTATTTTATTTCAATTTCTGTTTATAAATCTATGGGCATTTAAAGCATATTCATAGTTGAGTTTAATTGAAAAGATGAGATACTATTTCTTAAATTACAAACTATAATCTTGTTTACTCTATGAGTATATCTTAGAATTACATGCATATATGCTGGTGTATGCTCCGTCGCCATTTTGCAAAATAATTGAGAAATGACAAATATTCAATACTCGAACAAAAAAATACAAAATAGAGGGAACATAAACAAATACAAGTAGAAATAATTGGGCGGCCGATGTTGGTGATCTTACCATTATAGCATTATGACCCACACTATATCAATATATATATTTTTGATATAGCCTCTATTTGGGGTGACTTTTTGCTTAATCACAATTCAGATGGCTAGAGAGAGAGAGAGATGTCTACAAGTACACCGCATGTGCTTCAACATTGAAATCTCACCACGTACCCAGAAGTCATGAAAAACTTTCCTGCCTTAACCAAAAGGCTGAGCAAGGCATGCAAAAGGCACGGCCTTGACGAGTATCAAACTTAGATGAGTGGGGGGAATATGGTTACTCGCCTGTACTCCTTTCTTGAGGATGCCAGTTCTCTATTGGCGAGGTCTGCGAATAATTGCAAGACTGCTAAGTTGAATGATCTGCAAATTGCTGTCTTTTATGTATTTCTGATCTCCACGAATTATGAGTTATGCATTTATGACCGCCACCGCCACGCCAAACTGAGCCGTAATATAGATTCATATATAACATTTATTGAGTAATGACATGCATATAGGAATTTATAAGATAATAATTTAAATAATTTATACCCTCTTTTCATAGTTTATAAAGCCAGAGGAAAAAACACATAGTAGGCCTCCTCCGCCACTTTACCATCATTCATATTTCATACCCACCGGCCACCGCTAGGCCGAAAGCTACCGTGCAGTGAACCGATTCTTGGAACGCAAAGATACAGAAAGCTGGCGAACCGGTGGTGGGCCGGCCCTCTCGGCCTGTCCGGTTTGGAACCTGAAGAGGCGGCCTCCTCTGTTCCCACCACCTTCTCCAATGACCAAGATGACCGCGACCGCCCCGACGAGCCCAAGGAAGGCGCCGGCGACCTCATCTGTTCCCGGGCCCGCGGCCGCCCCCAAGGCTCTAAGAACAAGCCGAAGCCCCCCATCTTCGTCACCCGCGACAGCCCCAACGCCCTACGCAGCCACGTCATGGAGATCGCCGGAGGCGCCGACGTAGCCGAGTCCATCGCCCACTTCTCCCGCCGACGACAGCGAGGCGTCTCCGTCCTCAGCGGCACCGGCACCGTCGCCAACGTGACACTTCGCCAACCCTCCGCCCCCGGGGCCATCGTCGCCCTCAACGGCCGGTTCGAGATCATGGCGCTCACCGGAACCTTCCTTCCGGGGCCATCTCCTCCTGGATCCACGGGGCTGACTGTGTACCTCGCCGGCGGGCAGGGGCAGGTGGTAGGAGGGAGCGTGGTGGGGTCGCTGGTGGCGGCGGGGCCGGTCATGGTGATGGCGGCGACGTTCACAAACTCGACATATGAGAGGCTTCCCGAGGAGGAGGATGGAGATGAGACAGAAACTGGTTTGAGCGGCTGCGGGGAGCCGGGAATGGGTGAGACGACGATGCCGGGGATGATTCCGTCGTTTAATATGTTTAGCATGCCGTCGATTTTGTTCGCCGGCAGCGGCCAGGCAGACGGTGCCGCCTTTGCTCGGGCGGCTTATGGCCTGCCCCATACTAGACGTGTTAGTAAAGCTAGCCTACCTCAAAGCGGATATCTCAAAGCGCTTTAAGATATGCACAAGCATCCATACAAATCGTTGGATGTTCGTACTTTATGATAAAATGTATCACTTCCTGTTTACCGCCCCCTTACCTGTTAATCAAGGATGTACTACTTGTTCTTGAACACGTAGTTCAAACAAATAGTGAGATTAGGAGGACATACTTTTTTACTAGGAATGAATCGTCACCATTTTACTTTAGGTTTTGTTTGGTTCGGCATTTCGCCGCCTCCGTTTGAAGCAAACGCCGCCGGACGGCGGTTAAACAAACGGCCGCCGGCAGCGTTTGCTCCGTTTGCACCCGCAGCAAGGAGGAAACGACCGCGTTCCGCTCCATTTCGATCCCCAATTCTCCCGGTCCGGTTCCAAAATAGCTTTTCGACATTGGCCCCTACCTATTTTCAATTATATACAAATAATTATCATGCTGGAATTATGGAGTTAATTGAGTATAAGCTTCAGACATTGTTTTTTTTAGATGATTTCAATAAAGAATATGCCCATCTACTTCTATTTAGGGTTTATCGGCAGACAGCTTTAAGATGCTGTTTATTGATATTATTGTGTCAGTGCAAAGGGGCTCCCGTGAACTCACTGTAATATTTCGGCCGTGATGGCATCTCTGTTCAGGCTTGCTCGATCTCGGGCGAGCGACATTCACATGATTTTACTCCCCTTACTAAAGATGCGTCTACTGTTATGAAAGGTATCTCTTCTATTTAAAAAGAAAGCTTCAATAGGTATGGTTGCTCGACCAAAGTCTCAGCCAGATTAGGCCAGGTCAGATGTAAGGGGCTGACCAGACCGCCATATTTGGCTAACGCTTGGCTTGGTGCCCGGCCCGAGCCGATCCTAGTCCTGCCTTGGCATCGAGCTAAGCATGGTGCTGGCATAAGCTAGCCACATTTCGAGGTAGGCAGCTGGGGCGGTGCCCTGGCATGGTGCCCGAGCTTTTAAATGCTAGGACCACACCCTGACATTTAAGCCGTTGCCCCAACATTTAAATGTTGAGACCACACCCTAGCATTTTATTACTGCCAAATGGCATGCATTTGGCAATAGGGCTCTTGCTGCCAAATGATCGGGGAGTCAATTAAGCCCGAGATTGACTGAGCCTGGTCTGATAGGCTCCCACAGATCCCCTTTAAAAGGGGGCCCAACTTGGGCCGAGTTTGCCCGAGACAGCGAGACCCGATAAACTTAAAGCCGGGGCCCATGGGCCTAGTATGGGCTCGCCACCCCAACACTAAATTAGCAATTAATTGCATGTTGCAGGGATATTTTTGATTTGTTATAGGCACACCAATACCCACTATGTGCAACCCAAATGTATTTGGAGTGCAAATTTATATATTCACACACTAACATGCTAATGACACACAATTCATTTTTTATGTTTGCACACCAACTTAAAAAAAAGCTTTGTGGATAACCAAGTCGCATACAATTTAGTATATTATTGCTTGTAAATTAAAGATGGAACCATAAAAGCTATTCATTGATGACTATACATATTTATGCTAAGCCAAGCAACACGGGTTCCCCCATTATGCTCAGATTTTATAACATGAAAGCTTCTATGCTTGTACTACAGTTAAATTTTTTGTCTCTTCTTTTATATGACTATATAATTAACTTAACAAATAATTAGATTATATGTACTCACAAACTTAAACTTCTCAATCATAATTATAGTTGCTTACACCAAGGTTATCAGGATCGTGAACCGGTTCATAGGATCTTACGATCCTACGATCCAAATTTTGTAAATCGTTCCTGATTTTGTAAAGCGATTCTCGATCCGACCTTACAATCTGATCCAATCCTATCTCAAAACGATCTCATCTAGGATCTCGATCCTGACAACCTTGGCTTGCACACACACACACATACTCTAGCTAGACCTTCAAAACTATATATTCAATCCATTATGAGCACAATATAATTTGTTTCAAGCAAAAAAACAAAAAAGAATGATTAATAATAGTCTCGACACAATTAAGTTAGCCAACTAAATAAACTTAACAACCCATACAACAAATAAGTTAGGCTTCGTTTGGCATGGTGGTGGCGGTCATGAACACGGGGTTAAATTGTCATTCGTTAATGCCCACTTAAGGAACTTCATCCACTTTTATGTTCAAACGGATGATGTTTGTCAAGTGATCCTTAACGAATGATGATTTAACCCATGCGTTTTCGACCGCCACCACCATGCCAAACAGAGCCTTTAGTCAACATAAAACTATTTTGTTGGAAAATTTCATGAATCTTTCCAAAATCTCATCTCAATTTTTTTTAGTACACTCAGACCTGCATAAATATGAAATTATGCAAACAAAATATTATGCACAATAAAAAACAAAAATAGTTGAAAAATGCAATTTTATACCTCTACGCATGTAATGCCGTTTTTTATGAACATCTTATAAACCTGATACCTCACCTGCATAAGAAAAGTTAATAGAAAAATTAATAGCCATAATTAGTTACTATGCATGACTAATCATAAGAAAATTAGTATATCTCACTTTCATGGATCTGCCAAATTATTTATATTATCGTTTTGTTCGTTGTCGCTGAAACTCTTTAACTCTTTAAATGCAAGTCAAATCCCACTCTTCAGGAACTAAAGCATGATACATAGAGACCACTGGCAGTAATCGGCAATCGTCGTGCATCAACAAGTGAATGAAGTGGTTATTGTTTAGAAATCCAATAAAGATAGTGATGGAGGTCACGTCGACATTGGCCCACGCACGTGTATTCCCGCCGAAAGCGGGCGTGATTTTATGATCCTGCACTTTGAGGGCCCTTCCGGACGATCCGAGTCCGTGGATGTGTCCGGAAGGTCGACGCGAGTATTTTTCGTATTTCGTTTTCTTTATTTCGGACATGTATTGACATTATTTGGGCACCCGGAAGATTGGGGCGATCTGAGCCATCGATTCCGGATGCCCTAGCCTCTTTTTCTATTTATAGGAGCCAAGAGGAAAGGTTGGGGACCGAATGCTTGAGAGACTCTTCAACCGGTCGGTTGGTGCGACGCCAACACCCCCAAGGTGCGACGCCTAGGGTTCCCGCTGCCTCCCGTCCCCTTCCTCGCCTCCGACGGTGCTGCCACCCCTCCGCCTCCCCGTCAAGCCTTCCCCGGCCGCCAGCAGCCCGCCGTCCAGTCCTCTACCCGCCAGCAGCCCGCCGTCCAGCCCTCTGCCCGCCAGCAACCCTCCGCTCAATCCCCTGTCAACCAGCAGCCCGCCGCCCAGCTTCCCGCCGTCCAGCAGCCGTCGCCGCCCCACTCCAGCCCCTGCAATCCGACGACCACACCCCAGGCCCCTCCCCTGCTCCCGACAGCCATCCGCCAACCCTCCGCCCACATCAGCCCCGCCTTAACCACCGCAGCCCGAGAACCCACCGCACTTCCTACGGTTGGTTTCCACCGACCCGGATCTACTCTCCCAATATTCGGTGCCCCACCTTTGTCCGATTGGCTCCACGTAAGGTTGTAAGTTGTCTTTTGGATTTAAGTCTCAGCATGTTTACTTTGCTTAAATTTCTGTGCTATGTTTATCAATTGAAGGGTGCTTGTGTTACTTAATTTTGTGCTAACTTGCAGGGCTAATCGTCTTAATTAAATCCTTGCGCTCCCGATTCGTAACCACGCCTAGGTGCCTTTCTCCTTTGCCACTACCCCCCTTGGTGGATCTCTGCGTGGGCTTAAAATTATTTAATTAATCTACGCAAAATTAATCGTTTGGAATTTGTGAAGCTCGTGTTGTGTTGGGTCGTCCTCATCGTAAAACCCCGTAGTACGTTTAGTTTTCCCGCGACCCCAGCCCGCCCTACATCAAATAGTCTTCCGGCCGAGGAGCAAAGTGCAAAAAGTAGGAAAAAAAAGACTGAAACTTCAAGTAATGAACTACTGTCACATTATAACATGCCGCGACCACTAGTCTCATCCCAACATTGACATTCATTTGTCGAATGGAGCTGGAACTGAAGTACAATCTAAAGATAATAATAGCTTTGCCCATTCTCACATTCCCCCAAAAAGCTATTGTATTTCATGACATGACATTACTTTTGCAAGATCTCTCCGCACTTCCAACCAGTTATCACCCATATCTAATGTTTTGCTAACCGCTCGACAACCACAACGCATGCATTCAACAAATCATTTTGTATTTATATTTCATCTTAGAATCAATTTCTTAAATTTTTGTTGGACTTGCTGTTTCCCCTCCAAAACATGCTCAAACAAAGAAAGATCTTTTCTGTGTGGATTTGTATTCATTCTTTTGTTTGAGTTGTTGCAAGTTCCATTATCTCATGCCATTATCCCTTTATTTCATTCTTTTGAACATCTACACATTTTAAGCTAGTTCTTTTGAGGAAAATCGGATATACCACAACCTAGAAAAATCGTAGACCCAGATCTCCCATCAAACTTATCTACTCTTTGAACAACAATGACAGCCTACTCATTGGCCAACATTACAAGCCCACTGACTGGGTCCTATTTGCCAGGGAATACCAAATATGTAACAAAGTGCAACCCAACATCTACTAGATTGCTTTTAGATTGGTCCTCAATTACCGACAATGTCTGTTCATGATTCAGTTTAACCTATAAACAAGAAAAAAGATGAATTGTAGAATTATAAATGAAAAACTATTTTGTCTAACCACACTTTTCACGGAACACTCAAACTCCCATAAACCTCAAAGATTTCCCTCAAACAATTTCTAATGTACAAATTCAGTATGGAATTTTAAAGCTATGCTAAAGATAACAAATGATATAAACATCAGATTGAAATTAAATGGCAAGGCAGATTGAAAGAACATGGATTAAAATCAATCCAGTCATTGGGCATCTAAAACAATGCACAACAAAAAGAGTGGTATCTAATGACACTTTCTAGTAGAGAGCAAATGGATAGATCAAAGAGAGACTTGAGTTCTCATGAAGTTATAAATAATCTAAAACGAATATATACATATCTTTATTATATAAAAGATTAGTGATATCTTGAGGCACACCAACAATCTGATTTGGACCGTCCGATCAAACATCTTCAAAGAGTGGCCGGCGGATTCAAGCAACGTGGACTGCCTATAGCCAAATCATCAAAAACTGGAGATCTCTTTCCTCCCAAAAACCCGATACCAGCTTTTCCGCCCGCTCCCGTGAAATTTTATTTCTGACCCGCGCTTCCGACCGCCGCGGCGGCGGGCGGAAGCGCGGGTCGGAAAATAGGTATTTTTTTATTTTTTTTCTATTTTTTAATTTAATAATTAATTAAATATATTATATAAATAAAATTATTAAAAAATCTAAAAATTAAATTTTCAAATACTTTAATATTTTGAATAAGTGTCGGGGGGGGGGGGGGGGGGCGGCGAAGCCATCCGTTACCGGTAGTTGGTTTGCAGGCGAAGCCCGTAATGCAGCATCGTCAAACATAGACCCTCCAGTGTTGTCGCCTGCCTGCATTCTGCCTTGGCCGCCGCCTGCCTGCATTTCGCCTCTGCCTCCAGCCACCTCTGCTTGCATTCCGCCTCTGCCGACAACCGCCGTCAGTGCCCAGGCACCCCATTAGAACCTGTTGTTGCGTGCCGTACCCGTTGTCACCTCTATGGCTCCGCATATTCGCCAAAATTCTGAGGCCGCTCCGGATGTCACCGACGACAGCCTGAGCCATCACATGGATGCTCACGATCAACTCCTCGCCTCCATGCATGCTTTGTTCATCGCCCTCCAATCCAAGATTGACTCCCTCCGAGCGTCCGCCACGCGCCGTCGTTCCCGCCACGTCTGGCTTCGGCTCACCCGCGGACGGCGGCTATCTACTCGGCTCCGGGCCCCTCTCATTCCATCTGGGACCACTCTTCCGCCTATTCCGGCTCGGTTCGCCCTCTCCCTCGACATCCCCTCCTTTGTGGGCATTGAACCGATGGGTTGGATCGCTAAAGTGGAGCAATATTTCAATCTCAACTACACACCAGAGCATGACAAGGTGTTTACGGTTGTGGTCAGCCAAAATGGATCGACCCTCCACTGGGGTCGGTGGCTCCGCCAATCCAACTCGTGCCTCTCCAGGCCCGAGCTCAAGCAAGAGATGATCCGACGGTATGACACCTGCTACTCCGGATCCTCCGCTATTGAGTGTCTTTGCGGTCTCTGCCAGACAGCTGGCCTGGACGATTATGTTGATGAGTTCGTCGCTCTGGTCTCCCACTTTCCCGGGCTACCGTCTGATCATTACCCGAGCTTTTTCACGCAGGGTTTATTGTCATATATCCTCTCCCGTCTCTACACACATCATCATCACACAGTCTCTGATGTCAGGGACTTCGCGCGTCTGGTAGAAGCCGACCTCTCCTCCCGACCAACTGCTCCTATGGCCGACCACCAACAACCTTGGCCACCTTGGCGACCTCCAGCCACGACTCCACCGCGGCCGCCGCCTTAGGGAAACAGGTTGGGCCTCCCATCGACCCCTCAACGCCTCTCGAACAATGATTACAATGAGCTTCGCAGCAAGGATCTCTGTTTTCGGTGCCGCCAACCATACTCCCCCAACCATGAGTGCTCCATGTAGAAGTTTTACGCCATCATTGGCGACGTTGACCCGGAGATTACCTTTGTTGACTTTGGGTCTCTGGAGCTCTCAACGAGGGATACACCTCTCGAACTCACCACAACTACGTTCCACAGGTTGGAGTTATCTTGCGCCGCGATGGGTGGGACATCCGGTCAGCAGACCATGCATCTCTCGAGCACACTGCGTGATCTCCTGATCATCATCATGGTGGATAGCGGCGCAAGCCACAACCTTAACTCTGAGCACCTGGTGCAGCAACTCCGTCTTCCCTCGGTTCCCTCCCCAAAGGTTGCGGTCCATATTGGCGATGGGCTCCACCGATCGACTCATGCCCGTTGCACTGCCGTCTCTTTCTTCGTGGGATCCTGTCCCGTGACCACAGACTTCTATGCATTCGGCTTAGAAGGTCTCGATGCCATTCTGGGGGTGGCTTGGCTCCGCACGCTCGGCGAGGTATGCGACAATTGAAAGAATTTTTTCATGCAGTTCCTGCACGAGGGACAGCCATGTCGCCTCGACGGTGACTCTGCTCTCTGATCTCCTTTTGCATGATCCAGCAGACCACGGATGTCGGCCTCTCCGCGGGGTTGTGGGCCCTCTTGGGCCCATACGTTGTGTCTCTTCCCTTTCCGACGGGCCACCAAGAGCTTTCTACTGCGCTCGTCGACATCATCCAGGATCCGACAGGATTGCCACCAGCCCAACTTTCTCTGGTCCGGAAGAAAGACGACAATTGGCGCCGTACTACCCAGTCAAGCAACTTGATTGCCGCTACATCCTTCAAGGGGACTCTGGCTCGCAGAAGCTCCATGTTGCTGGGTCTTACTGCCTGGAATTCGAAGCTACGTGACTGCCCCAAAGCACTGCGGCCGCCACCCCTCCGACCACTGCCTTGGGGATAAGGCTTAATTTCACGGTGACATTATTACGGTCGCGCATGCCGATGGGACACACACACGCCGACGAGACACTGTGGCGAGTCTGCGTGCGTAGGGAGACAATGACGGGTCCGTCTGGAGGAGGAGAGATCAAAGACGCGCCACCGACATGATTACTTTAACTGCTTTCGATATGCTATTTTAATTTATGCGTACGCTTTATTTTCACTCTATTTTCCATTATCCGCACCCTGCACCTATAAAGCGTCGCGTTATACTCTTTTTCATTATATTTTGGATGTATGGAATTTAGGGTTGCTCCTTAGATTTTTTTTCATCTCCTCCTCTCCTTTCTCTCTCTCACCTCCGCCAGCTCTTTCCCTTGCCGGTTCCTCTCCGGGATCGTAACATCGGGCGTTCACGAGCGATGATTCGTAACCACCACGTTCACTATTGCCACCACCACGCCAAACAAACCCCAAGTGAGAAACTTCAAGAGTTAATTGATGGAAAAAATATAATAAAATCAGATTTTAGCGGTTGCATGCTGGAGGCATGGTCGGCCTGCAACATCTTTAATCTGATGAGGGCAGAGAGAGTATTTGGGGAAGAGTAGCTCATTGAAAAATAGCTCATGATATGCCTCTAAGATATCATTCAACCGGGTGAAAGATTGTGTTTGAACGAACTAAATCTCACATTTTCAAAGCAAGTGGGGAAGTTTTGTTAGAAACTTGATAGTTAAGCTTATTATGGTGGGGAGGAACTCTAAGATGTGCGAACTCTTCAAAAGTATTCATAACTCGCCTATGAAAAACGATACAATTGTAAACTTTAACTTAGATTGAAATATGTTGAACCAAATTGGACATTACATTAGATTCTATCAAAGATATCTTTTCAAAGCAAGTGATGCAATTGTGTTAGAAAATCCACCCCTAACCTTGTTAGTGATAAGTAATTTTAGGATGAGTCATTTTCTGGAGAATACTTCCATGCCATATATGAAAAAAAAGATAAAACCGTTTTGCTCAATTTAGGCTCCGTTTGGAGGACTTATTTTCACCGGTCAAGCGGTCACGACCGCATGAATCAGGACTTAATTAAGGTCCGATTCATGCGGTCGTGACTGCTTGACCGGTGAAAATAAGTCCCCCCAAACGGAGCCTTAATATGAGATGATTTGAACCAAAACAAATGATAATAGAATATTGTGCGTTGAATATATATATATATATATATATAGCTATAAATTTCCAATTATATTTATAAACTATATACGTTGTAGTACATTAATGCATCCATTTGTGAGCACTTGCATGCATCCTTCGATAATTCCTATACACAATAACTACTTATTCAATTTAACCGCAACGTCAATGTTATAGTGATATGTTATCCAGGGGGGACGGAGTACGACATCCCTCTGGTGGGGACAATACTAGTAAAATAAAAAATTAATTTTTTGCCCTCCCAATCCAAAAAGCTTGAATAATTTGAGAAAAAACAAAGTGTTGTAGGAATATTTATGCTATATTTTTAAAATAGTGTATTTCTTTGTTTTGAAAAACTATTATAATATAATACCAAATCTGAAAAGAAATAAAAAATTGCAGAATAAAAGATAGTTAAGAAATTGATGCTAGATAAGGAGTGTGATCACTACGCTAAAAAAATTATAGCACCCTTCAACAGGACTTTCAACCAATGTTCACTCCTATAAGACAACATCCCGCTAGATTCCGAAAACCCCCGATGAAGCAAACATAGAAGAAAGAAAAAACAAAACTGCAAGAGCACAATCATGAGAAAATGCAAGAATAAATTTAGTTTCAGGAAAAACCTCTTATATAAGTCTTAAAAAAACACAAACAATAACCACGTAATTAATTTTCAATGGTTATATTAACTAACTGATCATGTATAGAAACATATATTTCTAACGTAAAGATTAAATGAGGCAAAAACGATGCGTATGAAAAATGAAAAAAGGCACTAGAAATCAACGTAAGTTAATTTCTATTAGACGAGAGAGAAGTTGACGTTTGGGAGAAATCAACGTTCATCGATTTCATATCGACGGTCAGGGAAGAGGAAAATGCCGCACAACGGGAACGCAAAATTCGACGTAAGTCAATTTGTAGGTGGAGAGAAATCAACGTAAGTCGATTCATAGTGAGAGAGTAATCGAAGTAAGTCGATTTACACAGAAATTGACGGAAGCCGATTTCAATTCCAATATACACTGAAATGAATTGACGGTAAAATGATTTAGAAAATTTCAAAGTGGCAAAACTACATTGTACAAAAAATATAATTCAATTCAATTATTTCCCGAATCAAGAAGCACTTTGCCTTACACTTTCAGGCGAAATTTTTGGGTCCGAGCCCCGGTTCCAAATCTGGATCCGGGAGCTACGGATCGCCAACACGTGTCATAATATTATAAATTTAATAACTGCTATTTTTGCTCTGACTCCATCAACGCCATAAATTTAATAACTCTGTTTTTTCAAATATAATGGACGCAGCTGCTTTTTAATAACTCTGCTATTTTCGCTGACTGTGCCAGTGTTCCCGCCATTTTCTCATTTCTCACTTTTTTTCTGTCTCCTCGGGTAAATTTCCCGCCTCATAATATCCATTTCATTAGAGGAAGTCGCCGGTTGTTTGTCTTCACTGTCGTTCTTTGTTCGTCACCGTTCGTGTTCCGTCGAGGGAGCGCCGAATCCCTCCAAGCCGGAGTATTAGCCGAAAGCCAATATATTTTTTCTTCCTACAATGGAAGAGGTAACTGAGGTAAGTCATTCTCAGTCACATAAACCTTGCTGTTTTGATAACTCATTGTTGTCGTTATTCCAATGTGCTCAGATATCAGATGTTCTTCCTGGGACATCTCAGATGTTCTTCCAATTGCTCAGATATTCAATAAACTCAGACTTTATTCCGGGGACTCACTAAAAAAATATACAAACAACCAGTGACTTACGCGTTGTTAATTTATTTTTGGGACTCAACGAATCGCATAGGTAGTCGCTTAAGTTAAACAACTTTATACAATATCTCAATTCTTGCAACCACCTATTCCTGGGACATCTCCTTTCTCAGCTTAACGACAACTCATTGTTTAACTTTATTGAGTCAAAGAATTTATTTATTTTTTGGAAATTGCAGGATGAAATTGGGAACAGAATGCTTGAATATCAAATTGTTCAAAGTGAGGAAGAGGCCTACGAAATGTACTGTGCCTATGCTCGTATTGTTGGTTTTAGTGTTCGCAAGGAGCATCGTTTATGTTGGCCCAACACAAGTATTCGTAAAATAAGAGAGTATTGTTGTTCTAAAGGAGGAGTAAAGCGACAACCTAGAAAATCAGATAGTGAAGTTAAGTTTCGTAGATTGGATCTTAGAACAAATTGTCCGACAATGATATGTTTCAAAGGAGACATAGAAGGAAAAAACTTGAAAGTTGTCAAATTTATTGAAGAACACAATCATGTACTTGCCGATAACTCAAACCAACATTTGCTTCGATCTCATAGAGTTGTTAGCTCTGAGAGAGGGGTTGTACTTAAGTCCATGACTGAAGCCGGAATCAAAACATCTGATGCGTATAATTATCTTGCTGCTGAGGTAGGGGGATCGCAAAATGTTGGTTTTTCCAAAAGAGATGCCTATAATTTTATAGATCAAGATAGAAGATCAAGAATAGAGGGAGGTGATGCTCTAAACTTGTTGCAATTACTGAAGCAGCGCGCTACCGATGATAGCATGTTTTCATATGAAATACAAGTTGATGATTGCAACAGATTGACCAATTTCATCTGGATGGACGGGCAAGGGAAAATTGAATATGATTGTTTTGGAGATGTTGTTACGTTTGATTCAACATACAGGATGAATAAGTACAATCTAGTATGTGCCCCTTTCGTGGTTGTGAATCATCATTGGCAAAATGTAGTAGTAGCGATCGCTTTTTTATCTCAAGAAACGATAGAGTCATTTACATGGGTTTTTGAAAATTTGTTGAAGTTTGTTGGTGGAAAACAACCACTAACCATTTTTACAGACCAAGATCAAGCAATGTCTGTTGCTATTGAGACAGTTCTAACAACAAGCAATCATCGGTTATGTCAGTGACACATTGTTAAGAAAGCTCCCTCAAAAGTTCCTGCATTCAATTGTGATGCAGCTATACGATCATTATTTTATAAATGTCTAAGTAAGTGTGATTCTTCGGATGAGTTTGAAGTACTGTGGAGTCAGCTGATCTTTGACGGTTCTTTGTCTGAAAATAGGTGGTTGCAAGATTTGGACAAAGTTAAACAAAAATGGGCTACAGGATTCAATAAATTAGTTGTTGATCATGGGATGTTGTCAACACAAAGGAGTGAATCAACAAACAATGTTTGTCACTCCATTACCAAAGCCACGAGTACACTAGTTGATTGTTTCTTGCAGCTGGAGAAAATGATTATGAAAGCGCGTGAAAAGGTATTAGAAGAAGATTTTAAATGTAAACAAGCAAGCTTACCGGTAAATGCGAAGAACTGCCCAATTTTGAAACAAGTTTCTAAGATATATACTCGGGTTATGTATGGAAAGTTTTATGAAGAGTTCAAGCATGGTGCATTTGGTCTATATATTGTGGAGGAGCTACCTTTCTCCGATCATTGTAAAATTTTCACTCTAAGGTGGAGTGATTGCGGAAAAAATAATAAACATTAGTATGTACAACTAGACTGTAGCAATTATGATGTTAGTTGTTCTTGCAAGAAGTTTGAGACCAACGACATGTTATGTTGTCATGCACTAAAGGTATATACTCACACGAATATTACATTCATTCCTGATAAATATATCCCTAAACGGTGGACATTAGATGCAAGAAAAGATACATATCTACATCTAGGATCTTGTAGCAGTGAAGAGTTCTCCTCTACCGTTTCTTTTAGAAACAATGTTAGTCGGTTCTCATATGATGTAGCAGTACGTGCAGAGAAATGCAATGAAGCTCGGAATTATGTTATGGATGCTCTTAGAGAAATTTCGACGCATGTTGACGCAATAACAGAGGCAAATTGTAACTTGGAGAATGTTAGCATGGGCAAACCAACTGTAATGGACCCACCTAAACTTAGGCCTAAAGGGGTGTCTAATGCACGATTAAAGTCATTTTGGGAGAAAAAGGGTACGTTTTTTAAGTCATTATAATAATTGCATTCTAAATTTAAGATACTAATTTCACCCTTATTTGCAGGGAAGTCAAAAAAGAGAGCCAGAAATAAAACAAGTGCAGAAATCCCACAGAAGACGACTGAAATTCCAGATTTAAACGACATGTATTCGTTGCCAGATATTCCAGAAAGTTTTAATTGTACTGCTTTTGATTACTACTGAGATGTAGCAGAGATATGCGAGATGTAGGCGATATGGCGTTGATGGAGTCGATTAAAAAGCAGTTATAGAGTTATTAAAATACAGACGTGTCCATTATATTTGAAAAAGCAGAGTTATTAAAGTTATATTTGAAAAAGCAAAGTTATTAAAGTTATTAAAGTTATAGAGTTATTTATGGCGTTGATGGAGTCGAGCGAAAATAGCAGTTATTAAAGTTATAATATTATATATTTGATACGTGCCAGTGATCCGTAGCTCCCGGATCCGGATTTGGAACCGGGGCTCGGACCCAAAAATTTGCCCACTTTCAGACCATTGAGATAGCTCGTCGACCCGATGAGCATTTTTGTTTTAAAGAAAGTACTGTCTCGATTTTCTTCAAGATGCAAGCTACTCAATTTCCAAGTCTGCTAACACACCAATGGATACCAACCACAAGTTCTGTGCTCACGCGTCCGACTATGGTCTACTTCTCCCTAATCCGTAGTACTATAGTTGGCTCGTTAGCAAACTTATCTATCTGACTGTCACACAGGCCACAACCTGATATCTCATATATAATTGGTGTGGTTGATATGTGCATTTTATATAGTAATTTTAAGTTATTCTTCACCTTAATTCTACAATGATTGTGCCTTGAATGCTATTGAATTCAATCGTTTTTTTCATGTTTTTGCGTATTGCTGATACGGTGACGCTTTAATGGCTGGTAGCATATGGTTGTGTGTGCAATTATGTGGGGAAACACTTTCAGTTTTCTACAATGAGCGCACAGTCGTGCCTCCCTATGTACGATCGTGTGTGAGTAAATCAGCATTTTGCCTCAAATGTTTGAGTTCTGGAATCTACCAGCATGCGTTCTGCAGGCATGACTGTCTGGGCGCATGGGCAGCTACTTTGTAAATTTGAAATTTCGACATACTGTTCTCATTATTTAGGCACGGTTGTGTCGGAGCAAAAATTAATTCCACCCAAATTTCAAAGTTCTGCCTTTTGCTCTTGCGCTTCCTCCACGCAAGACCGTGCACGTGCGCACAGACAACCTTCATCTTTTCTATGTTTGATGGCTAGCCTGATGTGTTAATCCTTATGACATGACTGTGCTATATTTATTTTATCATATTTACTAAACCATATTTATTAAGCAATATTTATTGATACTTAGTTTTTGAGTCATAATTCTTGTGCCATATTTATTATGCAATATTTTTTGAGCCATATTTATTAACGCATATTTATTACACCATATTTATTATGTCATATTTTTTGCATCATATCTATTGCACCTGATTTTTTTTTTCATATTTATTGCGTGATAAACAAGCCCGAATAGGTGACCGTGCGCTCTGGTCGTGCGTGGTCATTTTACTGGCTTATAAATATGAAGTTTTAGGGCGAATTCCACATTTTATTAGGGTCTCATTCATTTCAACTGTGGATTTCTTGCAAGCTCCTCTCCTCTCCCACCAACCTGCGATCCATTCCTAGATTTTCAGAGGAGCTAGAGAATTCAAAGTCAAGGACGTGAAGGGTGAAGCACATTGAAGATGGGTCATTAGGAGTGTGGTGACAACTGCTCCCGTATCCCGGAAACGCCAAGGGCCGGAGGAAGGCCCGTGTGACAACCCACGACCCATTATTCCTACACGCCCGAGGAGAAGTCTCTATTCCCTTTGTATCTTTGATTTTCCTCTCTTCCAAAACTCAGGTGATTAAGGTTTTCTTATTTCTCTGCAAATGCTACTTGCCTACTAATCATTTGTAAAACTATTATTTCATCGTATTCATCTTCTCCTTCACCCTTTATGTGACACTAACACATTTATAATTTTAATTCCTAAAAATTATTCTGAAAAATTTCAAATTGGTGAACCGCTGTCTATGGGTGTTCCAATTCTGTAGGCCAATGGTGAAATGTAATACGTTTACCACCTAGGGAGGAGCGAGTAATGCTGATATCCAATTAGGAGAGGGCATTTACACGTGGACTTTCAAGTGATGGGCCTCGAGGAGAGAGCAATTTTTGGGTAGGGGTTGCAAATATAGGATATGTGGGGGTGAATTCCTGTTCACCCGATTTGCTATTGGACCGTCAAAAAAAGTCATGCCTTTTGGCTTTCCGGTCGGATTTTAACAAAGTCCGGTGTCCGGCCAGATCTTATTTTTAAAATGCATTTTTTATGCATAAATAGGATCTTAAAAAGATTTGTAAAAAAAATTATAATTAATATTTTATAATTATTTTTATTTAAAAACAATTATCTTTTTCTTAAAATGCATTTTTAGATTTCACCACCACCTATCTCTTTGTGCGCTATCCCAACCCAAAAATTTTGCCCGAAAAGAACACCTCACTACCCATTCTTGGGGCCCCTTTCTTGAGTTCAAACTGCGGCACTCTCCACCCCCTCTAGTGGTAGTATCACCATTCCTGAAGTTAATAAATCCAATTCTTCTGATGATAGTGTAACTGGATTATTATTTCCCCCTTGGCCCGTGCACTATGCAATTGCCTAGTGTTTCTAATTGAGTGCTGAGTGCGCAGGACTTTGGTGGAGTTGAGGAGAAAAGTGAGGAAAGAGATGAAAAAGTACAGAAGTGGTGATCTCCATTGGTGGAACGATTGAGGAAAGCTAGACAGAAGCGGTTATGGGCAGCCCAGGCTGCGGAATTGCCAGTGAAGGAGAGAGTAGGTGGAGGAAGGGCCAACCACCCTTCTAAGCCATCAAGTAATCCTGCTCCCAGGCCTTCGTACTTTTATCTGAGCTTTATTACTGTAGAGAAATACAATATTAATGAAGAAACAAAACGTGAACCTTGTATATCCTTATTGAGTATGTAAAATATAATGTATGAGTACATATATATAGGAAGAAGAAAGAGAGAAAGAGTCTCATTTACAAGGTGCAAGACTAATACAAAAAGAGAAGAAACTAAATGAGTCATTATGTGGGCCTTTACATTGTCTTTTCTAACACTAACCTGCAAACTGGAGCGTACAAGTCGTAGGCACCCAGCTTGGACAAAAACTTATAGAATAGAGCAGTAGACAAGACCTTAGTGAGAAGATCAACAACTTGGTCAGTAGCCGGAACATGTCTCAATTCCAGCTTCATCATTTGAACTTTTCCCGAATGAAGTGACAATTGACTTCAATGTGTTTCGTTCTTTCGTGGAAGACCGGATTCTTAGCTATGTGTATACCAACTTGACTGTCACAGAGTAAGGTAGCTGGTGAGGAAAGTTTTATTCACATATCACCTAGGAGACTTTCGAGCCAAATAAGCTCGAATACAACAGATGCCATCAAACGGTATTCAGCTTCAGTTGAAGATCGAGCAACCACAACTTGTTTCTTACTACGTCAGGTAACAAGGTGACCTCCGAAATAGGAACAAAATTCGCTGGTAGAATGCCGATCATCCAGGGAACCAACATAATCTGCATCTGAATACGCAACCAATGTTGGAGTAGAAGAAGAGGTTTTGTAAACCAGCCCTTGACCAAGGACTGTTTTTATCTCATGATGTGTTCGACGGGCTGTAGATGAAACATCCGAGTAGAATGCATAAACCGACTGACAATCCCAACATCAAAGGATATGTCTGGCCTCATGATAGTTATGTAAATCAGTTTTCCAATGAGACGTTGATATTATTCTGGATTTGGAAGAAGTAGATCTGTATCCGAGTCTCCTGCACAAAGCTTATGATTGACATCCATAGTATTGGTTGACTTGCATCCAGAGTAGCCGACATCCTGAAGGAGGTCGAGACAGTACTTCCATTGAGATAGGACAAGGTCATCATGACATCTTGCGATCTCAAGGCCGAGGAAATCGAAGGTTCCCAAGATCTTTTGTTTGAAAGACAGAGCTCAAGTGCTGTTTGATCATTTGTATTTCTTTGAGTCATCACCTGTGACTAGGATGTCATCGGTGGGAGCCCATCAGCACTCGGCGTTGAGTGATGTTTCTCCACTCAACGCCGCATGTAGTCTCTTTTGGCTCCCGCCCGGGGTAGACGGGAAGGCTCGCGCTCAGAGCAAGCAGGGTTCCCGTAGAGCTCAGCGGAAGAGCTTCTGCTAGATGGGACCCAGAGCTGAAATTACCTGAATACCCCTGGGTCTGCATTTAACTCCTCGGAACAGCGAAGTTTGACTATTGACAGAACAGCCTAGGGGCATTTTAATAATTTTAGGGCAGCAGAATTATGTTTTTTGCAGACCGGATACTGAAAACCTATAAATAGACTCATAGAGTTCCTCAGAAGGCAGGCTTTGGATACTTCCACAAATTTCCTTTTGGTGCTTTCTGAGGAACTCCTAGCCCAGCAATTGGCTTTGGAGGGGAAGCGTTCAGAGAACTTCCGGATTAGAGGAGGGACCTCCCAGCTAAGGCTTAGGGTTAGTTCTTGGTTATTTATCACTAGTCAGGAGTTGAGGTTTGGGAGAAATAAGTGACAGCAACACCCCTAGGTCTGAACTCTCGTTGAGGCCAGTTTTTGGCTTCAACACCGACTGTATCGGGATGGAGGAGCAAAAAGGGCGACGAGTATAGACACAGATAAGAGGGGGCTTGTGAAGAACGGGAGTCGGGTCAGGGAGTGGTGGTGGAGGAGAGGTAACTGGGATGACAGGTCTTGGCAAGGATTCTGGTGGAAGAGGTGGGTTTGGAGTGGTGAAGTGTGGTTGATCTTCCCGAAAGGTAACATCCGTTGAAACGGTCGCCCTGCGGGTAGTAGGAAAATAGCAAACATAGTCTTTCTGGTTACGGGAATATCCGACAAACATGTGTTTGACACTTGCTGCCCGGGGATCCAACTTGTCTGTGGACAGATCAAGTAAATGAACATAGCAAGTGCAACCAAAGATGCGAGGCGTGAGAGAGAACGACGGAGTAGAAGGGAAGTGGAGACTAAACAGAGTAGCATTTTGGAAGACGAAGGAAGGAAGACGGTTGATGAGATAACATGTCGTCGAAAACGTAAAGTTTCAATATGCCTTGGGTACATGCATTTGAATCATGAGCGAGCGAGCAACATCGAGAAGGTGTCTATTTTTACGTTTAGCCACTCCGTTTTGTTGGGGGGTATAGACACACGAAGTCTGTTGAATGATTCCAAATTCAGAATAGATATTAGCAAATTCATGACTAGTGTATTCGCGAGCATTATCTGTTCGGAGAGTTTTAATTTTGTAGGAAAATTGCGTGCGAGTCTCAAGAACGAAAGCCCGGAACACACGCGGAAGCTCAGAGCGATCACGAAGTAAGTATAACCAGGTGGTTCAAGAATAATCATATATAAAAGTGATAAAATAACGATAACCAGATTCACTAGTTATTTTGTACGGGCCCCAAACATCAGAATGCACTAAAATAAAAAGAGCAAAGCACTGAATACAATGAAGAGGAAATGAGGAACGATGCTGTTTTCCCAAAGTACATGAATCACACGTAAAAGCAGGAAGAGAAATATCAGGGGGGGCCTACTTGAGGACTGGAAGAGGAGTATGCCCAAGACGCCGATGCCAATCAACGGAGGAGACTGAGGAGATGATTGTAGGAGAAACATAAAGAAGGTAGAGCCCGTTTTGCAGTCGTCCTTTACCAATGATACTTTGCGTCCGTCGATCCTGCATCAGAAAAGAAGAAGGGGTGAATGTGACAGAGCAATTCAAATTGGTAATGAGACGACTAACATAGAGTAAATTAAACGGGGAGCCCAGTACATGGAGAGCCGATCGGAGAGGGGTAGTGGAGTTGAGAGGGATATCAACAGAGCCGGAGACAAGTATTGTCGCGTCATTGGCCACTGTGATAAACTTAGGATGTGAAGAATCTAAGTATTGATGTGACTTTAGCGATGTGATATGGTGAGTAGCACCTGAATCCACTATCCAGCACAGACTAGTAGAGAGACAAGCGATACCTTCATTGGAGATGGAGGCAACGGAGGTAGGCGGGTGGTTGAGCATCTCGTGAAGTTGCTGGAGCTAGAGGCGAACTTCTTCAAGGTCAGCACGAGTGGCAGAAAGACCGTGGGCAGCAACAAAAGCAGTCAGACGAGGAGGAAACCATGTTTGTGGTAGAATGTCGCCTCAAGGTGTCCATCCTTACCATAGAAAAAACACTTAGGCCGCGACCGACCACCTCGACCTCGTCCCCGAGAGCCTGAATGTCCTCCACAGGTAGGGGAGGGAGAGGTAGTAATGACGCAGAAGAGTGCTGGAGAAAAGCTGGTGAAGGCGGGCCGATAACATCAGGAGGCGGTGTAACCTTTAGCAGCATGGAGCACACATCAGAGAATGAGGGAGTCGTGGCAGACGAGAGGATCTGCGTCCGAACACTCTGTAGATAAGGCGGGACACGAGCCATCATCATGGTAATACCAACTGCTTCATTTTGAGCGTGTTGGGCAGCGAGATCCATAGTTAGGGGCTGATCCAGAATTCAGGCTTCAACTAGCGTCTTGGACAGAGCAACAAACGAAGTTAAGTCAAAAGCACCGCCAGTGTCAAGAGTCTGAAGATCGATGATGATATCATACAAGTGCTGGAGACTGTCCTTGCCCAAGTAAAGAGAGTGGAGCTCATCCCACATTGCCTTGGACGTATCGGGATACATGGCCATGCGGTAAGGTTCGCCATCAAGGGAGTTGAGAAGGCACGTTTGAACACAACCATCGTTCTGAATCCAGTCATGGGTAGGAGCGCAAGGAACATCCTAGGACATATGATGCAGAAATCCCTTTGACTGAAGAACCTGGCAAACAGAGTGTACCCACTCAACAGAATTCTTCTTTCCAGTAAGAGAGATGATGGTAATGCGCAATTCGTCACGGAGTTCAGGAACAGGGACAACCGCAACAGTAGGAGTGGAAGTGGCAGTAGAGGTATCTATGACCAAGTAAGCGGCGATTAAGCGAAGCGGCTAGGAGAAGAATGCACAGCAGACAGACCACCACAAACAGGAACTGGAAGCAACGGCTAAGGACTGGCGGACTGGCACTCGACCAGGGGCAAGATTAACAATGGCTAAGCAAGGCCGCAACAAGCAGAGACCACGATGACGCGGTTTGACGAGGCTAACCGGCAAGGCCACGTCGGTTAGAGCAGCGAACTTGAGTAAATACTGCAACGGACTGAGGCAGTCAGCACGGAGTGCGGCAGAATGACACATACTGAGAGAAGTCGACAAGACCGCGCGATAAGAAACCCACGCGGCAAGAGTAAGCCGCGACAAGAGAAGTCGGCAAGAGCAGGCCGCGCGACAAACACCCCACACGAGAACAGAGAGAGACTGGTGCGGCAAGTTAGCGATGATAAACAGATCGCTGAGAGACCGCGGGTAGCAGTGAAAAGAGATCGGAGGGGTCTGGAGAGATCACAGCGACAAAAGGAGAAGATCGCAGCGACAAGAGAAGAAGATCACGCTATCAAGGGAGAAGGCCGAAGAGAGAAGAGGGAGATTACGCGGTTAGGGAGAGAGGACCGCAACGACAAAGGAGAAGCCGAGCGGTTAGGGAGAAGAGGCCGCATGAAAGAGAAGAGAAAAAGGAGAGTGGGTCCCACAGATCAGAGTGGAGAGAGTATAAAAAGGGAGAGAGGGGAAGCGGTTCCACGAGAAGGAGACTTGCGGTTAGAGGCAAGTAAACCGCAAGACTAAGAAACCGCAGAGAGAGTTGCGGGTAAAATGGCAGAGACCGTCCGGGATCGCTGGCTCTGATACCATGTAGAGAAATACAAGATTAATGAAGAAACAAAATGTGAACCTTGTATATCCTTGTTGAGTATGTAAATATAATGCATGGGTACAAATATATAGGAAGGAGAAAGAGAGAAGAGTCTCATTTACAAGGTGTGAGACTAATACAAAAGGAGAAGAAGAAACTAAATTAGTCATTATGTGGGCCTTTACATTGTCTTTTCTAAGAATTACAAGTCAACCTATAGTTACCAAATTTAATAAACTTGTATAAGTAATGATTGTAGAACTCCATAGACTTATGTGTTTTTATTTCTGCTCGATGAAATAATTTGTTTTAGACTTGTGTGATGTTAATAGTTGTAGAGATGGAAAAAGCCAACCTTGTATATATGTTCACTTGTATCAAATACAAAGAATGAGTACAAATATATAGATGAGAGGAAGAGAGAAGAAGGTCCTATACAAGATGTGAGACTAAAGAGAGGAGAGAAAAACAATAAATGTTACATAATGGGCCTAGATTAAATAGGCTTTTCTAACACTCCCCCGCAAGCTGGAGCGTATAGGTCATATGCACCCAGCTTGGACAAACACTGGTAGAACAGGGTACTTGATAAGACCTTTGTGAGAATGTCAGCAACTTGATCAGTGCCCGGAACATGCTTTAACTCAAGTTTCTTCAATTGAACTTTCTCTCGAATAAAGTGACAGTCAACTTCGATATGTTTTGTGCGCTCGTGAAACACCGGATTCTTTGCTATGTGTATGTCGGCTTGACTATCAAAGAATAGAACAACAGATGAGGGGAGTTTTACTCCCAGGTCAGTAAGGAGACTTTCAAGCCATGTGAGTTCTGAGACAATCGAGGCCATCGATCGGTATTCAGCTTCTGCAGAGGAACGAGCGACCACAGCTTGTTTCTTACTTTTACATGTAATGAGATGACCACCAAAATAAGTACATAACCCACTTGTTGACCTCCGATCGTCCAGAGAACCGGCATAATCGGCATCAGAATAAGCGACTAATGTGGGAGCCGAGTCGGAGGTTTTGTAAACCAGCCCTTGACCCGGAGCTCCCTTAAGGTATCGGAGAATCCGTTCAACCGCCTGGAGATGAGAAACCCGGGGGGCATGCATGAACCGACTGACAACCCCAACGACAAACGATATATCCGGCCTCGTGACCGTTAGATAGATCAACTTTGCCACAAGGCGTCGATAGTATTCTGGGTTCTGAAGAAGCATATCGTCATCAGAAGCATGAGCACACAGTTTGTGATTTGCCTCCATCGGGGTACAAGCTGGTTTGCAACCGGATTGACTAGCGTCTTTGAGAAGATCGAGACAGTACTTCCGTTGGGAGAGGACCAGCCCGTCCGGCTGTCGTGTGATCTCGAGACCAAGGAAGTAGCGAAGATGCCCCAGGTCTTTAGTCTGAAATACAGTGCTCAGATGCTGTTTGACCTCCTGAATCCCCTTTGAATCATCCCTAGTGAGTAGTATGTCATCAACATAAACCAACAGAAGGACGGTTCCAGTGGCCCGGTGTCGGGTGAATAGGGAGAAATCTGCAGAACTCCGAGTGAACCCCATGCCCCGAACCACCTTGCTGAACTTGTCAAACCACGCCCGAGGGGACTGTTTGAGACCATAAATGGATTTCTTGAGAAGACACACCCGAGACTCCCCCGTGGTCTCAAACCCGGGCGGTTGGCGCATGTAGACGGTTTCCTGGAGGTCGCCATTCAAAAAGACGTTCATGATATCGAGCTGATGAAGGGGCCAGTGGAGGTGCACCGCCACGGAGAGAAGAACACGGGCGGTGTTGAGCATAGCCACCGGAGAGAAGGTCTCCTCATAGTCAAGCCCCTCTTGTTGCGTGAAGCCACGGGCCACAAGACGGGCCTTCAGTCTGACAATAGTGCCATCCAGAGCATGCTTGATGACGAAAACCCATTTACACCCAACAAGGTGCTGACCTGGAGGTAAGGGAACCAAGACACAGGTCTGGTTTGCCCAAAGGGCCGTCATTTCTCCGTCCATGGCAGCCCGCCAGCCAGGATGTTGAAGAGCCTCCTGCAAAGAGTTAGGGACAGAAACAAAGGATAATGAGGTGGCAAAGTGAAGAAGAGGTGGAGAAAGGCGATGGAGAGAGACGTAATTCGTCATCGGATGAGCGGTTGATGCAGGAGCCGGAGCAGCAAGTAGCGGAGCACCAGAGGGCGAAGCCGACTGCAGAGGGGCAACGAGATGAGGAGAGCGACGAGAATAGACCCGGATAACGGGTGGTGGTGGACGGGCCGGAGGTAGGGTAGGAGGAGGACAGGATGAGTGGGGAGCAGGGATGACAGGACGAATAACGGGGTTTGGACGAGGAGCGATATCCAGATCAGAGAAGAAGGGAAGATCTTCACGGAAAGTGACATCCGCAGAGACAGTAACTTTGCGGGTAGCAGGCGAATAGCACACATAACCCTTTTGAGTGCGCGAGTAGCCCGCAAAGATATGTTTGACGACACGTGGAGCCAACTTATCGATGAAAGGACCAAGTTGGTGAACGTAGCAGGTACACCCAAAGACCCGAGGAGGAATGTGAAAAGGCGGAGTGGAGGGAAAGAGGAGGCTGAAGGGAGTAGCATACTGAAGGACGGAAGAAGGGAGGCGGTTGATGAGAAAACAGGCCGTGGAGAGCGCGTAGTTCCAGTATGGTTTGGGAACCCGCATTTAGAGCATAAGAGAACGGGCGACATCAAGAAGGTGACGATTCTTGCGCTCGGCGACACCATTCTGTTATGGAGTATACGGACACGAGGTTTGGTGAAGAATGCCGAACTCAGAGCAGAGAGTCGCGAAGAAATGACCGGTGTACTCACGCGCATTGTCAGTACGAATAGTACGAATGGATGCAGAGAATTGAGTGCGAGTCTCAAGTATGAAGGCCCGGAAGACGCGGGGAAGCTCAGAGCGATCCCGGAGGAGATACAACCACGTCATGCGAGAGTAATCATCAATAAAAGTAAGAAAATACCGGTAGCCAGAAATACTAGTGAATTTGTACGACCCCATATATCCGAGTGTACCAAAATAAAAGGAGCGGAGCTCCGAGTACAATGAGAAAGAAAAGATGAACGGGGCTGTTTGCCCAAAATACATGTGTCACACTGAAATGCGGGAAGAGAAACATCTGGAAGAGCCTTCCAGAGGATTGGAAGAGGAGCATGACCCAAACGGCGATGCCAATCCGAAGAGGAGATAGAGACGAGGATAGTAGGTGAGTCGTCAAGGAGATAGAGCTCATTCTGCATCCGCCCCCTACCAATGATAGTCAGCGTCTGCTGATCCTGTATGAGAAAAGAAGAGCAAGTAAATGTCACAGAGTAATTAGAATCAGTAGTAAGACGACCAACAAAAAGTAAATTGAAAGGAGAACCCGAAACGTGAAGAGCCGAGCGCAGAAGGAGAGAAAAGGTGAGGGGAATATCAACACATCCAGAAACAGGAACAAATCCCCATTGGCCACAGTAATGTACTTAGGGTGAGGTGAAGACCAGTACTGAGGCGGCCGAACAGAGGTGATGTGATGAGTGGCACTAGAATCGAGGATCCATCGCGGGCCAGAGAAGAGGCAGGCGATACCTTCATTGGAGATGGAGGCGGCGGAGGCAACCGAGGCAGGACGGCGTCTAAGCAGGCCATGAAGTTGCTGGAGCTGAAGAAGAACCTCGTCGAGGTCAGTACGAGTGGAAGAGGAGTCAGTCGCAGCAACAACGGCTTGCGGACGAGGAGGGCGGCCATGTTTGCGGTAGTAAGTGGCTTCAAGATGCCCATCTTTGCCACAGAACGAGCACTTAGGCCGAGGCCGGCCACCCCGGCCCCGGCCACGAGATTCATAGCGGCCTCCACAAGCAGAAGATGGAAGAGGCAATAAGGGAGCAGGGGCCTGCTGAACAAGGGCCGGAGAAGGTGGCCCGGGCACATCCGGAGGCGGGGAGACCTTGAGAAGCATAGAACACACATCGGAGAAAGATGGGGTGACAGTAGAGGAGAGGATGTGAGCCCGTACACTGTGAAGATGATGCGGGACCCGGGCCATCATCATGGCTATACCCACAGCTTCCTTTTGGGCACGTTGGGCAGCAAGATCCAGAGTAGGAGGCTGATGGTGGATCCAAGCCTCGACCAGAGACCGAGCCTGAGCAACAAAGGACGTCAGATCGGTCGCGCCACTGCTATCAAGAACCTGGAGAGCAGTGATAATGTCATACAGATGGTGAAGACTATCCTTGCCAGAGTAGAGGGTGTGGAGCTCGTCCCACATGCCTTTGGCCGTCTCATGGTACATGGCCAGGCGATAAGATTCGCCATCCAAAGAATTAAGAAGCCAAGTCTGCACCCGATCATAATTGCGTAACCACTCATCAGTAGGAGTACCAGTAACGGCCTGAGTCAAGTGATGAAGGAACCCCTTGGATTGCAGGACACGACGAACAGAGTGTGCCCATTCGACAAAATTTTTCTTGCCGATCAGAAAGATTGTAGTAATACGAAGCTCATCACGGACTTCCGGGAGAGAGGTCGGGCGGTGAGCAGGAGGAACCACCGTGCCAACGGAATCAACAGAGGAGGTCATGGAGAAGGGAGGCGGCTAGGAGAACAGACCGGGCAGCAAAAAAGACAGCGCGACCTAAGCAGGGACCGCCCAATCACGAGGGGAAGTCACCAATCTGCGAGAGGAGACCGCGACCAAAGGCGGAGACCGCGACCAAAGGCGGAGGCCGGGAGAGAGAGCAGGCCGCATAAGACAGAGAGAGGACGCAAAGAAAGGAAAGAGGAGAAGACCGCGACCAAAATGCGGGAAGGCAGGAGGCCGCACGGTCTGGCTGAGCACAGCAGCGGTCGAAGAAACCGGAGGCCGACGATGGTTAGAGAGAAGAGACCGCGAGTAGGGAAGACTCGAGCGAAAAGAGAGAAGAGACCGCAACGCCCGGGACCAACCCGCAGAAGAGGCAGGCCGCAGAAAAGGCAGGCCGCTGCGAGCTAGAGCAGGCCGCAAGAGAGGTAGTCCGCAGCGAGGAGAAGCAGGCCGCTGCGAGCTAGGTCAAGCTGCAGCGAGCTGAAGCAGGTCGGGAGAGAGAGGCAAGCCGCAGCGAGGTATAGGAAGCCGCAGTGAACCGGAGCAGGTCGCGAGTGAGGCAGATCAGCAGGCCGCAGGCCGCAGCGAGCTGTACCAGGCCGGAAAAAAGACAGGCCGCAGAGAGAGAGAAGGGGAAGGCTATAAAAGGCCTGATGGGAGGGGTGGAACCACGGAGAAGAAGCGGAAGCGGAAGAAGAAGAGCGGACAGGAAGGCAGGCCGCAAGAAGCCGGGCGGGTAGCGAACAGAAGACAGGCCGCGCGGGTAAGAAAGGGGAAGCCGCTCAGGGAGAATCGGTGACTCTGATACCATGTAGAGATGGAAAAAGCCAACCTTGTATATATGTTCACTTGTATCAAATACAAAGATTGAGTACAAATATATAGATGAGAGGAAGAGAGAAGGTCCTATACAAGATGTGGGACTAAAGAGAGGAGAGAAAAACAATAAATGTTACATAATGGGCCTAGATTAAATGAGCTTTTCTAACAATAGTTAATACAAGTATTTGGTCCAACTTAAAGACTTTAAATAAAACACTTCTTGGGAGCAACCCAAGTTTTTTGTGCTAATTGCCTGGAATCCTATTGAATTCTACTGTTTCTTTATGCATATCTACTGATACAGGGATGCTTTAATGGCTGGCAGCATATGTGGTATGTGCAATTGTGTGGGAAAAATCTTAAAGTTTTCTGCAATGATTGCATGATCATGCCTCAACTATGCGCGGGATCCTGCGCGAACAAAGCGGTATTTTGTCCCAAATGTTTGAGTTCTGGAATCTGCCCATGCGCTTTCTTCAAGCACGACTGTTCCTGGGCGCATGGGCAGCTAGCTGCTTTGTATATCTATAATTTGGCACGACCGTGCTGGTTCTCAAGGCACGACCATGATCCAAATTCCATCTTTTCTCGTGCGCTTCCTCCGCGCACGATCGTGCGCGGGCGCACGAGCAACCTTATTCTTTTCCATGTTTGATGGTTGGCCTGCCGTGTTAATCCGTCCGGCATGACCGTGCCACTTCATGCACATGGACAAGCCTTATCCCCTGACAGGCCACAATCATCCTTTTCAGCGCCACATCTTTTCCCGCCAAAATTTTATTGTTCGTGCATGGTCGTGTGCGCAGTCATTTTACTGGCTTATAAATACGAAAATTTAGGGCAAATTCTGTTAAACCACCGCACCCATTTTTCATTCCAAAACCCGGATCAAGTCGTCAAGGATAGGAAAGGTGGGTCCTGTTATAGAAGAAGTGGACATTTTGGGTTGGCGACATGAGATTAATCTTGAGATGCCTTTTTTTGGTTCATGATGGACCGTCCAACATGCCCCCTCAGAGTGTACCTATCTCTGATACCAATGTTGTAAATATCAGATCTCGACGACATATCAAATTGAGTTTTTAAATGTTAGATGTCAAAAGTCGGAGATATGTCCGAGATATTTTAAAATATCGGATTTTCATGTCTTATAAATATTTTTTTTATTTTAATGTCTACTAACTATAATTATATGTTATAAAAATAGAAAAATAATATAATAAATAGATAAAATATGAGTCATTTATATTCCAAAATAAAATCGAATGGTATCTAAGATAAAATACTATTAACAAATACAAAATGATACATTGTAAAATGTATTTAATAATATATAATAATTTTATTTTTATAACAATTAAATTTCTTGCAAATAAAGAAGATTTAAAGTTAAAAACTTTTGATTGATTATAAGTCTTTTCAAACTTATAAATTTATATTAAAAATGCAAGCAATTAACTAATAAATGTATTAAATATTTTCATATTTTTTGTAATATAAAATTTAAAAATAGTGAAACAATTATACAAATTTGATTGTAAGAATAAAACGTTAAACAAAATCGAAACAATACGTCTAATCGATTTAAACCTACATAATATAATATATATATATAGACGGTTTAAATATATGCTGCTAGTCTATTAATATAACATAAAATAAAATAATGGATGATATATTTAAAAGTCATGTCGGCCGATATATCAGAAAAAATCAGACATGTCGACCTATATTTTACAAAAGAACATAATCTATTTTTTTTTAGAAAAACATATTGTTTTGCCCTTAAAAATGACATGTCGGGAGACATGTCGGAGGACATTTAAAACAATGTCTGATACCATGTTAAACCACCACACCCATTTTCCATTCCAAAACCCAAGTCAAGGATATGAGAGACGGGGCATATTATAAGCACGAGTGGACCGTCTGGGTAAGCAGTGTGAGACTAATTCTCGCATGCCTTTTTTGGTTCATGCTGGACCGTCCAACAAATTCCTCATTTTATTCCGATCTGAGTCATTTCAGCTATAACTTTCTTGCAGGCTCCTCTCCTCTCCTCTCCTCTCCTCGTCCTCCAACCATCCCATGCACCCTAGAATTTCAAGTTAGAGTCTCCTTGGATTTTCAGAGGAGCTAAAGAGTTCAAAGCCGAGGACGTGAAGGCGGAAGCACATAGAGAGAAAACGGGTCATTAGGAGCGTGGTGACAACTGCTCCCGTATTATGGACACGCCCAAGGGATGGAGGAAGGTCGAACTAACAACCCGCAATCCATTCCTACACACCCGAGGAGAAGCCTCTCTTCTCCTTTGTATCTTTACTTTTCCTCTCCCCCAAAACTCTTGTGATTAGGGATTTCTCATTTTTTGGTATATGTTCTTATTGATCATTTGTAAAACTCTTATTTCAACGTATTCATGTTCTTATGCTACTGGATGTGATGTTATTTGGATGGTTCTGATCAAGCCTCTTTGCTAAGTTTTGAATGATCCGTGCTTGTAGTTGTAGATCTATATTATGGGACCAACGCCATTTATTATATGATATTATTATTATTATATTGTATGTTATTGAGTCGAGTCATTATATCGAGTCAAGTCTTTATGTATTGTGTCGAGTTATATATTGAGTCGTATGAGTCAAGTCATTAAGGCTCTATTTGCTTGGGCGTTTTGCTGCTCCGTTTTGGGCAAACGCCGCCGGAAGGAGGGTAAACAAATGAATCTCCGGCGGCGTTCGCTCCGTTTCCACCCGCCCGCCTTGAGAAATGCCCCAAAAAGCTCCGTTTGGAGCAGCCACCTCCCCCCTCCGATTCGAACACTTCGTTTTCACCCGCCTGATCGACCCGCCACCGCCGAACCAAATGAAGCCTAAATCTTTTAATATTTTGTGTTCTTAGTTGTATCAGGTATTTACACCCTTGCCATTTGGGTATTATATATTAGACCCTTGTCATGTATTTGAGGGAATCAATGAAATATTCACTTCTTTTATCTCTCAAAATTTCCTCTCCCATTCTCTCTAAGCCATCTTCTCCTCCTCCGGGGTTTTCCTCTTCTTCTCCCCTATGTTTTTTCTTCTAACTTCTCCACCTCTACCCCCATTCTATGGCTTGTCTTGTATCCCTGCCTCCATCAATCGTCGGCCAAAGAAGCCCATAACAACTTGGTATCAGAGTTTTTGATCCTTCCACCCACAGCCAACTTCCACAGTCCACGGGTTCCTCCCTTACACTGCACGTCATCTTCCTCAACAACATGCCCTTCCTAGAACCAGCTGAAGGCCAGGACAATCTAATTCCAAGGTTTTTGATTTTGCATAAATAGTTAGACATACCAGAGTCGTTGGCTACTACTAGTCTGTATTTCATGTGTAGACGATAAATTTTTCACTCATCATTATATTACTTACGACCAGTGCACTTGCTAGAAGTCAGTGGTTAGCCGCTTCATGCATGCTCCTCGAATATCTCACCTCCAAGCGGTCGAGTGAATCCACAAATACGTGAAGAATGATCCGGGACAAGGACTTGTGTATAAACCCTCTCCTTATCTATCATTGATTAACTATTCTGATGTAGATTATGTTAGCTCCCTCGATGATCGTCGGTCTATGAGGCTACTGCACATATTTTGGAGGACACCTAGTCACTTGGCGAAGTAAGAAGCAAACAGTGGTAGCACATTCCTCTGTAAAGGCCGAGTGTCGTTTGATGATGTCTGTCGTTTTAGAACTCACGTGGTTAGAAACTCTTATTACTGATCTTGGTGTCTTGCTCCCCTCTTCGACCATCTTTTACTGTGATAATCAAGTTTTCACACATATCGCCGAGAACCTAATTTTTCATAAACATACCAAGCATATCGAAGTCGATAGTCATTTCATCTGGAAAACAACCCAAAACTTCACAAACTTGATATGCAGCATATACTCGCTGCCGAGTAAATCTCTGATATCCTCACCAAAGTCTTACCCCACCCCATATACTAAAAGTTTGTTCCCAAATTTGGCGCCAATAATTTGCATGTTCCAACTTACAGGGGAGTGTAGAAGAACTATGTATAAGCCCAATGTAAATCCTCACTTTCTTGGCCCATTAGGAGATCCCTCTCATGTATAGTAGTCCCGTGCCTTGATTTGGAGTTAAGATCTCACTCATCTCCTATATATATATATGTATATATATGTATATATATATATATATATATATATATATATATATATATATATATATATATATATATATAGATATATATATATATAGATACATATATATATATATATATATATATATATATATATGTTAATATGTGTGTGTGTGTGAATACTTATATTTTTCAAGTTAATACGAAGTAATACAAAATATTGTGCTTTATATTTTACTTTCTCTATAGTATAAAATACTAAAAAAAGGAGAAAAAAAGTTTGGTAAATTGCACATAAACTAGGCCTCGTTTGGCGCGCCGGGAGGAGCAGTGGTCACAGTTGGAACTGGAGGGGGGAGGCCGCCGATCAAAACGAAGCTTTTTTCATCATTTCCAGGACACGATGGGAGCAGACGCGGCAAACACCGCTATTGGCCATTTGCTTACCTGCCGTGCGGCGGCGTTTGCAACAAACGGAGGTGGAAAATGCCACACGACAAACGAGGCCCAAGTGTAAATGAAAACATAAATGTTTAATCAAAATAATATTCATAACAGAAAGGAAACAAACAAAATCTCTTCATGTTATGATCATACAAGCACCAAATGAACAAAATAAAAAGACTTGCATGGTTTTCTTTCAGAAGGCCATATTCATATCTATTAATACATAAAAGGGAAGCTCGTATATGATGTTATGTTAGTACTCCTTATTTTATGTATTATTTCTTTTTAACCTGTCAAATGCCCTAGAAAGAGAGAGAATAGACAAGAAGAGAGAGGGAGAGAGGGAGAGGGCAAAAACAAAGTTTGTCGGACTACATGTACAAGAGAAAGTACAGTGAGAGAAGTCGAGAGACATGGATGGGCAGGGGAGAGGAAGAGAGATCCCGTGGGACCAGATGTGGAAGTAATCAAAACTATTTTAATTCTAAAAAAATGGCAAATAGCATATGCAACATGCTCCTATAAATCTTTTTTATTGGCATTTTCATCTTCATCAATTCGCCCTTCCATCAATTTCATACGAGCTAAGAAAAACAGCTGATGCTAAGATAGTAAGATGTATGTGAATTCTGGTTGATTATAAAGATCACTCCAAGGGGGTTCAAAGGACATTATTGCTGTAGAGTACCTTAGGAAGACAAGGATGCTGTGCTGAGAATAGGCCTTTGGAATTTCCCATGAACCCACACCCTCTGCATCTTCTTCCCACTGCGTCGATTCACAGAAATCACACAGCAGTACTCAAGCTCCAACTGCAAGGACAGAGAAGCAATGGTTATGGACTAAGCATACTCGGCAGAACAGTGAAGATACTTCTAATGTTGTTAGAATTTGTTAAATTAATTTAGATGTAGAAGTAATCTAACGTTAATAGTTAAATGATATTAACCTAAGCACACTTTCCAAGATATATTCAATGATCAGGTTCAATAGATTACATTGAGGGTTCTCATTTTAACGGACTTGGGGTCTGAAATTGGCGGTCCAATTTCATTTCCGAAGTTCGGTTTGCTTTAAATGGTGGAGTTGGAACTAAAAAAGAATTCCATGGATTTTATTTTGAAATAAAGTCATTTCTTAACGATTTATATTATAAGTGATTCTCCAATTCCAGTTCCTCCCTGAATTAAAATTGTGTGTGGGGTGGGGTGGGGGGGGGGGGGATGTTTTTCAATTTAAATCTTTTATATGTTTCTCGTGACCTGGTTAATGTTAATAGGAATTGTACAGCTGGAATCAATTGGTATATTGAATAAAGGCAACCAGTGGCGACTGCCAAGCCCAATAAATGGAAGCCATCAGATCGTTCTCAAAATTTCATAAAAGTTTTTTCACAGAAGCTTTTTCGCATCACCCAAAGATTGTTGGTGATGACGATTCGTCGATCCAATCGACTCGCGTTGAATCAATTCTGTCACTCCCTTCGTACCACATTGACATATTGGAGCAAACTTAACTTTTTCTCACTCAACCTTAGGGGCAAGATCTATTTTCACAGGGATATATTGTTATATATATGCTCCCACAAATGCCCCTTTGTCGTTATAGGAGTAATCTTTAGGAATTACAAATTGATATAACCATCCATATATCACATCATTTATCATAATTGAACTTGGTGCAACATAGGTTAGGTCGCACTTATCATAATATCTATGTCTATTTTCTCTTCATATTCAATTAAGATTTCAAGCACGATGATCCTATATAAGGATATGTGCATAAAATTAGACCCGGGCTCGGTATCCCACGTATAAAAATTGATATTTTGGGGTTTACATACAGCAACAACAACACTCAAACCATTATCCCACTATAGTGGGATCGGCTATAAGGATCCTTTGTCGTCATTGTGCCGTATCTTTAGTCATAATATCTCACTAATGCCTAAGTACATCATGTCTTTCCGTATAATTTCATTCCAAGTCTTATTTGGTTTACCCCTCCCCCGTTTACATGTCTAGTGACTAATGTAACGCCTTAAATTTAAACGTGGAGTTCAGTTTTAATTTCAGGGTCTGATCGCCAGTAATTTTAATCGAGTCAGCGACCTGTGGAGCTATTAGTCTATTTTTAATTAATTTATTATGCATGATAATCAAAAAATGAAGAGTCGACACGCCATCAAATTTTTTTACTATTGATATAGAGGTCTGCGGGAATTTTATTTGTTGGGTTATTCTCATAGATTCATCTAATATAAAAAAATGAGAAAAGGAATCCGCCGGTTCAGTTCACGCCCCCCCCCCCCCCCCCCCCCTTCTGCGGTGCGGTTAGAATAACCACACCCCCTCGCTCGATACCGCACAGTTAGAAAATTAAAACCCCGCAAGCTGCCCCCTTTTCATTTGACTCACCCCGCTTGCTGTCTCCAGTAACCACAAGCAACAACAGCCGGGTCTTAGTCGACCTTTCCCTCCTTACCGGAATCCAGCGTTGGCTACTCCTCCCTCCTCTGCAGCGTTTGACGACTCCCTCCCCCTCCTTTCAGCGCCGCGAGAGACTCTGCTTCAACCCTAACCGGCGGGAAGGGTTTCAGAACCACTGTTTTTGGTTCCGGTGAGTGTCGTTCTTCTTTCTTTTCGTTCCTTTTAGTGAGATCGTCAGCATTAAATGTCAATTTTGTTTACCCTACGTTCCTCTTGCTCTCGACTTCAGGAATCGAAGAACTAGGTCTTCCCCAATCAGAAATCAGTCACCTATTTGGATCTAACCGTTGTTAGATTGAGGTAACGCTTCTGTTTACGTTATTTTTCTCCATATTAGAATATTTGTCACACTTTGATTAATTTTCACCGAAACCCTAATATGGTATAGAGTTAAAGTTTGGGTTTCTACTTGGAGTTCAAATTTTTGGTAATCATTGGTGCTAAGGATTAGAGAAGCTTCACTTTTTGGCTCTGAATCAAGATGAGACATATGTCTCTAAATTCCTTTTCAATTGATTTGATACCAGCAATCGGATTATACCCACTTGGGGATCATTTTTAATTTTAAGAATTTTATGGATTTTATATTAAGGTTTCCCTAGCATTTAGGAAAGGTAAATTTCGTCTCTAACTTGGAGAAGTTCAAAGTGGTCAAAACTATCGATAGGGGAATCATGTCACCTTGCCGCGTTTATGAGCATCGCAACACTACAGTAAGAAATCCGACTCCTTTCAGTCAGACATATTATTTGAATAATTCATGAATTAAATTACAATAATACATATATACAATGATACAAGTTCTTATTGTTACAAGCAGGTTAACAATAAATAAGTAAGATATATATTAATTATGTACTAAATCACGTTTAACCTAAAAGATGTCCATCAAGTAAATATAACAGGACTTTCAGTCAGACCATGAAATTATAAGTTTCACGCAAGAACAAATCAGTTAAAATGTTAGATTCATTAGTGTTAAAGTGCAAGATAATACGCATGAAAAACTTAAAGCGAGATCAGTTAACATGGACACAAGTTGAACATTAACCCATGAATGTCGTACCAACCACTAGATCAGTTGACTCCAGGAAAATAAATGGCGAGAGGGTTCACCCACATTCTTTTGGTGGAAGCACACCACCGCACTTAAAGCTAGTGGGTTCACCCACATGAGTGTCGTACTTAAAGCTAGTTGGTTCACCCACATTCTTTTGGTGGAAGCACACCACCGCACTCGCAGGGCTAGCAACCCACCATACGAGTTTCAGACTTAGTGTCGATAACCCTTGATTTCAGATATGGAACTCCTCAGACAAGAGTCTGTGTTATTCTCAAAGGACATTTCAGTTCAGGGAACCACTAGGTTTGTCACCCAGACTACAGTTTTCAGTTTGTGCACGGTCACCACTAATAACAAGATTCAATAAGTTAGTAGTGAAACCTACTGGAACTGACAACAGACGCATTCCTAAAACTCAAGAAATCATTGACCGGTAGAATTAAGAAAAGTGAGTTAGAACATATAGTAAGTCGATTGCATGTCCAGAACATCAATTCAAAATGCAAGATTAATAGTATTCAATTTTACATATTTTATTTATTTATTATTAGTGTTGCTGGAAGGAGTAGTCTTTTTACTCTCCAGTAGACCGGGTCTGACTCATTTGTAACTTATTTTTATAAGGGTCTGGGATTCACATAGGATAGGCGGTGCAGTTTATACTGTCGTCAGTTTCTTTCAGTTGAACCTCTCTGTTGTTGTACTTTTGTTTCATTTGCAGACATTATGTATTTGTATTTCATTCATATTTTGATATACCAAACTATTTTAGATTTTCAGCAATTCAGTTTTATAGTGTAATTTCAGTTCTAGATGACTGTGAATTTAGAAATTGAGGTACACTTTCACCCTTAACATTTCTTACTCTATTTCTGTTATAAGTTTTCTTTTACCACGTTTAACTATGTCTGCTATATACCAGTTTTTATACCGTTATTTAGTTTACGTCTTATTGTGGGCCCGACCAGACAGTTGATTTGTTGTTAAACTAGGTGTTACAACTAAACTCTCACAACGCCTAACAAGTGCCTCTAATGGTCTCTTTTGTACGTGTCTGAACCATCTTAGTTGAGCTTCTCACATCTTCTCTTCGATTGGTGTCACTCCTGTCTCATCTCTGATACATTCAGTCCTAATTTTACAAGTCTCGTGTCTCCACACATCCACCTAAACATTCTCATTTTCGCAACTCATATTTTTTGCTAATGTACACAATTTACTGCCCAACACTCGGAATCGTAGAGAATCAACATCGTTGGTCTAATTGTAGTACGATAAAACTTGTCTTTAAGTTTTAATGGTACTTTGCGATCACATAAGATCCCTGACATGCCTCTCCACTTCAACCAACCTGCTTGGGGTTTACATATACACATAATTTATTATAATTGAAAATGATTAGTCGCAAATCAATTGAATTTCACATTAATTAAGGGAATACAAGAGATGGAAATGTGGAGGTGACTCTTTTAGTTTATTTTAAATAATAATATATTTAATTTATTTATTTTGTAATCTTGTTAAGCAATACCTCCCACTTTCTAGGTAAGGAAATCTGAGTGTAGTTTTAGATCATCTATTATCTTTATTGTGTTTTGGATTCAGACTTGTGTTGGGCCAGATGACCAACCTGAAAGTATAATTTTGGCGAGAGCGGATCACTTGAGTGAATGTATTATATCTTGGTGTTTCTCATGTGCATCTATATTGTCGCTTGTATCACACTTGTTCACTTAAGATAGCAGGATAAAATAATAAATATTTGTTGGAAGTTGGCCCATACAGGTCGGTTCAAGATGCACCATCCCAACATTACAAAGGTGATGTTGAGTGCATTGCAACTTGTCTTATTAATGGCACATCATATAGAGTTCTTGTTATGTCACTCAGGTTTACACTTTAGGAATTAAGTCTAGAAATCTTTCTTTGAAAGTATTTGATTGGGTGTTTTGTCCAAGTTCACTAACAAACAAAAAGCAAACGCGATCCTTGTGCATTAAAATGTCTTTATATTATGGTAATTGAATTGGCTCCATCAACCTACTGTGCGAGTTTGCATGATTACACACTTTCCCTTCCATCGCCGAAGCCGCTAGAGTCGTCTCAAGCCGAAACCCCATCGACATCAGAACAGTCGTTGATGCTCTATTAGCAGGTCCCTGTCGAAGTCGTCGATGCCCTACTCCGTTTCCCACGAATTCTCGAGCAGGAGCACTACCAGCCGCACGCGTGGGTGGAAGTGTTGGGAGATAGCGCAGTCGAGTGGGAAATTAAATCAGCTTTGTTTCTTTTACGGATATACTATAATTTGTACTAAGATTGTATTTGTAATTTTTTTAAAAAAAAGAGAGCAATTTGGACTTTTTATAAAAAAATGTTTAGAGTTTAACATAAGGGGGAGTTTGTAAACCGACCAAACTTGTGGGGGAGGTCATTGTAATTTCAAAACATAGAGGGGAGGTTCCTAACTATGCAAACTCCCATGAGAGGTCCCGGTAATTGACACTTAAATAATATCCTTACCAAGAAATTGATTTCAAAGATTAGTCAGTGTGTCACACCTTCATGAGAAGCTTCTCTTGGACAAAAAATTTACGCACTAGCTTGAGAGGGTATTAGGATACCTATTTTTTTAATTATATTTGAAGCATATTTCAAAATAATAAATATTCAAATTTATTGTCTCACATTTCTGTATTTTATTTAAGGCCTTCATAGGACATCAATACACATTGATTTAGCACGCAGAAGTGTGTTTCATGTATTGCTCATTTACAATTCCATCAATATGTTTTTCAATTAGTTGAAGCATCTGTTAAGGTCCCGCCTGGGTCGCGCATGTCGCAAACTATTTATCTAGTCTACTTTATATTTTTGTATGCGTAATCGATCCTCCATGTCTAAGCCCAAGGAGGGGGCACTTTTATGAACTATTTATACGTGTGTGTGTGACCAAAGACAAGTAAGCAAAGAGTATTTTCATATTTTGTTTTTTCTAAACTCTCTCTCTCTACTGTGCCCCTTTATCCCGTCGGTTTGCCCTAGCCAACGAGGCCTTCCGGAAATCGTGAAACCTGCGATTCCACTGTGCCGCCTTTCGCAAATCGCGAAACCCGCAGGCCGCCTCTGCCGATTCGCACGCCGCAAGCCGCCGCCATATCAGAGTTCTTGCGTGCTCGGGATTGCGAGCGTGTGCTCCGGGGAAGAGGAGGGAAATCCTCAAGGGAGGAGGAGGGATTCCGACAAGCTATGGCGGCGGCGGCTTGCGGCGTGCGAATCGGTGGAGGCGGCTTGCGGGTTTCGCGATTTGCGGAAGGCGGCACAGTGGAATTGCGGGTTTCGCGATTTGCGGAAGGCCTCGTCGGCTAGGGCAAACCGGCGGGATAAAGGGGCACGGTAGAGAGAGAACTAGAGAAATAGTTTAGAAAAAACAAAATATGAAAATACTCTTTGCTTACTTGTCTTGGCCACACACACACATATAAATAGTTCAAAAAAAGTGTCCCCTCCTTGGGCTTAGACATGGAGGATCGATTATGCATATAAAAATATAAAGTAGACTAGATAAATAGTTCACGACATGCGCGACCCGGGCGGGATCAAGGCGGGACCATAACAGCATCTTTCATGGATTCCAAGTTCCCCCTAATGCTAGCTCCCTTTTCTTTACATTCAACATTTTCATTATCAAAAGCATAATGCATGTAAATATTATGATGTGCACATTTATTCATAAATAGATGAAAGTCCATCTAAAGTTATATTGCTACACTTCAAAATTATTACCTCAATGAATCCAGCCCCAAGAAAAAGGTTTCTCACAATATCAAGAGAAAAGAAATATGAAAGAGTGCCATCTAACCGAATGTACTCCCTAAACCCCACTCTTTGTTCTGACGGAAACCGAAGCATTGTCATATCAAAAAGGCCTGAATGAAAATAAAACAGCAGGATAAGAAAAACTAGGATGTACTAGAAGAGAGCAAACTGAAAAAACTGATTAAAACTGCCAGCTGCTCTGAGACACAATAGTAAAGAACTGCTATTAACTACAATCACAGATCCATACCATAATCTCTGAATAGAAGCAGCCCCCCTGGTTTCAAAACAGTCATGCATTCCGCAACTACAAATGACATCCTTTGAAATGGTATTGCTGACAGAGTGAATATCTAATAGTAGAAAAGGAAAACCATCTGTAACTCTCTATATAAGCTAAAATTGTTTCCATTCCGCAAAAATCTCATGATCAACTTTACAATAAATAAACCTACATTCAAAAAACTCAAGCTAAGTACTGTTAAGGAATTTAAGTTGCAGGCTGTAAAAAAGATGAAGGTCCTTCTTAATTGAAGATACTTTCAGAACATATGTCTGTTGTTAGAGAAACCCATTTGATAAATGCCCATTATGTTCTTTTTAGTGTTATTTCTCTCTTATCTTTAGTCCCACATCATGTATAAGACCTTTCTCTCTCTTTCTCCCTCTTATACATATGTATTCATTCTTTGTATTTGAGACAAGTGAACATATATACAAGGTTCCTTTTTTTCTCTCTACATGATATCAAAGAGAGACTACGATCGCGGACTCCCGAACTCTATCCGCATCTTTTGATCTCATGCGGCCTGCTCGTCTACCCGTTGCGGCCTGCTGCAACCTCAGTGTGTTCAGCGGCCTGCTTTTCTGCATCCGCTTCCTCTTCTTCACTGTGGTTCCACCCCCCTCCTCAGACTTCTTATAGCCACTTCTCTCCTTGTACCGTGGGGCCCGCCTCTCCCTACATTTCTCATTCAGTACGCTGCTTTTCTGCAGTCCGCTACCTCTCTGCAGTCCGTTGCGACCTCCTCCTCTTCTCCCTGCGGGCTTTCTTCCAGTCCGCTTTCTTCCCTTCACTCCTCTCCTTGGGAGCTGCTTCTAGACCGCGCTCTCTTCTCGCTCGCGGCCTCTTGTGTTTCTCCCGCTGCGGGCTGTTAATATCCATTGCGGGCTCCCTGCTCGCGGATTGTTCACGGTCGCTGCGTTTTCCCGCTTGCGGACTGCTCCAGTCCGTCGCGGCTCTGTTCTCCCCACTGCTCTCGCTCAGCCCGCTGCGGGCTCCTCTTATCCGTTGCAGGCTCTTCATGTTCGTCGCGGTCTCTCTCCACTCTTACTCGTCGCGGACTGATTCAACTCGCCGCGATCTGCTTCTCCATCCCGCTGCCTTCTCTTTCCGCTCGAGCCTTTTTACTCGCGGTTTCTTCTCCCTGTCCGCTCACATTCCTCTTGCGACCTCCTTTGCTCTGACCGCAACTGTGCTCATCCAGACCGTGCGGACTGTTACCTTCCCGCATTTAGGTCGCGGTCTTCTCCTTACCTCCCTATCGTGCGTGGTTTCCGGCTCTTCTCGCTACTTCTCTTTCCTGTCCGTTGCGGCCTCCTCGCGCGGGTTGCTCTTGTGCAGTGCGGACTCTCCGTCCTTTGGTCGCGGCCTCCTCCTTGCCGCTGGTGTCTTCACACCGTGACCGGGCAGTCTCCCCTCTAGTCGTGCGACTTCCCTACCCGTGTGGCCTCCTCTGTTGTAATCATGGCCTCTTCTGCTGAGTCTACCGGAATGGCGGTTTCTCCTGCAGACCGCCCGACCACTCTTCCGGATGTACGTGATGAGCTCCGGATTACTACTATCTCTCTGACCGGTAAGAAGAATTTTGTAGAGTGGGCGCACTATGTTCGTCGGGTCCTGCAATCGAAGGGGTTTCTTCATCACTTGACCCGGGTCATTACCGGTACTCCTACCGACGACTAGTTACACAACGATGATCGTGTGCAGACGTGAATCCTTAACTCTCTTGATGTTGAGTCTTATCGCCTGACCATGTACCACGAGACGGTCAAGAGCATGTGGGACGAGCTCCATACCCTCTACTCCGGCAAGGATAGTCTACACCATTTGTATGACATTATCACTGCGCTCCAGGCCCTTGATAGTGGTGGGGCGACCGATCTGACCTCCTTTGTTGCCCAGGCTCGGTCTCTGGTCGAAGCTTGAATCCAACACCAGCCTCCTACTGTGAACCTTGCTGCTCAACGTGCCCAGAAGGAAGCTGTTGGTATCGCCGTGATGATGGCTCGGGTCCCGCATCACCTTCACAGTGTGCGGGCTCAGATCCTCTCCTCTACAGTTACCCCGTCCTTCTCGGATGTGTGCTCGATACTTCTCAAGGTCTCCCCGCCTCCGGATTTTTCTGGACCTCCTTCTCCGGCCCTTGTCCAACAGGACCCTGCACCTTTACTTCCTCTCCCTTCTTCAACTTGTGGGGTCCGTTCTGATTCTTGGGGGCGTGGTCGGGGTGGCCGGCCGCGGCCTAAGTGTTCTTTCTGCGGCAAAGACGGGCATCTGGAAGCCACGTGCTATCGCAAGCATGGTCGTCCTCCTTGTCCGCAGGCCTCTGTTGCTGTCACTGACTCCTCTCCCACTCGTACTGACCTCGACGAGGTTCGCCTTCAGCTCCAGTATCTTCATGGCCTGCTCAGCCGCCCGCCGGCCTCGGTTGCCTCCGCTGCCTCCATCTCCAATGAAGGTATCGCCTGTCTCTCCACTGGACCGCGATGGATCATCGATTCTGGTGCCACTCATCACATCACCTCTGTTCGACCGCCTCAGTACTTGTCTTCTCCTCACCCTAAGTACATTACTGTGGCCAATGGGGCAGTTGTCCCTGTCTCTAGCTGTGCTGATATTCCTCTCGCCTCCTCCCTTCTCTTGCACTCGGCTCTTCATGTTCCGGGCTCTTTTTTCAATTTACTTTCTGTTGGTCGGCTTACTACTGACTTAAATTGCTTCGTGACATTTACTTCTTCTTTTCTGATACAGGATCAGCAGAAGCGGACTATCATTGGTAGGGGGCGACTGCAGAACGGGCCCAACCTTCTTGATAACTCTCCTACTCTCCTCGCATCTGTCTCCTCTTCGGATTGGCATCGGCGTCTTGGTCATGCTCCTCTTCCTGTCCTCCGACAGGCTCTCCCGGATATATCTCTTCCTGCTTTTCAGTGTGAAACCTGTATTTTTGGCAAGCAGCCAGGTTCATATTTTCCTCCTCACTATACTCGGAGCTCTGCTCCTTTTGTTTTGGTACACTCCGATATATGAGGTCCGTACAAGATTACTAGTATTTCTAAATACCGCTATTTTCTTACATTCATCGACGATTATTCTCGCATGACATGGTTGTAACTCCTTCGCGATCGTTCTGAGCTTCCCCGCGTCTTTCGGGCCTTCATTCTTGAGACTCGCACTCAATTCTCTGCGCCCGTTCAAACTATTCGCACTGATAATGTGCGCGAGCACACTGACCATGACTTCGTGACCCTCTGCTCCGAGTTTGGGGTTATTCACCAAACGTCTTGTGCATATACCCCACAGCAGAATGGTGTCGCCGAACGCAAAAATCGTCATCTTCTTGATGTGGCTCACTCTCTTATGCTTCAAATGCGGGTTCCCAAAACATACTGGAACTTTGCGCTCTCCACAGCCTGTTTTCTTATCAACCGTCTACCGTCCTCCGTCCTCCAGAATGTTACTCCCTTCAGCCTCCTATTTCCCTCCACTCCGGCCTTCCCTCTTACTCCCCGCATTTTTGGGTGTACATGCTACGTTCACCACCTCGGCCCATCTACAGACAAGTTGGATCCCCGTGCGGCAAAATATGTCTTTGTGGACTACTCGCGCACACAAAAGGGCTATGTGTGCTATTCGCTCACTACCCGCAAGGTGACTATTTCTGCGGATGTCACTTTCCGGGAAGATCTTCCCTTCTTCTATCCTCTGGATCTCGCTCCTCTTCCAGAGCTCGTGCTGGGCCCTGTCATCTCGGTTCCCCGGTCTCCACCTCCTCCCCTTCCTGCCCAGCCTCCGGTCCTTCCCCAGCCACCTGTCATCCGGTTCTATTCTCGTCTCTCTCCTCGTCCCGTTGCCCCACTACAGTCGGCTTCGCCCTCTGACGCTCCGCGGCCTGCTGCTCCGGCTTCTGCCTCCACCGCTCATCCTATGGCGAATTATGTCTCTTTTCATCGCCTTTCACCGCCACTTCTTCACTTTGCCACATCATTATCCTATGTTTCTGTCCCAAACTCTGTGCAGGAGGCGCTTCAGCATCCAGGCTGACGGGCTGCCATGGACGAGGAAATGACGGCCCTTTGGGCCAACGAGACCTAGGTCCTTGTCCCTTTACCTCCCAGTCAGCAACCTGTTGGGTGTAAATGAGTTTTCGTCATCAAAGATGCTCCTGATGGCACTGTTGACCATCTGAAGGCCCGCCTGGTGGCCCGTGGCTTCACTCAACAGCAGGGCCTTGATTATGTGGAAACCTTCTCTCCGGTGACCAAGCTCAACAACGTTCGCGTAGTGCTCTCCGTGAATGTACATCGCCACTGGCCCCTTCATCAGCTGGATATCAAGAATGCGTTCTTGAATTGTGATCTTCAGGAAACCGTCAACATGCGCCAACCGCCCGGGTTTGCGACCACGAGGGAGTCTCGTGCGTGTCTTCTGAAGAAATCCATCTATGCTCTCAAACAATCCCCTCGGGCGTGGTTTGACAAGTTCAGCAAGGTTGTTCGGGACATGGGCTTCACTCGGAGTTCCGCAAACTTCTTCCTATTCACTCGACACCGGGCAACATGAACGGTCTTTCTGCTGGTTTATGTTGATGACATCCTGCTCACTGAGGATGATTCAAAGGGGATTCAAGCGGTCAAACAACATCTTAGCACTGTGTTTCAGACCAAAGACCTAGGGCATTTTCGCTACTTTCTCGGTCTTAAGATCGCACGACGTCCGGATGGGCTTGTCCTCTCCCAACGGAAGTATTGTCTTGATCTCCTCAAAGACGCTAGCCAGTCTGGCTGCAAGCCAGCTACTACTCCGATGGAGGCAAATCATAAGCTATGTGCTCATACCTTTGATGATGATCTGCCTCTCCAGAACCCGGAATACTATTGACGCCTTGTGAGAAAGTTGATCTACCTAACAGTCACGAGGCCTGATATATCGTTCGCTGTTAGGATTGTCAGTCGATTCATGCATGCTCCCCGGGCTTCTCATCTCCAGGCGGTTGAACGGATTCTACGATACCTTAAGGCAGCTCCGGTTCAAGGGCTGGTTTACAAAACCTCCAACTCTATTCCAGCATTGGTTGCATATTCAAATACCGATTATGCTGGCTCACTGGACGATCGGCGGTCAACCAGTGGGTTCTGTACATATTTTGGCGGTCATCTCATTACATGGAAAAGTAAGAAACAAGCCGTGGTTGTTCGATCCTCCGCGGAAGCTGAATACCGATCAATGACATCGGTTGTTTCTGAACTCACATGGCTTGAAAGCCTCCTTGCTGACCTGGGGGTAAAACTTCCTTTATCTGCTGTTCTATTTTGTGACAGTCAAGCGACCATACACATAGCAAAGAATCCGGTGTTTCACGAGCGCACGAAACATATCGAGGTTGACTGCCATTTTATTCGGGAGAAAATTCAAATGAAGAAACTTGAAGTAAAGCATGTTCCGGGCACTGATCAAGTTGCTGGCATTCTCACGAAGGCTTTATCAAGTACCTTATTTTACCAGTGTTTGTCCAAGCTGAGTGCATATGACTTGTACGCTCTAGCTTGCAGGGGAGTGCTAGAGAAGCCCATTTGATAAAGGTTCATTATGTTCTTTTTAGTGTTATTTCTCTCTTATCTTTAGTCTCACATCATGTATAGGACATTCCTCTCTTTCTCCCTCTTATAAATATGTACTCATTCTTTGTATTTGAGACAAGTGAACATATATACAAGGTTCATTTTTTTCTCTCTACACTTGTATTAGTGTATTCTATGTATCCAATCTAATGGTTCACGGTCAAATCTTGCTGTCATGCCTCTTGTTTTCTTTAAAGAACTATAATGACTACTTTTTTGACTACGTAAGCTAAATTTCGATAATCTTCAAATCAAAACTACAAAAACAGATCCATGTCATAATCACTGAATAGAAGCACACCCCCTGTTTTCAAAACAATCATGCATTTTGCAACTACAAATGACATCCTTCGAAATGGTATTGCTGACAGAGTGAATATCTAACAGTAAAAAAAGAGAACCATATGTAACTCTCCATATAAGCTCAAATTGGTTCCATTCAGCGAAATTTTAATGACTGACTTTACAACAAATAAACCTACATTCAAAAAACTCAAACCTAGCACTCTTAAAAATTTAAGCTGCAGTCTATAAAAAAGATGAAGGTCCTTCCTAATTGAAGATATTTTTAGAACAAATGCATGTATGTATTCTATAATTCTATGTATCCAATATAATCATTCATGTCCAAATCTTGCTGGTATTAGGGGTGTAAGTACGAGCCAATCAAACCACATAACCAAACCAAACCGAACCAAACCAAACCGCACGGTTCGGTTTGGTTTTAGTAACTTGCGGCTCGGTCATGGTTCCATTTTTTGAAAAACCATGTGGTTCGGTTCGGTTCACGGTTTGGAATGTTAAACCGAACCGAGTCGAACCAAACCGTATTAGCTTTAATAAAATTTTAATATATTTATCAATATAGTTAAGTCTTCACTCTTGTTAGTTGTTACAACTTACTAGAACTAGAAGTCGCTGTTTTTGGTTTCATAATTACTTATATTAGAACAAGATTTATTAAAGAACATGACTTATTATACAACACGATTTATTATAGTCGGGTACATAATTAAAGAAATCTTTCATAAGAATAAATTTACCTAAATTTGTTTATCTGTTTTTATGTTCATGCATTATTTATCTCCATGTCTCAATTATTTTTTCATATTTTAAAACCACTCAAACCGAACCAAATCAAACCAAACCATACGGTTCGGTTCAGTTCGGTTCCAATGGCGTGCACGGTTTGGTTTGATTCCAGATTTTTGGAACCACATGAGGGTGGTTCGGTTAGAGATTTTAATAAAAAACTGAACCAAACTGAACCATTACAACCCTAGTTGGCATGCTTCTTGTTTTCTTTAAAAAAATCTAATGAATACTTTCTTTGACCATGTAAGCTAAGTGTTACGGACCTGCACCCCGAGGAGCCACCCTGGAGGACATACACGCGTCGCAATTGCGTTACTGATGAGTCGGCTTAGCGCCGATGGCGCCGTCATCTTATTTCTTTTATGCTTCGTATGTTTTGTTGTTATTTTTAATTCGAGCTACTCTTGTTATTGACACCCCATGTAGTATAAATGGGTTAGTGTACCTAGGGTTTTGGTATGCAAGATTGATTCTGAGTTTTCTCCTCCTCTCCTCTTCTCTCTCTCTCTCTCTCTCTCTCTGCATTCCGGCCTCCTTCCCCTACCGGATCTCCCTTCTCTCACGGCTACCCTAATACTTGGTCCGACCTGTCGGAGCCCGCAACAACGCCGCCGGAGAAGCCTTCGATCGCTGACGTGCGCCTCTCCTGCATCGGCATCGACCCGCCTCGCCGCGATCGTCCTACTTGCGCTCGTCCCGCCTGGAATCGTCCCGCCTGCGATCGTCGACCCGGATCGCCCGCCTCGCCGCGTCTCCTGCATCGCACGCGTCGCCGCCTCGCTGCGACATCGCCCACGACATCACAGCGTCACCCGTTCCTGCATCGCCCCGACTATCGTTGGGCGTCCATGACCCGCTCCACCCGACTGTATCCCGACAACCTCGCCGACCCCATGGACAACGACGCCATCCCCCGTCGCTTCAATGCACAGGACCAGTCCATCGCCTTTCTCCACTCCTCCCTTTTCGCAATCCTAACTCGCTTGTACTCCATGGTACCGCCGATCACCGCCTCTGCGGCGGAATCCTCCGCGGCGGCGTCTATCTTGTTGAATTTTCTCAAAGCGGTCAGCAAGGTAGCCTAAAGCCAAATTAATGTTCTCAGAACTACCCAGTTCACACTTTGATCATGCGGAAGCCCAAGGAGCAAGTTTAACATCAACCACAAATGAAAGAACAAGCAGTTCTTATATTCATTCACACTTCTTTACAAGGCGAGGTATACGCAGCGAGACATGATTTCGCTAGTACACAAGCTACAAACAGAAAGAACAAAACAAGCCGGGCGGACAGCACTGGAGACCGCCGAGACCACCTAGTCCGCCAAGGTCGCCCAAGCCGCCCGAGCTGCAACTGCTACAAGCCAAATAGCACACGGAGTCCGCCGAGACCGCGAGGTCAAGCGGACACACCGTTATTCGCTGCCTGCTGAAGAACTGAGGAAAAGACCGCCTACCCGCCTGAGACCGCCGGACAGGTTATTGGAACTTGAACTAGCTGAAGCAGAAAACTGACAAGCCGCAGAAGCGACCAGCTGAGACCGCACACTTCAATACCCAACTCCTGGCTCCTTGAAGCTAGTCGCGCGACCAGCACACAGCAAACCGTCAGCACTACTCAACCCGCGCGGACAGAAAACCGCACACCGCAACACTTGCCCAAGCCCAACTTACTGTTCACTCTGTTACTGTAGACGTGTCGGGGGGGTTCTATTTATAGGCGAGGTGAGGAGTGTGGTCACCACCCTAGAGCATAGAATCACCACCCCAGCCCGCGCACTAGCAAAACATTCGATCGCTGAGTCCGCAAAGACTTAGCCGGATTCCAAGAAAACCGCCAGAAGCAAGACACCGATGTTCACTACCAGGCGGCCTTGAACCAGACCGCCCACACTATGCGGACAAGGTACAGTCCGCACAGATCAACGCATAGACAGTCACAACTCCTTCAGTGACAGTCCGCACATACAAGAGGCAGTCCACACAGCACAAGAGCAAAGCCTTCATCCGCCACAAGTCCACGACCAAAGGCATTCCGCCCGGTCAACAGCGGACTTGGCGGATACTGCGGACACACTGGACTTGTCACAGAATGTGACCAAGTCTAGTAAAACACCAAAGGCCTAGCGCGAGCTCGGCGGACAAGGCCCAGTCCGCCAATACCCAAAGCAGATCGCCAATTCCACAAAGGTGAGCAGCTCGCCAATACCACCAAGGTACGCAGATCGTCAATTCCACCAAGGTAAGCAGATCGTCAAAAACTACTCGCACAGCTGCCCAACAAACGGCCAACTGCCGGACTCCGACAACAGTCCGCGCAGTCCTCCACAGCAGCCAACACCTGCTGTACCACCAGAGCTCGACAAGGGCCACAACCAAACTCCAAGGCTAGTCTGCCACAACGGACACCGCGGACTCGCCAGTCCGCAAGTCTCCTGCGGATAGAGCATCCAATCCGCCGGTAACACAAGCTTGCAACACACAAGGCTGCTGAACAGAGCACTGCCTACAGCCCGCAAACCGCAGTCCGCTCAGTCCGTTTCGCCAGGCCCGACATCCTTGGCCATAGGCCAACCAAGCCGCACAACAGACCGATCAAACCGCATACCAGGCCGCTCAGGCCGCACAGGCTGCTCTTCAACAGCCAAGCCAGCCAAGGTCACCAAGCCGCACCAGGAGTCCGCCCAGGCCGCGGACTCAGACCGCACAGGCCGCTTAGACCGCCCGGCCTGTCCATCACCCACTTCCACTTCACAAATTTCAACATATCTTAGGGCGACCCCCGGCGGTTGAGCCTCCACCGGCTGCTCGGCTACCGCTGCCCCCAGCAAACTGCCCCGCCCTCTCCCTCGACATTCCGTCATTCGCCGGCGTCGACCCGATGGGTTGGATCGCCAAGGCGGAACAATATTTCGACCTACACTCCACCCTTGAGCAGGACAAGGTCGCCCACGTCTTCGTCGGATTGGATGGCTCGGCTCTTCATTGGGCTCGTTGGCTACGTCAGTCCAACCCCGACCTTACTTGGGCGGATTTGAAGCAAGGAATGATTGGCCGTTACGACTTCCGCTACACCGGCTCCGCTATCGAGCGTCTGTGCGGAGTGCGGCAATCAGGAACCTTGGAGGAATACATTGATGAGTTTGTTACGTTGGTGACCCACATTCCGGGCCTACCGCCGGACCACTACCTTGCCTTCTTCATGCAGGGCCTCCTACCACGGATTCGCTTGCGCCTCCGCACCCACCACCCGAGGACAGTGTCAGAAGCCTTGGATATGGCTCGCCTCGTGGAGGCGGATCTTGCACCCCGTTCCCAGACTGCCCCGCTACCCCCCCCCCCCCCCTGCGCGGCCGACCGGCATTCCTTCGGCCCACCTGCCTCGACCACCATGGCGAGCAGCCAATGCCGCACCAGCCCGCGGTCCTCCAGCAGCAGGTCGACCGGCTAGGGGCCCTCCTCTACATTTATCCAACCAAGACTACAATGACCTCTGTGCGAAAGGGTTGTGTTTCCGATGCCTCCAACCCTACAGGCTCAACCATGACTGTCCAGTCAAGGAATTCCACGCCATTGTAGGCGACCTGAAGGCCGAGGTGACTTTGGTCGATTTTGAGGCTTTAGAGCTGGAGGAGAACGATGTTGGCCAAGATGCCGCCGCGGACGCCGTCGCGTCCCTCTGCCTCCTGGAGCTCCCCTGCTTCTCAGTGGGGGGTATATCCGGCCCACAGACCATGAAGTTAGCAGGGTGTATTCAGCAGCGCCCGATCGTGGTGATGATTGATAGCGGGGCTAGCCACAATTTCATCTCGGAACAGTTAGCCATGTAGCTCCAGCTTCTGTTGGTGCCCTCCCCGAACTTCACAGTTTGTTTGGGGGACAGACGGCGTCGATCGACGATGGGCCATTACCCGCACGTGGTACTCTCAGTGGGCCCATGTACGGTGACGACTGACTTCTATGCTTTTGGTTTGGGCGGAATTGACGTCATTCTGGGGGTCGCTTGGCTCCGTACCCTCGACGACGTCAACGTCAATTGGGCCTCCATGACGATGTGTTTCCACCAGGCGGGCCGACCATGCCGCTTGGTGGGGTATGCTACTCTGCTCCGCTCTCATATGTCCCTCTGGGCCCTACAACGCACGTTGGGGGTGGACTTCTCGGCCTGGCTATGGCCGATTACCGCAGACACCTGCCCGACCTCGGACCAGCCGCCGGCCTTGTAGGAGCTCCTAACACACTTTCAGGACGTGTTTCAGCCACGCACTGGCTTACTTCCCTCTCGCCCCACCGACCACTCTATTCTCTTCCAGGACGGCACTTCCGCCGTTTCGGTTCGGCCATACCGCTACAGACATATTCAGACGGATGAGATCGAACGACTGGTGCACGAGATGCTCTTGGTCGGCATCATCCGCCCAGTGCGAGTTCCTTCTCTAGCCCGATCCACTTGGTTCAGAAGAAGGACAACAGTTGACGGTTCTATGTGAACTACCGCGAATTGAACAAGGCGACCATTCCGGACAAGTACCCCATTCCGGTCATCCAAGAGCTGCTGGACGAGCTTCACGGCTCCACCTTCTTCACCAAGCTGGATCTGCACGCCGGCTATCACCAGATTCGGGTTCGCCCCGAGGACATTCCTAAGACGGTCTTCCGGACTCATAACGGCCACTATGAGTTCCTCGTCATGCCATTTGGTCTCACCAACGCACCGACGACATTTCAAGCAACTATGAACGACATCTTTCGAGCGGTACTTCGCAAGCATGTATTGGTTTTTTTGGATGACATCTTAGTGTACAGTTCGACTTGGCAGACACACTTGGAGCATGTCCGTAGTACTCTGGCCACTATACGGCGCCACGGCTTGGTGCTGAATCAGAAAAAGTGCTCCTTCGGCGTCGCAACAGTCAGCTACTTGGGCCACACCATCTCGGCGGAGGGGGTGGCGATGGACGAGGACAAGGTGTCGGCTGTCCTCCATCGGCCGACCCCGACGTCTCTACGCGAGGTCCGCGGTATCCTGGGCATTACCGGCTACTATCGGCGCTTCATTCAACATTACGGGAGCTTAGAACGCCCCCTCACTCAGTTGTTGCGGGCCTCAGAGGAGGGACCCTTCCAGTGGACAGCCGCAACGGTCGCCTCTTTTGCCGCCCTGAAGTCCGCCATGGTCCAGGGTCCGGTATTGGCCATGCTTGATTTTGGCCTTCCCTTCGAGGTGGAATGCGACACGTCCGACACCGGCGTCGGCGCGGTTCTCATGCAGAAGGGCCTCCCCGTGGCCTATTTCAGTCGGGTGTTCTCGAGCACACTTCGTAGCCGTTCCGCCTACGAGCGCGAGTTGATGGGCTTGGTGTTGGCGGTACAACATTGGCGGTCGTACCTTCTTGGTCGACCCTTCGTGGTTCAGACCGACCACCACAGCTTACGGTACCTACTTCAGCAGAAGATTGCTACTCCGACACAACAGCTTTAGACGGCCAAACTGTAGGGCTATGACTTCACCATTGAGTTTTGGCCCGGGAGGACGAACCGGACGGCGGACGCTCTCTCCCGTCAGTTACATTCACCGGAGATTTCAGCCATTTCTCGCCCAGTTTGGGAGGAGGCCGCCGTGATTCAGCAGGAGGTCGAGGCGGACCCCACCCTTGTCGCTATTCAGACGGCCAAGATCGTCGCCGCCGAATAGCCCCCCCCCCCCCCCCCCCACACACACTCTCTGATTGGCGGGCGCCTTTACTACAAGGACCGCCTCGTGATTTCTTCGACGTCTCCAAGCATCCCCCGTCTGCTGGCCGAGTTTCACGCCTCCCCAACTGGGGGACACGTCGGGGATTTCCGGACCTACCGCCGCCTGGCCGCTTCGCTGTACTGGCCGCAAATGTTTCGCCAGATGAAGACCTATGTCGTTGCGTGCCTGACTTGCCAGAAGGCCAAGTATGAGACGATGTTTTCGGGGGGCTCCTCCAACCACTCCCCATTCCAGACCGCATCTGGGAGGATATTGTGATGGATTTCATCACGTGGCTTCCGCGCTCTGGAGGGTTTGACTGCATTCTGGTAGTGGTGGACCGACTGTCAAAGTGTGGATTTCATCCCCCTCCGCCACTCGTACACTGCCGCCTCAATCGCCGATAGCTTCATCACCGGCATCGTCCGCCTCCACAGTTTTCCCCGGTCTATTGTCAGCGACCGGGACCCCCTATTCTTGAGTGCGTTCTGGACGACACTATTTCGCATTCAGGGGCACGTCTCCGCATGAGTACCGCCTACCACCCTCAGACAGACGGATAGTCTGAGGTCCTCAACCGTTGTTTGGAGATATACCTTCGGTGTTTCGTTGGAGAGCAGCCCCGAACGTGGGCGAAATGGCTTTGTTGGGCGGAGTATTCATACAACACCGCCTACCATCAGGCGGCAGCCACCACGCCGTTCGAGACAGTCTACGACTGCCTTCCATCGACCCTTGCTCGTCACCTTCCTGGAGAGTGTGCAGTAGCCAGCCTCGTCGGTCATCTGCAAGACCGTGATACTGTGTTGGAGCATTTGAAGCATCATCTTCGCCGGGCCCAGGACAAGATGTCCTCCTTCGCCAACCGGAAGAGGTGGGACTTGAGCTTTGCGGTGGGCAAAAAGGTCTTCATCAAACTCCACCCGTACCGCCAGCTCTCGGTGGCACGCCGCCCGTGTCCCAAGCTCGCTCCCCGCTTCTTTGGCTCGTTCAAAGTCCCGACACGTATCGGTGTGGTGGCATGCCGCGTCGCCCTCCCACCCGGCAGCCGGGTACACCCGGTGTTCCATGTTTCCCAGCTGCGTCAGGTCGTGGGCGATCACCCGGTCGTGGACCATATCCCCGCCGACGTCGAGCTGTCCGGTGACCCTCCCCTCTACCCCGCCAGAATTCTTGATCGCCGTCACCACCTTTCGGGCGATGCGGACTCGGACGAGCTCCTCATCACATGGGTGGGTCAGGCGGACTACGATGCCACATGGCTCCTTCGAGATGATTTTCATCGCCAGTACCCAGACTTTTGCTTTGAGGACAAGACAAATTTTTCAGACGGCGGCATTGTTACGGACCTGCACCCCGAGGAGCCACCTTGGAGGGCATACACGCGTCGCAACCGCGTTACTGATGAATCAGCTTAGCGTTGATGGCGCTGTCATCTTATTTCTTTTATGCTTCGTATGTTTTGTTGTTATTTTCAATTTAGGCTTCTCTTGTTATTGACACCCCATGTAGTATAAATGAGTTAGTGTGCCTAGGGTTTTGGTATGCAAGGTTCTTTTTGAGCTCTCTCTCTCTGCATTCCGGCCTCCTTACCCTACCAAATCTTCCTTCTCTCCCGGCTACCCTAATACTAAGTTTTAATAAACTTTGAATGGTTACTCCTTAACATGCATGCTCAATAGTCCATCAAAAATAGGACGGCCATGGGTGAAATAAAATGATTTACTTCCTTTTTGAGGCGGTGCAGTAAAAAAGATAAAAAAATTGAAAAATTGTGAAGAAAGAAAAATGCATAGTTCATCAAATAGCATAAAATCTCCTCATATTCTAAAAATTATATATTTTTTTGACTACGTCAAATAGTTCAATAACCACAAGTTAGAGAAATATATTTAAAAGAAAGCATCTTACATTTATTAAGGTTTCATATTGCATTGATAACAATTTCATAATTGCATCATTATTATCAGTATCATTAAGTTCAATTGAGAATAAAATTCACATATGCTTAGTTGCTCTCATTTTAGATAATGATGAGTATAGTCCTTTGATTTATCAATCTTGAGTGATAAACTGTATAGGATTTATCTTCTAATTTTCATATGGTAAATTTTGAAGCTGTAGAAGGAGAGAAATAAGAGAGAGAAAATTACCCTCAATTATATTATTGCCCAAAGAATAGAAATACATACACTTATATAGAGGTAGATAGAGCGAGAGATATCTACATTTACAATGTGAGACTAAAGAAGCTATACATGGGCCAATACACATGAGCCTCCCAAATGGGCTAATTATATTTTGTCTTTAACACTCCCCCGCAAGCTGGAGCGTACAAGCCATAAGCGTCAAGCTTGGATAAAAACTGATAGTACAAAGTCCGAGAGAGAGCCTTGGTGAAGATATCAGCAATTTGACAGGAAGCCGAGACATGTTCCAATACTATCTTCTTTGATTGAGTCTTCTCCCGAATGAAGTGACAGTCAACTTCAACATGCTTCGTGCACTCATGAAACACCAGATTCTTGGCAATATGTATGACCGCTTGACTATCACAGAACAGGGTAGCAGGAGAGGAAAGTGTGAGACCCATATCGCTGAGCAGGCCCTCTAGCCAGGTGACCTCAGATACGACCGCTGCCATAACCCGATATTCAGCCTCAGCAGATGAGCGAGCTATAACAGTCTGTTTCTTTCCGCGCCAGGTAATAAGGTGTCCACCGAGGTAGGTGCAAAAACCAGTTGTGGAATGTCTATCATCAAGTGACCCTACGTAGTCCGCATCAGAGTAGGCAACAAAAGATAAGGAAGTCGATGGCTTATAAACAAGTCCTTATCCAGGAGTCTTCTTTAAATATCCGAGGATTCGCTCGACGGCTCGAAGATGAGAAGTCCGAGGAGTATGCACGAATCGGCTTACAACTCCAACAGCGAATGAGATGGAGGGAACAGTTGGAGAATCAGAAGCCACAGGAACATTTTCGATGGTGAAGAGAGAAGATTCGTTGGAGAAATAGGGAGCATTCTCGAAGAAGGTAACGTCGGCGGAGACAAACTGCTTTCGAAGAATGGGGTCAAAACAACAATATCCTTTCTGAGTTGTAAAGTACCCCAGAAAGACACATTTGGTGGAGCGAGGGGAGAGTTTGCCACGGATGGCGGAGGGAGCGTGCACAAAAGCTGTGTACCCAAAGATACATAGAGGGAGAGGAAAAGGATTCTTGTCCGGATAGAGAATGGAGAATGAGGTTTTACCGTGACGAACCGTGGAGGGAATGCGATTGATGAGCCGCGTAACTGTGAGGTAGATTAGTTTCCCCACCAAGCGTCGATAGTACTCTGGATTAGTCAGAACAGGATCATTCCCAGAGTCATGATTCGACAGCTGATGATTCATATCCATCAGAGTATCTGTAGGATTGCATCCCGAGTAGCTCGAACTTTGTAGAAGATCTATGCAATACTTCCGTTGAGATAAGATTAGTCCATCAGGTCTCCTTGCAACCTCAAGTCCAAGGAAGTATCGCATATTACCCAGATCTTTTATCTGAAAGACAGAGTTAGGTGTTGTTTGATTTTCTGGATCCCGATGGTGTCGTTTCCCGTAATCAGAATGTCATCAACATAGACAAGAAGAAGAACATTGTCTGTTGCTTGATGACGAGTAAAAAGAGAGAAATCAGTAGAACTCCAAGTGAATCCCATCTCGCGAACCACCTTGCTGAACTTATCAAACCAAGCGCGAGGGGATTGTTTGAGACCATATATAGACTTCCGGAGATGACATACACGAGACTCCCTTATGGTCTCAAACTCAGGTGGTTGGTGCATATACACAGTCTCTTGGAGATCGCCATTGAGAAAAACATTTTTGATATCCAATTGATGAAGGGGCCATTGGCGGTGCACATCAAGAGAGATCAGAACCCGTACAGTACTTAGTTTTGCCACCGGAGAGAACGTTTCGTAATAGTCGAGGCCATGTTGCTGAGTGAAGCCTCGGGCCACCAGACGGGCTTTGAGACGATCCACCGTTCCATCAGGAGCATGTTTGATTGTAAAGACCCATTTGCAGGTAACACAAGACTGATCAGGAGGGAGAGGAACAAGGTCCCAAGTCTGGTTAGCTTAGAGAGGTGTCATCTCGTCGTCCATGGCCGCACGTCAGCCCGGATGTTGTAGAGCATCCTGCAAAGAGTTAGGAATGGAAATAGTGGAGAGAGAGGGCAAAAGTGCGAAGAGGTGGAGAGAGGCGATGAAGGGAGACATAGTTTCCCATGTGATGAGCCGTAGAGGGTGGTGCTTGATCGTCAATGCGCAGAATTAGTAGTAGGGGGCTGCTGTCGGGCTGCAATCCTGGACGAGCGTCGAGTATAGACACAGAGAGGTGGAGGAGGGAGAGGTGGTGAAGTTGGTACTGGAGGAGCGGAAGTTGTAGGAGGCAGAGATGTAACGGGAACAGTTGGACGAGAAATAGTGGACTGAGATGGTATAGTGGAGGTGAGAGAGAAGAAACTTTCATCTTCAGCAAAGGTAACATCCGCGGAGACGAGCACCTTGTTGAGTGCGAGAGAGTAGCAAGCATACCCCTTTTGGGTACGAGAGTAGTCAACAAAAATACATTTGGTGGCGCGGGCGGCAAGTTTGTCACTTGGTGGTCCGAGAGAGTGAACATAACAGACACATCCAAAAGTTCGAGGCGTGAGAGAAAAATGGGACTTGGAAGGAAATAGGAGACTGAATAGAGAAGCAAAAGTAAGCACGGAGGAGAGCATACGATTAATGAGATAGTAAGCAGTAGAGACAACAAAATTCCAATATTCAGCGGGGACCTTCATTTAAAGCATGATTGACTGAGTGACATCAAGGAGATGACAATTCTTCCGCTCAGCCACACCGTTTTGCTGGGGTGTGTACGAACATGAAGTTTGATGAATTATCCCAAAGTCGGGTGCATAAATTGGAGAAGCTACGACTAGTGTATTCACGAGCGTTGTCAGTGCGAAGCGTTTGTTCAGTAGTAGAAAATTGTGTACGTACTTCAACAATAAACGCATAGAAAACAGAAGTTAGCTCAGTACGATCATGTAGTAGATAAAGCCATGTTAGGCGTGAATAGTCATCAATAAATGTTACAAAATACCGATAACCAAAAAAACTGGAAAGTTTATAAGGACCCCAGATATCAGAATGAACTAAGAAAACGGAGTACTACTCCGATTACATGCAGAAGGGAAAGAGATACGATGCTGCTTGCCAAAGATACATGACTCACAAGAAAATTCCTGTAAAGAGATCAGGAAGGCATTCTTGAGAATCTGAAGAGTAGCATGGCCAAGACAACGATGTCAGTTGACGGAGGGAAAATCAGATAGTGAAGTGGGAAGAACGTCCAGGAGATAAAGCCCGTTTGACAGCCGTCCTCTATCAATGATAGTCTGTGTTCGACGATCCTGCATGACAAAAGAAGGAGAAAAGGTTAGACAGCAATCAAGATCTTGAGCAAGCCTACTAACAGACAGTAGGTTGAAGGGAGATCCTGACACATGAAAAACCGAGGTTAAGGAGAGAGTAGGAGTAAGTTGCAGATCAGCAGCTCCAGATACAGGAGTAGTATCGTCATTTGCCACAGTGATAAACTTGGGATACTTAGTGTGCATATACTGAGGAGGTTTTTGAGAAGTAATGTGACAGGTGGCTCCAGAGTCCAAGATCCATTGAGAGCTGTAGGAGAGACAAGAGATACCTTTAGTAGAGAAGGAAACAACCGAGCCAGAGGAACGGTTGAACATGCCTTGAAGCTGCAGTATCTGGAGGTGGAGGTCATTGATATCCTTCTGAGCAGTCGATGAGGGGTCGGTGGGAGAGGGGCTTGCCGAAGCAAGAGCAACAACAACAGAAGGAGCAGTAAGATGAGGAGGCAAATCATGTTTGCGATAGCAGGTAGCTTCAAGGTGGTCATCACGACTGCAGTAAGTACACTTAATAGTAGAGCGCCCAACACGTCCCCTACCACGAGACGTGAAGCGGCCGCCCTGAGTAGAGGAACCTCGGCCAGAGGGAGCAGGAGTAGGGAGTAGGGGTTGCTGGAGCAAATCCGCAGAAAAGGTGGCTGGAGCCTCAAGAGGTGGTGTAACTTTGAGCACCATGGAGTAAACATCAGACAGAGAGGGTGTAGTAGAAGAAGAGAGAATTTGGGCCCGGATGCTGTGAAGATGACTAGGAACACGGGCCATCATCATAGCGATCCCAACAGCCTCCTTCTGTGCCCGTTGAGTAGCAAGGTCTGCAGAGGGAGGTTGGTGTTGTATCCAGGCCTTTACCAGGGTTCTGGTCTTGGCAACAAAAGAAGTTAAATCGCTTGTGGTGTCAGGGTCCAGGGATTGAAGAGCAAAGATAATGTCGAAAAGGTGTTGTAAGCTCCTGGCCAAAGTAGAGAGAGTGCAGCCCATCCCACATTTCCTTAGCCGTTTCGTAATACATTGACATGCGGTAAGACTCTGTGTCCATAGAGTTAAGCAACCAAGATTAGACTCGGTCGTCATCGCGAAGCCAGTCATCAGAGGGATCAGCAGGTTTGACCCGAGTGAGGTGAGGGAGTAGACCCTTACTCTGCAGAACACGACGAACAGAATGAGCCCATTCGACATAGTTGGCTTTTTCGCTGAGGGAGATAGTGGTGATGAGAAGTTCATCACGAACCTCGGGAGGTGGGGCAGCAGCGCGGGCGGGCAGAGAGGAGGTAGCAGTGGTTGAATCACTAGATGCCTTGGCGGATAGAAGAAGCAGGTCGGGCGGCTAGTAGTAGAGGACTTTGAGGAGCAAGTCACGGCGACCAGAGCAGTCTGCGGCGACAACAAGCAGGTCGCAGGTCACGGTGAAGAGAAGCAGGGCGCGTCGACAAAGAGGACTCTGCGGCGACAACAGGCAGGTCGCAGGTCGCGGTGAGGAGAAGCAGTCCGCGGTGACAACAAGCAAGTCGCAGGTCGCGGGGAGGAGAAGCAGGGCGCGACGACAAGGAGAAGGTCGCGGTGAATTGAGGCAGGTCGCGGCGACAAGAAGGAGGTCGGCGCTAGAGAAGGCACGACGAAAAGAGAGGCAGACCGCGACGACTTGAGACAGGTCGCGGCGACTTGAGATGGGACACGGTGACAAGGAGAAGAAACCCTCTGGCGCAGCAACGGGCAGCGAAATGGAGCAGGAGCTCGCAGCGGACTGGGGAAGGTGCTCGCAACGAACTCGAGCAGGAGCGAGAAGTGAACAGACGCTTCTTGGAGCAGTCCGCGGCGAGAAGTGCGAGAAGACTAAGTCCGCGGAGGGTTGTAGTAGTAGGTTGCGAGAGAGAAGTGTGAGGTGAAGGCTGTCCGCGGCGGGAAGACAGTTCGCGGCGGACTGAAGCAGAGTACAACGAACAGACAGGAACAAGTGGACCCCATGGGACAGAGAGACGAGGCTATAAGTAGCCCTGAGAGGAGGAAAGTGGAACCACGGAGTAGAGAGGAGGCGGTTTGACAAATGGAGTTTGCCGAAGGCCGCGTGAGTACAGCGGACAGGAGGGGCGGGTAGAAGCGGAGTCCGCAGGAAGTCCGCGGGGAAGAAGTTAGAGGCCGCTGGAAGCATAGGGAAGGAAGAACGCCTCTGATACCATGTAGAAAGAGAGAAATAAGAGAGAGAAAATCACCCTCAATTATATTATTGCCCAAAAAATAGGAATACATACACTTATATAAAGGTAGATAGAGGGAGAGATATCTACATTTACAATGTGAGAATAAAGAAGCTATACATGAGCCAATACACATGAGCCTCCCAAATGGGCTAATTATATTTTGTCTTTAACAAAAGCTAATAATATAAAGAATATACCGTGACATCAATAAAATCAAAAGGAAGAAACTTGCATAGCTTTTCATAAAACATATTGTAGAGAAAAACGACGGGAGAGAGAGAAAACAAGATTTTATTAATTTCTTTAAAAACTTACATAAATACATCACAGGTAATTGAACATATATATAGGGGGAGAGAGGAGAGTTTAAACTCAATTCTAAGGTGTGGGACTAAACCCTAAGAAGACTTTACATGGGCCTCCTAAATGGGTCTTTCTTTGCAATTTCTTCAACACTCTCCCGCAAGCTGAACATACAAATCGTAGGAACCAAGCTTGGACAAGAATTGAAAAAATAGAGGTCACGGTAGAGCTTTGTTAAGAATATCATCGAATTATTCTGTAGCTGGAAGACTGGAACATGTCTCAAGTCCAATTTCCTTAATTGAACATTTTCTCGAATGATGTGACAATCGACCTTGATATGTTTGGTACGTTCATGGAACACAAGATTTTGGGCAATATAAATAGCAACTTGACTATCGCAGAACAAGGTGACAGGAGAGGAGAGTTTGACACCTAGGTCTCCCCTATGTTATTAAAGGCGCACCGAGGCGTAAAGGAGTCCTGGAGCCTAAGAGCAAGGCGCAGGCGCGCGCCTGAGGCACGTGAGATGCAAAAATGAGAAAAAAAATTAAAAACAGTAAATTGGGTGTTAAATTCATGAAAAATCAGCAAGTTGGGAGGCCAATTTGCTGGAATTTAGCAAATTGTGCACCCAGTTCGCTAAAATTCAGCGAATTAGGCGCTTAATTCATGGAAAATCAGCGAATTGGGCGCCCATTTCGCTGAAATTCAATGAATTGGGCGCCCAATTCATGGAAAATTTGTGAATTGGGCCCCCTATCCAATTCGCTGATTTTCCATGAATTGGGCGCCTAGGTGCGCCTTGGGTGCACATTGGTGCGCCTTAGACACATCGCCCACCTAAGCCTTGCTGAGGCGCAATGGAGTGCGCCCGGCGCCTTAGGCACGCCTAGGCGCGTGCCTTGATAACACAGGGTCTCTGTTACGGGTCCACGTATCGCGAGCACATTCACTCAAGTGGACCCCCTTTGTCATAATTTATGGAGCACACATATGAAAGTCGTCGTGGTTGTGGGCGCATTCACTCAAGCGGACCCCCCTCGTCATAATTTATGGAGCGCACATATGAATATTAATTATTATTAATCAATTAAGCATTTTGTATTTCCTTGTTTGGTTGCCCTCCCTCATCTATATAAGGGGGAGGAATTAATGTGTGATGTTATGATGGATGCATGAAAGATTTTAGGGTTGCACCCTAAGTTGCTCGCTTATTCTTCCTTTTCTTCTTCTCGCTCATCATTGTCGCCCCTCTTCTCGTCAGATTCCTCCTGAGAAAATATTTAGATCGTAACAAATTGGTACGACCTGCCGCTCCGTCCGCATTATTGTCGTCGGTGTTCTGATTAGGTTACTGCAATAGCCGAATCTCGAATCCCGCTACCAGATCGCCCCGTTCGTCCGCTTCCGACTCCCGTTTCCGCCAAATCGCGCCGGCCGCTTCCAAACCGCGACGTCGCCTGCGACATTCCGAGTCTATCCGCTACCGGTGACGCCTCCGCCAGCCGCACCTCATGGGTAAGGCCGCATAGTCGCCCTGTGCCCCGTCCGACAGAGCCACACCGACGACGTCCCCGTGCCGCGTTCGATTGGCGGTGCATATCGACCGGGCAAATGGGTGTTTCTCAGCTGATTCTCATCAGATTCGCTGTCTGTAGGCTCCTTTACTGCGGATCTCACCCAAATCCTCCATGTCCGCCCCGCTACAGGGTCGTTTCCACTCGCATCTGCTGCTTCCAGCGCTCGCCTCCACCGACTGGCGTTCTGCCTTTTTTGCACCTCAATCGAACGCAACAACTTGGGTTCCGTCACTGTCAACATAAAATCCGCTCCCCTACCGGCCGCTCCCCGCCAGATCTGCCCTTTCTGCACACCAATCGACCGACATCATCTCCAGTATCCATCCTTGGCACCCTGGTCGCCGCTCCCGGGCCGCTGTTCTTGCCGTCGCCGGACAACAACCCTGTAACACCCCCTATCCGTCGCATAGCATATAGCAGTAGGTCCGGTCGGGGCCGACGCCATATACCACAGACAGACCGGGTGGTTACTCATGGAAACCATTCAACCAATCATAACGTCCTACACAGAGCATTCTAGCGGAAGCAGTTTAATAAGTTGCAATAAAGAACCCAGCACAAAAGCATGAATGTCCACTAATACCAAATAGGAATGTTGTACATACACAAGTACAGGCCTTAAGGCCTTACAAAATGGTTTACTTGATATTACATGTTTTACAAACCACGACACGCAAGCCGATCATACATGAATAAAAGCAGTAAACACTCCAATTAGGCCTTCGAGGGCCGGCTTCGCAATTTGGGCTTTAGCCCGCTATTGACCGTTTGGTCCAGCAGCACCTGCAAGCAACAAAACCACCGCACGGTGGCAAACAAAGACAACGGTCAGCAATGCTGACCAAATTATAACGATCCCGCCCCCAACTCGGGGCGGCGATGCTCCTTCCCTGCATTTCATTAGCATAAGCGAGCAATATATCAATATTCATTACATCACAGGCGTAGGCTCACACGGCCACACACCCCGTGCACTCAGGGCACATTCTCGGTGAACACAGTCTAAGTCTGCCGACTCACCACCATCCCTTTGGACGGCCATACAATGAGCAATTTGTCTTCCCGGCATGGGTCACGGTAATTAAAACCATAGACCGCCGAAGACCCTCATCTATGCCAACGACAAGTGCCACGTAACTTTAGGTCTCTTTAACCCGAACGACATAGAACGGGTACGGTTCCATCTGACCAGTGCTCACATCGCAACGGTAATTTAAACCATATGCGAAGGTCAAACTTCTCCCGAGTCCCGTTTCCATCACAATTCACATAACCCGGTTATGTTCAAGTTGGCTCTCAGGCCACCAACTTGGCAAGATCACGCATCCGCCCAGTTTTCCGGTTGCACCTTCGGGTTAATCCCCAAGGCTCCCTGTTGCAATCTACCGTGTAGAAAACCCGAAAAACAACCAATAGCACAGAGTATTCTCTGGCATTATGCAATGCAACATCACCGATCTATACCAACATGTCTGGGTAGGCTTCACACATCATGCCTATGTCTGTTCTCGCTTACGGACTCTACACAACGGGGACTTTACATATCTACCCGAAGGAACGCCTCCAACTCACCGCAAACTCGCGAGAGCGGGCTACCTATGCAAAGAAGGAGAGTTTCACATGCTCAAGAAGAGAATCGTTACCCTAGCGTTCCTCTTTGACGCCATGGAAAAGTAAGCGGGTGAAAAGCACCGCACTCTCTTTGCCTCCGTAGATCCGGAGTCGGCTCGCGATTTGGAGCTTCGAAGCTCCTCCAATGGACGGATCTAGCTTCTTCTTCCTCCCTTGGCTCTCCTCTCTCTCTATACTTTAGAAAGATAACCACTCAATTAAAAGTGAGGGTTTCAAAGGTTCAAACCCGGGTATATCCCATCAGTAACAACCCCCAGCCGTTGGATCCCAACATAAAGAAACGAACGCTTTGATTCGGGCCTGAAATGTACAATCTGGACCGAACACGGTCTGGCACACGCCCGTGTCCAGGGCCGTGTCCCTCATTCGCCGTCAAAATCGACGCGCCTGGAACAACACACGGGCATCCGACACGCCCGTGTTCGACCTGACACGCCCGTGTTCCAACTGACACGGCCGTGTGGTCGGCCGTGTACCCCCATCGATTTATCCCGAAAACAACCCGAGAACAACACGGGTTCCTAGACAAGCCCGTGTTCTCACCCGTATCCACTCGAACACGCCTGGGCTCCAGGCCGTGTTCACGGTCTCGACACTTCGTCGAGTGAAGTTCGTCGACCACCCGACACGGCCTTGGACACGCCCGTGTCCGAGGCCGTGTGTCTTGTCTCGACACTTCGTCGAGCGAAAATGTCGACACCCTGGGCCGGTTGTCGACACGGGCTCGACACGCCCTGAGACACGCCCGTGTCTCAGGTCGTGTGCCTCGTCTCGACACTTCGTCAATAGAAAATCGTCGACACTCAAGGTTGATCGTCGACACGGGCTCGACACGCCCGGAGACACGCCCGTGTCTCAGGCCGTGTGCCATGTCTCGACACAGTGTCGACCGAAATTCGTCGAGTTCGCGGCCAAGTCGTTGACTCCAGTCTGACACGCCCTGGGACACGCCCGTGTCCCAGGCCGTGTGCCTACTGCCAGATTCCAAATCTGGCCCAAAACTTCCCCCGTCGCTCTTTTGAGTTTCGGGGCGTTACAACTCCCCCCCTCTTAAAAGAATTTCGTCCACGAAATTATATATAAAGGAAAGACACGTACAAAATTAATTTGTACCTGAGCGGAACAACTCCGGATACTCGTCAAGCATAGTCTGCTCTCGTTCCCAAGAGAGCTCCTCACGACCGTAATTGTCTCATCGGACCTTGACCATCCTGATCTCTTTATTGCGTAGCCGCTTGACCTCCGAGTCCTCAATCCGCACGGGCTTGACTTTTGTCGTCAGCCCACTATCCACCGACACTTGATCAACCGCGATCACTTGCGAAGGCTCTTGCACCGCCTTCCGAAGCACCGAAACATGGAATACATCATGTAAACCACTAAGCTCCACTGAAAGCTTCAACCGATAGGCTGCTTCACCAACTCGCTCCAGAACCTCAAACGGCTCAAGGTACCTCGGGCTTAGCTTTTTCAATCGCCGCACCCGCGAGACACCCTTGAACGGCTTGATCTTTAAGTACACATAGTCGCCCACAGCGAACTCCACGTCCCTGTGCTTGGCATTATAGTACTTCGCTTGCCGGTCCTGAGCGATAAGCAACCTCTCCCGAATGGTTCTCACCAAGGAAGTAGCATCCTCCACTTCTAATCGTTTATACAACTTTGACTCACCCGTTTCTAGCCAAGACAACGGCGTGCGACATTTTCTACCATATAGGGCCTCGAAGGGCGCCATTTGAATACTCGCTTGGTAGCTATTGTTGTACGCGAACTCCACCAAATAAAGATGGTCTTCTCATTGCTTCCCAAAATCCAAGACACACATGCAAAGCATGTCTTCCATAGTTCTATTGACCCTCTCGGTCTGCCCATCTGTTTGCGGATGGAAGGCTGTGCTGAATTTTAGCTTTGTTCCCAACATTTGCTGCACAAGCCTCCAATCATTGGACATAAACCGCCCATCTCGGTCACTCACGATGCTGCGGGGCACACCGTGAAGCCGTACAATGTTATCCACATAAAGCTTTGCCAACTTCTCAACCGAATCATCCTTCCTATGCGAAATAAAATGCGACATCTTCGTTAGCCGATCAACAACCACCCAAATGACGTCGTTTCCCTTTTGCGACCTTGACAAATCGTGCACAAAGTCCATAGAGATGTCGTCGAATTTCCACTCCGGAATAGGCAAGGACTTCAGAAATCCTCCCGGTTTTTGGCACTCCGCCTTCACCAAGGCGCAAGTTTGGCACTTCGCTACGTAGAGCGCCACATCCTTCTTCAAACCCGGCCACCAAAACAGTTTCTTGACATCGCGGTACATCTTCGTGCTCCCCGGGTGAATTGAGTACTTGGTATGGTGTGCCTCGTACAACAATTCCACCCGCAAATTGCCCACACTTGGGACGCACAGACGACCGTCTTTCCAAAGTAATCCGTCCTCCACGACGAATTGAGAATTTGACCCATCCAGAGCCTCTTCCTTGAACTGCTTCAAGTGGTCATCCAAATCCAAAGCCTGCCGAATCCGATCAGCCAGGTCATATTGGACTTCAGTCCAATTCAGTACTGCTTCAGCACTTGATTGCTTATCTACACAAACAATCTCCAACGCCTCCAACTCCCGCACCAACCGCTCATCATGCATCGATAGCCAATTGGCTTGAGCTGGGGCTCGGCGACTCAACGCGTCTGCAACCGCATTCCCTTTGCCAGACACGTAGTGGATCTTGAATGTATAGTCTCCCAAAAACTCCATCCATCTACGCTGCCGCATATTCAGATCTTTCTGATCAATCAGATACTTCAGGCTCTTATGATCGGTGTAGATATCAATCTTCACACCGTACAAATAATGCCTCCACAGCTTCAAGGCAAAAATCACGGCCGCTAACTCCAAGTCATGGACCGGATAGTTCCTTTCATGCACTTTTAGCTGTCTCGAGCCATAGACTATTACACTTCCGTGTTGCAGTAGCACGCAACCCAAACCGCTGCCCGAAGCATCGCTATAAATCTCATAGCCTTCGGTCCCAATCGGCGAACTCAGCACAGGCGTCGTGGTCAACCGACATATCACTCCTCAAAAGCTCGCGCGCACTCCGGCGTCCAAACGAACTTCTGCTCCTTCATCGTCAAAGTAGTGAGAGGTAACGCTATCCGCGAGAAGTTCTCTACGAAGCGCCTATAATAGCCGACAAGCCCCAGAAAGCTCCGGACTTCCGCTACCGTAGCAAGCTCAGGCCACTCCCGTATCGCAACAATCTTCGTCGGATCCACAGCAATACCCTCTCCACTCACTATATGACCGAGGAACGCCACTGAGGATAATCAAAACTCGCACTTCAAGAACTTGGCATACAACTGATTCCTCCTTAGCGTCTCCAAAACCAAATGAAGATGCTTGAAGTGATCTTCCTCACTCTGCGAGTACACCAAAATATCGTCGACACGGGCTCGACACGCCCGTGTCCTCACCCGTGTCTACTCGAACACGCCTGGGCTCCAGGCCGTGTTCACGGTCTCGACACTTCGTCGAGTGAAGTTCGTCGACCACCCGACACGGCCTTGGACACGCCCGTGTCCTATGCCGTGTGCCTTGTCTCGACACTTCGTCGAGCGAAAATGTCGACACCCTGGGCCGGTTGTCGACACGGGCTCGACACGCCCTGAGACACGCCCGTGTCTCAGGCCGTGTGCCTTGTCTCGACACTTCGTCGATCGAAAATCGTCGACACTCAAGGTCGATCGTCGACACGGGCTCGACACGCCCTGAGACACGCCCGTGTCTCAGGCCGTGTGCCATGTCTCGACACAGTGTCGACCGAAATTCATCGAGTTCGCGGACAAGTCGTCGACTCCAGTCTGACACGCCCTGGGACACGCCCGTGTCCCAGGCCGTGTGCCTACTGCCAGATTCCAAATCTGGCCCAAAACTTCCCCCGTCGCTCTTTTGAGTTTCGGGGCGTTACAAACCCTCGGTTGGATTCTTTTACCCTCGCGGCACAAATCTTGGCCACATACGCCTCTCTTCAACCCAAAGTTGATCGTCTCCTCGCGATCGACAGACAGGTTTCTGCAACCCCCCACGAGGTGCCCTACCCTAAGCCGTCTCCACCACAGCTGCATCTTAAAACATGCGAGAGCTTCCCTGCCATGCCGCCCCCAACATTCCGCTACAACACCAACCCTCTCCTCTGTGTCGCAGCCAATCCTCGCGTCGAAAGCGCTCCGGCCGCCGATGTACCACATCTCTCCACGGTGGTCGTACCTCCACCGCTTTCGCCACCTCTCTGGTCACCCGCTCTGCCGGCTCCTTCGGCCATCGCACCGCCTCCTCTCCCGACTCTTGCTCCACCGGTCCCTGCCTCGCCGCTTCCACCGGCCGCATCATCGCCTTTTTCTGCCGCCTCGTGCCCCGCTGTGCTCGACGGATGCGTTCCTGCTGCCGGTCATCGCGTCTCTGACATCCTTATGACTGCTCACCACTGCTCCACCGACGTCGTACAAGCATATGTAGACCACTCTGTTATATGGAAAGGATACAGTAGACGCGGAGCAGATCACATCTTCATTACTGTCCAATCAGATATTGTTAGACCCACTCCTGTGGGTGAGCAGGCGTTGACAGTAGATGGACGAGGGAGGCATCTCGGGAAGGGATCTAGGAGTGCACGGTCCAAATCAGCGAAGGCAGTGACGTGCCACCACTACAGGAAGAGTGACCAGATCAGGAGGCATTGTCTGCAACGTGCGCAGAGTTCTGGGGACGTCTATGGTGCGGGCAAGGCAGCAGTAGTCACAAGAAAGAATAATGATGTCTCTTCTCATCACTGAGAGTTCATGTGACTATGATAGCTGGGTATTGTTGGAACATGAGACCAGGCGGTTAGTCTTTCGAGTCGCAGCGGCCTGTCTGGTCAGCGGTCTGGCGGTTTGGACCAGCGGCCTGTCTGGTAGCCTTCCCAGCGGCTTGGTAAGAGTCCGCAGTAGTGGCCTGGTAGCTGTCCGCAGCAGCGGCCTGGAGGTTAGCCGCAGCTGCGGTCTGGTGGTTTGCAGCAATAACGGTCTGGAGGTTAGCCGCAACAGCAGTATGGTCGTTAGCCGCAGCAGCGGTCTGGAGGTTAGCAGCAGTAGCGGTCTGCTAATTAGTCGCAGTAGCGGTCTGGAGGTTAGCCGCAGCAGCGGTCTGGAGGTTAGCCGCAGCAGCGGTCTGGTGGTTAGCCGCAGCAGCGGTCTGGAGGTTAGCCGTAACAACGGTCTGGTGGTTAGCCGCAACAGCGGTCTGGAGGTTAGCCGTAGCAGCGGTCTGACGGTTAGCCACAGCAGGTGTTCAGAGGCTTCCCAGGAGATTGTATTTGTTATATAGCCTGGCGGTTTGACAGGGTCAAACCGCCCAGCCCGCGCGGCTTGTAGTCTCACATCGCTTGTTGTATTCTCTCATCCCCACCATTTCTATAAATAAGGGGCATACCTATGTAATAATTATCTTTTTGGAGCAATAAAATTTTCCTTTATTTAGCTCTTTTTACAGGTATTAAATTCTGATGCTTCGTAGCACAGTTGCTCAGATGTTGAGGGATGTTTAGTTCACCGGAGGTGACGACTGGATCAGTATTTCTAGGTGACTGCTCGACAAATGAGGTCACGGAGAATTGATGTATGGCGGAGCAGCACGTAGGCTTGAGTGGATACACCTAGAACTTAAGTTGCACATGAATTTGATATCGCTTGTCGGACTGGACTCCAGAGGATGCAGATTTGCGGTGAGAGGTGGAGTTATGACGGTGACGCTCATGCGGATCGTGCTCATGCAAGCTATGCAGTGTGATAGTTTGTACTGGCTGATGGGGACCACGATGCGAGGTGGTGTGCCCATGATTTTTGTAGCAGACAATGTAGATGGTCGAGGAGGTACAAAGGATCGTCCTTCTGGTAGTCTGACTAGGCAAATCAGATTCAACGATCCAGTTGCACCGACAATCAGAGGTTGTGCCCCAGCAGGAATGAGTCTGACTAGTGCAGTGTTTCTTCGCACAGTTGATGTTATGCGCAGATAGTGCCTAGTGCAGTTAATGCTTTGTGCAGTGTGTGCTCCGTGCATGTGGTAGCTCCTGATCTTAAACCAATGTGGTGGATTGTGTTACGGGCACGCGATTGAGAACGTGTACACTGGGAAAGAGGAGGGAAGTCCTCGATGGCGGAGGAGGAGGCCTTCCGAGAGGTCCAGCGATCTATGGTGGCGATGGAGGGAGGAGCGCGTTGATCGGCTAGCGATGCGAGTGCGGCGTGCTGTGGGTTAGGGTTGGCGGATGGGAGAAAGAGAAAGAGAGAGAAAATAGAGAGAGTTAGAAATTATAAAATGAAATACTTTTTCCTTTCTTCTCCATAGTTTCCCCCATCTGGGTCTTAAGTAGCAACACCAAAATGCCCCCACCTTGGGCCTAGACACGAAGGATTAAACAAGCGCGAAATAAAATACAAAATAGAGAAGATACGGTCGGCGAACTACGCGATCGAGGCGGGACCATAACATCTCCACCCCGTCCGACGACAAGCTTGCCCTCAAGCTTGGTCTGTAGCAAGGTTGTCAGGATCGAGATCCTAGGTGAGATTGTTTCGAGGTAGGATCAGATCTGATGGTAGGTTCGGATCGAGGATCGCTTTACAAAATCAGGATAGATTTAAAAAATCTGGATCGTAGGATCAGAAGATCCTATGATCTGGATCGCGATCCTGACAACCTTGGTCTGTATTGGCGGTCTGCGGCGGGTCGCCCGTGTCAGTGTCAGCACCCCGTTCGACAGTTGGGTCGTCGATCTCCAACCAGAAGAGGCGTTTGCAGCGATGTCCACAGAAGAATGTCTCGTCGCAGTTGTAGCAGAGACCATTGGCTCGACGATCATTCATCTCTTATGGTGATAGTCAACGAATGGCAGCAGGGCGGTCGGTGTCGCATTTCGGGCCGAGGAGACTGACGGTGGCCGATGACAGGGGGCGCGAAGTACGACTGGACCCATCGGTGTCCCGGTGTTGTAGGTGAGAGCGATCCAAGAACAGTCGCTTCTCGCATACGCGAGCCAGGCTCAGGGCAGTGGTCAGATTTGCGGGTGCTTGAGATTCCACGTTCATGCGGAGGCGCTCATGAAGTCCCGCGGTAAAGGACCCATGCTGTGTCAGAAGAACGGAGGTCGTGCAGGTCAGGTGGACTTGAAACTGCTCGAGGTACTCATCGATCGGACCGGTATGTCGTAGTGAAATGAGATCCGCCAAGAGATTGCTGTGAAGTGGTGGGCCGAAGCGGATGGTGCAGTGTTCCTTGAAATCTTCCCAAGATAGGAGCGGTTTCTCTTGTTGCAGATAGGAAAACCAAAGTTGTGCGGGGCCCTGCAGGTGGAAAGCAACAACGTGGAGCCATTCTTCCCACGTGGTGCGTTGGTGGGCGAATAACTGCTCACAACGAGAGAGTCAGGCTAAGTGGTCTTCGTGGCCGTCGAATATGGGAAAATCTAGCCGCAAGTACCGGGGCACCCAGTCGTTGTCGTGCCGCGGGGGTAAATTTTCCGGCAGGGTTGGCGGGATCGACGCCTCACTAGAGGAGCCCGTCGCCGGTTGGGCCGGTTGATTAGCCGCTTGTTGGGTGGTGACGGCTGCAATGAGGGCGTTGTTGTTATCCGTGAGGAGCTGGGTGAGGGACTCAAAAATTTGCGAGAGGGAGGACTGTTCGACCATCACGGAGGACGAAATCAGAGGGTTGTCGGCGCTGGAGGGAGTGGAGGAAGAAGTGGTCGGCGGCTGAAGTATTCCGGTAGAGCAGCGATCAAGGGGCCTCCGTCAATGGACGAGCCGAGAAGGATGTGTGGGGACAAGGGGCCGGTAGCGGAGGAGAGAAGAGGACCCCCGTTGAACGAGGAGTCGGGGAGTATCGGCGGCCGAAGGGGTGGATCGGCCCGGAGTGGGCGGAGCGGGGCTGGTGCGGGGAAGCCGGTGCGGGCTGGATCCGGTGCGGGGAAGCCGACACGGTGCAGCTAGGGCGGGGGTGGCCCGGATCGGGGCAGTCGGCGGCATCCGAATAGAGCGGAAATGGAGAAGCTTCGCGGTCGGTCGGTGAGAGGACCGATGTTTCTGATACTAAGTTGTTACGGGCCCGTGATTGAGAACATGTGCACCGGGAAAGAGGAGGGAAGTCCTCGATGGCGGAGGAGGAGGCCTTCCGGGAGGTTCGGCGATCTTTGGTGGCGATGGAGGGAGGAGCGGGTCGATCGGCTAGAGATGCGCGTGCGGCGTGCTGCAGGTTAGGGTTAGCAGACGGGAGAAAGAGAAAGAGAGAGAGAATAGATAGAGAGTTAGAAATTATAAAATGAAATACTTTTTCCTTTCTTCTCCATAGTTTCCATCATCCGGGTCTTAAGTAGCAACACCAAAACGCCCCCTCCTTGGGCTTAGACACAGAGGATTAAACAAGCGCGAAGTAAAAATATAAAATAGAGTAGATACGGTCGGCGAACTACGCGATCGAGGCGGGACCAAAACAGATTGTTGGGTTGTTTTGGATCCAGCCGCCCAAACCATTTATGTTTAGGTATTATTTAATATAAAACCTAGAGTCCCACCCCACCCCCCATGTGTGGATTTTTTCAGCAAACCAAAGGAGTAGCCGCCTAGCCTCCCTCCCTCCCCCTCTCTCTATTTTCTCTCTCTCATGTGCTCGGAGGAACCGCCGGCCTCGAGCCTTGTTGCCGGTCTTGGAGAGGAGCGTCGTCGACGGTCTTGGAGGAGATAGTCGTCGACGTTGGTGACGAGTGTTGTCGCCGGTCTTGGAGGAGATAGCCGATGGCGTTGGAGAAGAGCGTGGAGCGAATGAAGAGATTTTCCTCGGAGAGGAGAAACGCGATTAGATTCGGCTTGCAATCCCTCTCCGGTGGTGACGTGATCTCCGGTGGTGGTGTGGTTGGACGTCGAACTTTCACGTCAAAAGTTCTGGTGAACCTTGTGCATCCGCTAAGCGGATTACAGTTCAGATCTCAGACTTTGTCGTAGATCGTGCGTGTTCGGAGCATTCACGGTGTACTCGTCGGACGGTCCTTTCTTTCTCTTGTTTTTATTTCTGTATTTGCATTTATATATTTTGTGATATATATATATATATATATATACATATATATATATATATATATATATATATATATATATATATATATATATATATATATATATATATATATATATATGCGTGGCTACTTGTATTCTTGTGCTCTGCATTTATTATAGTTATGTATGCGTTGTGTACCAGATTTTACAACACAATTCCCATGGTTAGCGTATGATTTCAGATTTCTTTTATTATTTCAATGAATCTGTGAATCTGTGAATGATTATATCATATGATTGTTTGATTCTCATTTCAGATTTTTGTGAATAACTGAAATGTTAGCATATAACTTGTTATGGATTCTCTATTAAAAGAAATAATTATCTTTTGCAAAAAACAATATGAAATTTCAAATGTATTGTGTTGAACTTAGACCTTTTTTCAAAATTAGTCATTTTTAACATATTTGCCGTTTTTTAGTTATTATTTTATTGAATTCCCACACAGGAAAAACCTCATAGGTCTACCCTTGACAATGAGTCGTGTATATTCCAAAATAAACTCAAAGAATATCCAAAATAAAATATTATTAATAAGTACAAATTGGTATATTGAAAAATATATTTAATGTTATATAAGAATTTTATTTTGATAACACTAAGTTTATAATAAATAATAAAAATTTAAAACTATATATCTTTGATTGATTATAAATCTTTTCAAACTTAATAAATTATGTTAAAATCATACAAATAACAATTAATAAATGTGTTGAATTTTTTCACATTTTTGTAGTATGAAATAAGAAAAAAATTTGAAAATTTTATATAAAATTGAGTATAATAATAACACAAATGAAATAATATGCCTAATTGATTTAAGAATACATAATATAGTACATATATGTGATTTAGACATATACTGCTAGTCTGTTAAAATAACATAAAATAAAATAGCGGACGATATGTTCAAAAGTCGTGTCGGCCGACATATCGAAAAAAGCCGATAAATCGGCCTATATTTTGCAAAATGACATTTTTTTAAAATATTGTTTCACCCTCAAAAACGACATGTCGGTAAACATGTCGGACATGTCAGAGGGCATTTAAAACAGTGATGATCATGAATGGCCAGAGAGATCAGGACACGAACAATGTCCAGCTTTGTAACAGGGGAGAAGGTCTCTTCGTAGTCAAGCCTTTGTTGTTGAGTAAAACCACGGGCGACAAGGCGAGCCTTTAGTCGGTCAATTGTTCTAGTTGGAGTATATTTGATAGTGAAAATTCATTTGTAGCACACACGTCTGGCGAGGGGGGAGAGAGACAAGATCTCAGGTGTGATTGACCCAGAGGACAACCATTTCTTCTTCTAAAGTCGTCCGCCACCCCGGATGTTGAAGAGCCTTCAGTCAAGAAGTAGGGGTGTAAACCGACGACGATGATGTCACAAAGGTGTGAAGCATCAGAGATAATTGATGCAAAGAAACAACGTTATTGATGGGATGAGTTGTATAAGGTATGTCCGGATCAGCAGAGCGCAGATTGTCATCAGTAGGGGGTAACAGCCTTAAGACATCGAAGCTAGGACGACGAGTGTACACACGGAGAAGAGGAGGCAGATTGGTGGGTTTGGTGGAGGGCGTGGGAAGAAGAGGTGGTGCAAAGAGGTGACAGGAATGACATGACATGGTAGGAGAGGAGGTACATGAGAGGCTAAAGAAAATGAGAGACAAGGATGATCTTCGAGAAAGGTGACATCCACACTCGTAACTAATTTGCGAGTAGAAGAAAAATAACAGGCATAGCCTATTTGGGTGCAGAAGTAACTAACAAACATATACTTAGTAGCGCGATGATAATGTTTGTCAGTAGCAGGGCCAAGGGAGTGGACATAGCAGGTGCAGTCAAAGACGTGAGATGTTATGGGAAAGTGAGAGGTGGAAAGGAACATGAGGCTTAATGGAGTGGCAAAATTGAGAACGAAGGATGACATGCGATTGATGAGATAACAAGCGATGAACATCGCAAAATGCCAATAAACATTGGGAACCTGCAATTGAAACATGAGAGAACGAGCAACGTCCAGGAGATGACGATTCTTGCACTCAACAACGCCATTTTGTTTTGGTGTGTAAGAACTGAAGATTTGGCGGGGGATACTGATCTCAGTATAAAGGTTTTGAAAAACATGACTTGTATACTCGCGTGTTATATCGTTCTGAGGAGTCTTAATAGTAGCAGAGAACTGAGTACATATCTCAGCATCAAAGCCTTGAAAAACACGAACTAATTTGGAGCGATCACGAAGTACAACCAAGTCAGACAAGAGTAATCATCAATAAAAGTAAGAAAATAACGATAACCAGAAACATTATCTATTTTATAGGGACCCCAAATGTCTGAATGAACTAAAACAAAAGAAGCATTGCTCCGAGTACAGTAAGAAGAAAAAGAAGAGTGATGCTACTTGTCAAACATGCAAGCTTCATAGGTGAAATCAGAGAGGGACACATTTGAAAGAGCTTTCTTCAAAATGGGGAGAGGAGCATGCCTAAGACGTCGATGTCAGTCAACAGAGGTAATAAAAGAGCGAGCAGTGTGAGAAACATCCAAGGTGTATCACTCATTAGACAATCGTCATCTACCAACGATATTTTGCGTTTGTCAATCATGCACAACAAAAGAGGAGGAAAAGGTTACAGAGCAGTCGAGGTCCTGAGTAAGATGACAGATGGAAAAAAGATTAAAATGAGAGCCCAGAACATAAATAACCCAGCGAAGAGAGAGAGAAGTCGGGTCTATATTGCCAGAACCATGAAAGAGAATAGTGTCACCATTTCCCACATCGACGAACTTCGGACAAACAGTGTCCAGGTACTGAGAAGGCTTCTGCGGAGTCATATGATCGGTTGCACTAGAGTCCATAATCCAAGTTTGACTAAAGGATAAACAGGAGATACCTTCATTGGAGATGAACGCAACAAAGCCTGAAAACTGACTAAGTAGGCCCTGAAGATTTTTGGAGTTGAGTACGTAATGTAGCAATGTCAGAGGAAGCAACAGTCGCCAAAGATGCAAGGTGTGTAGGAGGAACACCGTGCTTACGGTAACATGTGGCCTCAAGATGACTGTCCCGACCACAGTAGGAGCACTTAGGATGCGGCTTACTAGAGCGCCCTCGCCCCCAAGAGCCGGTGCGACCTCCACGAGCAGGTGGAAGCATTCTTGTCTCGGCGTCAAGGCGAACCAAGGTGAGCGTTGGACGCCTTGACGCTTACGCGTCAAGGCGGACGCCTACGCGACACTAAGGCGAGCAAGTCGCAAGACGCCATTTTTTTAAAAAAAAAGGCAGTATATAGACTGCGGTTATTATAATAACCGCAGTCTATACTCTGAAGGATATAGAGTGCGGTTATTATAAACACCGCAGTTTATAGTACACATGATATAGACTGCGGTTTTATAATAACCGCAGTTTATAGTATACATGCTATAGACTGCGGTTTTATAATAACCGCAGTATATTCTCTGCAGGATATATACTGCGGTTAATAGAATAACCGCAGCTTATATCCTTAAGACTATAGACTGCGGTTGTGAAAATAACCGCAGTCTATATTCGTCTATAGACTGCGGTTACTATAATAACCGCAGTCTATAGCATGCAGTCTATTTCATGAATTATAGACTGCGGTTGTTTTATAAACCGCAGTCTATTTCCTTATTTGCGCTTCGACTGCGGTTATCTATGAACCGCAGTCTATTCTACCGTGAACCCTAACATAAACTGCGGTTATTGTAAAAACCGCAGTCTATTCTCTGGTTCAAGGAATAAACTGCGGTTTTAAAATAACCGCAGTATATGCTCGGGTTCATGACATAGACTGCGGTGTTTTCATAAACCGCAGTCGATTGGAGAATAGCCTGCGGTTTATATATAAACCACAGTGTATTCTACACTGACCCCTACAATAGACTGCAGTCTATTCTCATATTTTTTGTAAAAAAAAAGGCGTCAAACGTCTTGTTTACAATTGGGCGCCGTGACTCCTAGGCGACGTCTAGGCGACGCCATGACAAGAATGGGTGGAAGAGGTAAATGAGGAGCAGGAGATTGTTGAAGAAGAGTTGGAGAGATAGGGCCAGGAGTATCAGGAGGCGGTGTCACCTTCAAGAGCATGAAGCACATATCGGAGAGGGATAAATGGATAACAGAGTTGAGGAGTAGAGGATATTAGCATGGATGTTGTGAAGATGTGTGGGAACACGAGCCATCATCATGACTATGCCAACAACCTCTTTCTGAGTTCGTTGGGCAGCGAGATTCGTCGTGGAAGGCTGATGTTGAATCCATGTCTCAATCAGAGCCTTGGATCGTGCAACAAAGGAAGTGACGTCACCATCCACTCTTGGATCAAGAGACTGGAGATCATTGAAAATGTCAAACAAGTGTTGTGAACTCTCTTGGCCAGAGTATAAGGAGTGAAATAGATCCCACATAGCTTTGTTTGTTTCATGATACATGGTCATACGATAGGGTTCACTGTCCATAGAGTTCAGAAGCCACGTCTAAACATGCCCATGATCGCGGAGCCAGTCCTCGATGGGGGTAGTTAGATGTGCCTTGGTAAGGTGATAAAGAAGCCCTTTGGTCTGAAGGACACAACGCACTGAGTGAACCCACTCCAAAAAATTTTTCCGATCGCTAAGAGAGATAGTGGTGATTCAGAGCTCATCCCGAACTTCAGGAGGAGGTGTTGCACGAGCCGGAAGAGACGACGCATCATTCAAGGTCATGACTGTCGAGATGAGAAACCAAGAGGCGGTGGTAAGGGGGTTAGAAATTGCGGTCAGGATAAGGTTGCAGTTTGAGCGGGCAGAAGAGGCTACGACGAAAGGAGAGGGTAAAAAAGCACACTGGGCTCGGCAGAAGAAGATGCTAAAAAGCACGCAAAAGAAGTGGCAAGAAAGCACGCAGAAGAAGCTGTTAAACAACACGCAGAAGAAGAGGCGATAAAGTACGCAAAAGAAGCGGATAAACAATACCCGGAGCTCGGCAGAACTAAGATGCGACAATCCGAGCGGCCTGGCGGTGGGAGCGGCCTGGCGGTATTGGTGGACTGGCAGTGCGATCTCGCCCACGCGATCAAGAGGCGGAAGCGAGAGGTTGACGTGGGTGAGCCGAGTGATTAGGAGAACGTAGACCGCAGAGGCCGCAGAAACCACTTTTCAGGTCGACCCCGATTGGCAACAGGGAGAGAGCTATAAAGCTGGGAGGAGAGAGCCGCAGATGGAGGGAGAAGGGAGACATAGCAGAGCAAGGTTCCAGTTAGAAGAAATCTAATCGTTGGGAGAATGAGGAAATCTGAGAAACGAGTGGCTCTGATACCATGTAGAGAAAAACGACGGGAGAGAGAAAACCAAATTTTATTAATTTCTTAAAAAACTTTCATAAATACATCACAACCTTCACAGGTATTTGAAGGTATGTATTGGAGGAGAGAGGAGAGTCAAAACTCAATCCTAAGGTGTAGCAGAAATTCCTAAGAGAGATTTACATGAGCCTCCTAAATGGGCCTTCCATTACAATTTCTTCAACACATATATTTATGGCACAGGATTCCTTCAAAATATATTTCTAATACTGACAATATAACACTCACCAGGGTTACAAAGTCAAGGCCACCACTGCAGCATTCAGCTTCAAGGCAGGCAGGCTTATTTGATCCAATCAAGCATTGTCCATTGGCATCTGTGTCGAAAATACAAAAGATTGCATATCATGGATGGTATGGAAATGTGAAGATTAAGATACAATACGAGAAAATAAAAAAAGTAAAAAAATTTATCCCACCTTGAGTAAAGATAAATTTTTTTCTAGGAGAACTTCTTTGACAAACAGTGCATAGCAACCAATCTGGAAATTTATCAATAGAAAAATCATGGAGAAATGGATAAAAACGATCCCTGAAAGTCAGATCGGCAGTAGTAACCATTTCTCCTGCTTTATCAAGGGCCTTTTGACTACAGTCACAAGCATAAATAATGATATCCTGCTTTGATCTGGGATAAAGGTAACTTACCATACAAGCAATAGCAAAAAATAGAATGCAAAAGGAACATGAATGAAAATTTGTAGAAACCTTGATAAATTGCAGGAACAAAATACAAGATTAGCCAGAAAAAAAAAACAGTAAAAACCCATATAAATCACCAATATTACAATGAGTGTTAGAAAAGCCCATTTAATCTAGGCCCATTATGTATCATTTATTGTTTTTTCTCTCTCCTCTTTAGTCCCACATCATGTATAGAACCTTCTCTCTTTCTCTCATCTATATATTTGTACTCATTTTTTGTATTTTACACAAGTGAACATATATACAAGGTTGGCTTTTTCCTTCTCTACATGATATCAGAGTCACCGATTCTACTTGAGCGGCTTCCCTTTCTTAATCCGCATAACCCGCGTGGTCTGTCTTCTGTCCGCTGCTCGCTCGGCTTCCTGCAGCCTGAATTCCTGTCCGCTCCGCTCTTCTTCCGCTCCCTCTTCTTCTCTGTGGTTCTACCCCTCCCCTCAGGCATTTTATAGCCTTCCCCCCTCTCTCTCTCTCGTCGGGTCCACCTTCCCTATCTCTCCTCCAGACCGCTCTCTCTCTCGCGGCCTGTTCTATCACTCTGCGGCCTGTTTCTCTCACGGCTTGTTCCAGCTCGCTGCGGCCTGCTGCTCTAGCTTCCTGATCTAGCTCGCTGCGGCCAACCTCTCTCGCAGCCTGCTCCGGTTCGCTGCGGCCTGATCTAGCTCGCTGCGGCCTGCATCTCTCAAGGCCTGCTCCAGCTCGCTGCGGCTTGATCTAGCTCGTTGCGGCCTGATCCACCTCGTTGCGGCCTGCCTCTCCTGCGGCCTGCCTCTCCTGCGGCCTGATCCAGCTCGCTGCGGCCTGATCCAGCTCGTTGCGGCCTGCCTCTCCTGCGGCCTGCCTCTCCTGTGGTTTGATCCTGGTCGCTGCAGTCTGTTCTCTCTTTCCGCTTGAGTCTTCCCTACTCGCGGTCTCTTTTCTCTGCCCACCGCTGGCCTCCTGTTTCTAGGACCGTTGTTGTGCTCAGCCAGACCGTGCGGACTCTTACCTTCCCGCATTTTTGGTCGCGGTCTTCTCCTCTTTCCTATCCTCCCGGCTTCTCTCTGTTCGCTGCGGCCTTCTCTCTCTTCCGGCCTCCGTCTTTGGTCGCGGCCTCCTCCCGCAGTTGGTGTCTTCCCATCGTGACTGAGCGATCTTTGCTCTAGTCGCGCGGTCTCCTTTGTTGACCGGTCTGTTCTCCTAGCCGCCTCTCTTCTTCATGGCCTCCTCTGCTGATTCAGTTGGCACGGCGGTTCCTCCTGCTGACCGCCCGGCCTCTCTCCCGGAAGTGCGAGATGAGCTTCGTATTACTACAATCTCTCTGACCAGCAAGAAGAATTTTGTGGAGTGGGTGCACTCTGTTTTGTTGACCGGTCTGTTCTCCTAGCCGCCTCTCTTCTTCATGACCTCCTCTGCTGATTCAGTTGGCACGGCGGTTCCTCCTGCTGACCGCCCGGCCTCTCTCCCGGAAGTGCGAGATGAGCTTCGTATTACTACAATCTCTCTGACCGGCAAGAAGAATTTTGTGGAGTGGGCGCACTCTGTTCGTCGTGTCCTGCAATCCAAGGGGTTGCTTCATCACTTGACCCGGGCCGTTACCGGTACTCCTACTGATGATTGGTTACGCAATGATGGTCGGGTGCAGACTTGGCTCCTTAATTCTCTTGATGACAAATCTTATCGCCTGTCCATGTACCATGAGACGGCCAAGGGCATGTGGGACGAGCTTCATACCCTTTACTCTGGCAAGGTTAGTCTCCACCATCTGTATGACATTATCACTGCTCTCCAGGCCCTTGATAGCAGTGGCGCGACCGATCTGACGTCCTTCGTTGCTCATGCTCGGTCTCTGGTCGAGGCTTGGATCCACAATCAGCCTCCTACTCTGGATCTTGCCGCACAACGTGCTCAAAAGGAAGCTGTGGGTATAGTCATGATGATGGCTCGGGTACCGCATCATCTTCACAGTGTACGAGCTCACATCCTCTCCTCTACTGTTACCCCGTCTTTCTCCGATGTGTGCTTGATGCTTCTCAAAGTATCCCTGCCTCCGGATGTGTCCGGGCCTCCTTCTCCGGCCCTTGTTCAGCAGGCCCCTGCTCCATTATTGTCTCTTCCATCTTCAGCTCGTGGAAGCCGCTCTGATTCTCGAGGACGGGGTCGGGGTGGACGGCCTCGGCCTAAGTGCTTGTTCTGCGACAAAGACGGGCATCTTGAAGCCACGTGCTATCGCAAACATGCTCGTCCGCCTCGTCCGCAGGCCTCTGTTGCTGCCACCGACCCCTCTTCCACTCGTACTGACCTCGACGAGGTTCGTCTTCAGCTCCAGCATCTTCATGGACTGCTTAGTCGCCCACCTGCCTCGGTTGCCTCCGCTGCCTCCATCTCCAATGAAGGTATCGCCTGCCTCTCCTCTGGCCCACGATGGATCCTCGATTCTGGTGTCACTCATCACATCACCTCTGTTCGGCCGCCTCAGTACTTGTCTTCACCTCACCCGAAGTACATTACTGTGGCTAATGGGGCATCTGTTCCTGTCTCTGGATGTGCTGATATTCCTCTCACCTCTTCTCTCCTCCTGCGCTCGGCTCTTCACGTTCCGTGCTCTCCTTTCAATTTACTTTCTGTTGGTCGCATTACTACTGATTCTAATTACTCTGTGACCTTCACTTACTCTTCTTTTCTGATACAGGATCAGCAGACGCGGACTATCATTGGTAGGGGGCGGCTGCAGAACGGGCTCTACCTTCTTGACGACTCTCCCACTATCTTCGCCTCTATCTCCTCTTCGGATTGACATCACCGTCTTGGTCATGCTCCTCTTCTAGTACTCCAGAAAGCTCTCTCAGATGTCTCTCTTCCTGCATTTTAGTGTGAAACATGTATTTTTGGCAAACAACCACGTTCATTTTTTCTTTTCATTGTACTCGGAGCTCCGCTTCTTTTATTTTGGTACACTCCGATATATGGGGTCCATACAAAATTACTAGTATTTTTGGCTACCGGTACTTTCTTACTTTTATTGATGATTACTTTCGCATGACGTGGTTGTATCTCCTACGGGATCGTTCTGAGCTTCCCCGCGTTTTCAGGGCCTTCATTCTTGAGACTCACATTCAATTCTCTGCGCCCATTCGTAGTATTCGTACTGACAATGCGCGCGAGTACACTGGTCATGACTTCGCGACCCTCTGCTCTGAGTTCGGCATTCTTCACCAAACATCGTGTCCGCATACTGCACAACAGAATGGTGTCGCCGAGCGCAAGAATCGTCACCTTCTTGACGTCGCTCGCTCCCTTATGCTTCAAATGCAGGTTCCTAAACCGTACTGGAACTTCGCGCTCTCCACGACCTGTTTTCTCATCAACCGTCTACCCTCTTCCATCCTCCAGTATGCTACTCTCATCGGCCTCCTCTTTCCCTCCACTCCGCCTTTTCCTGTTCCTCCCCGGATTTTTGATTGTACCTGCTACGTTCACCAACTTGGTCCCTCTACAGACAACTTGGATCCCCGTGCAGCCAAACATATCTTTGTGGACTACTCACGCACTCAAAAGGGTTATGTGTGCTATTCGTCTGCTACCCGCAAGTTTACTGTCTCTTCAGATGTCACTTTCCGCGAAGATCTTCCCTTTGGATATCGCTCCTGGTCCAAACCCCGTCGTTCGTCCTGTCATCCCTGCTCCCCGCTCCTCATCATCTCCTCCTCATGTCATGCCTCCGGTCCGTCCACCGCCACCAGTTATCCGGGTCTATTCTCGTCGCTCTACTCATCCTGTTGCCCCCCTGCAGTCGGCTTCGACCTCTGGTGCTCCGCTACCTGCTGCTCCGACTCCCGCATCCACCGCTCATCCGATGGCGAATTACGTCTCTCTACATCGTCTTTCACCACCCCTTCTTCACTTTGCCATATCATTATCCTTTGTTTCTGTCTCTAACTCTCTGCAGGAGGCGCTTCAACATCCAGGATGGCTCATGCCTCTGATGATGATTTGATTCTTCAAAACCCGGAATACTATCGACGACTTGTGGGAAAGTTGATCTATCTAACAGTCACGATGCCTGATATATCGTTTGCAGTTGGGGTTGTCAGTCGGTTCATGCATGCCCCCCGGGTTTCTCATCTTCAGGTGGTTGAAAGGATTCTCCGATACCTTAAGGGAGCTTCGGGTCAAGGGTTGGTTTACAAAACCTCCGACTCGGCTCCCGCATTGGTTGCTTATTCTGATGCCGATTATGCCGGATCCCTGAACGATCGGAGGTCAACAAGTGGGTTCTGTACTTATTTTGGTGGTCATCTCATTACATGGAAAAGTAAGAAACAAGCAGTGGTCGCTCGTCCCTCCGCGGAAGCTGAATACCGATCGATGGCCTCGGTTGTCTCAGAACTCACATGGCTTGAAAGTCTCCTTACTGACCTGGGAGTAAAACTTCCTTCATCTGTTGTTCTATTCTGTGATAGTCAAGCCGTCATACACATAACAAAGAATCCGGTGTTTCACGAGCGCACAAAACATATCGAAGTCGACTGTCACTTTATTCGAGAGAAAGTTCAATTGAAGAAACTTGAATTAAAGCATGTTCCGGGCACTGATCAAGTTGCTGACATTCTCACAAAGGCTTTATCAAGTACCTTGTTTTACCAGTGTTTGTCCAAGCTGGGTGCATATGACCTATACGCTCCAGCTTGCGGGAGAGTGTTAGAAAAACCCATTTAATCTAGGCCCATTATGTATCATTTATTGTTTTTTCTCTCTCCTCTTTAGTCTCACATCATGTATAGGACTTTCTTCTCTTTTTCTCTCTTTCTTTCATCTATATATTTGTACTCATTCTTTGTATTTTACACAAGTGAACATATATACAAGGTTGACTTTTTCCTTCTCTACAATGAGAAAGGAAAAATTACCGTATAAAGTACATTAATCTAAGTTTTGGAATTTTAAATGGAATCAGACTTGGGCATTGGCTGACATCTAATAAAATTGTTCTCTTAGGCTCTATTTGGAAGAGTAGTGATAGATTTGAATGCAATGGTGAAAAACACAGGTAATGTTTGGGTAGTTGCATTGCAGAATGCTATTTCCCCAAATGCAGGTTTTGGGCCAAATCGCTAGCACAGTCATCCAAGTGAGGCCAGGGAATTAGCTATGGTGAACGCCCCGATATATGGGGTCCGTACAAAATTACTAGTATTTTTGGCTACCGATACTTTCTTACTTTTATTGATGATTACTTTCGCATGACATGGTTGTATCTCCTACGGGATCGTTCTGAGCTTCCCCGCGTCTTCAGGGCCTTCATTCTTGAGACTCGCATTCAATTCTCTGCGCCAATTCGTACTATTCGTACTGACAATGCGCACGAGTACACTGGTCATGACTTCGCGACCCTCTGCTCTGAGTTCGACATTCTTCACCAAACATCGTGTCCGCATACTGCACAACAGAATGGTGTCGCCGAGCGCAAGAATCGTCACCTTCTTGATGTCACTCGCTCCCTTATGCTTCAAATGCAGGTTCCTAAACCGTACTGGAACTTCGCGCTCTCCACGACCTGTTTTCTCATCAACCGTCTACCATCTTCCATCCTCCAGTATGCTACTCCCATCGGCCTCCTCTTTCCCTCCACTCCGCCTTTTCCTGTTCCTCCCCGGATTTTTGATTGTACCTGCTACGTTCACCAACTTGGTCCCTCTACAGACAACTTGGATCCTCGTGCAGCCAAACATATCTTTGTGGACTACTCACGCACTCAAAAGGGTTATGTGTGCTATTCGTCTGCTACCCGCAAGTTTACTGTCTCTTCAGATGTCACTTTCCGCGAAGATCTTCCCTTCTTCTCTTCTCTGGATATCGCTCCTGGTCCAAACCCCGTCGTTCGTCCTGTCATCCCTGCTCCCCGCTCCTCATCATCTCCTCCTCATGTCATGCCTCCGGTCCGTCCACCGCCACCAGTTATCCGGGTCTATTCTCGTCGCTCTTCTTATCCTGTTGCCCCCTGCAGTCGGCTTCGACCTCTGGTGCTCCGCTACCTGCTGCTCCGACTCCCGCATCCACCGCTCATCCGATGGCGAATTACGTCTCTATACATCGTCTTTCACCACCCCTTCTTCACTTTGCCACATCATTATCCTCTGTTTATGTCTCTAACTCTCTGCAGGAGGCGCTTCAACATCCAGGATGGCGGGCTGCCATGGACGAAGAAATGACGGCTCTTTGGGCCAACCAGACCTGGGTCCTGGTTCCCTTACCTCCCGGTCAGCACCATGTTGGGTGTAAATGGGTTTTCGTCATCAAGCATGCTCCGGATGACACTATTGCCCGACTGAAGGCCCGTCTTGTGGCCCGTGGCTTCACTCAACAGGTGGGCCTTGATTATGAGGAAACCTTCTCTCCGGTGGCTAAGCTCAACACCGTCCGTGTTCTTCTATCCGTGGCGGTGCACCGACACTGGCCCCTTCATCAGCTCGATATCAAGAATGCCTTTTTGAATGACGATCTTCATGAAACCGTCTACATGCGCCAACCGCCCGAGTTTGAGATCACGGGGGAGTCTCGTGTGTGTCTTCTCAAGAAATCCATCTATGGTCTCAAACAGTCCCCTCGGGCGTGGTTTGACAAGTTCAGCAAGGTGGTTCGGGACATGGGGTTCACTCGGAGTTCTGCAGATTTCTCCCTATTCACCCGACACCGGGCCACTAGAACTGTCCTTCTGTTGGTTTATGTTGATGACATGCTACTCACTGAGGATGACTCAAAGGGGATTCAAGAGGTCAAACAGCAATTGAGCACTGTGTTTCAGACCAAAGACATGGGGCATCTTCGCTACTTCCTTGGTCTCGAGATCGCACGACGGCCGGACGGGCTTGTCCTCTCCCAACGGAAGTACTGTCTCGATCTTCTCAAAGACGCTGGTCAGTCTGGTTGCAAGCCAGCTAGTACCCCGATGGAGGCAAATCACAAACTATGTGCTCATGTCTCTGATGATGATTTGATTCTTCAAAACCCGGAATACTATCGACGGCTTGTGGGAAAGTTGATCTATCTAACGGTCACGATGCCTGATATATCGTTTGCAGTTGGGGTTGTCAGTCGGTTCATGCATGCCCCCCGGGTTTCTCATCTTCAGGTGGTTGAACGGATTCTCCGATACCTTAAGGGAGCTTCGGGTCAAGGGTTGGTTTACAAAACCTCTGACTCGGCTCCCGCATTGGGTGCTTATTCTGATGTCGATTATGCCGGATCCCTGAACGATCGGAGGTCAACAAGTGGGTTCTGTACTTATTTTGGTGGTCATCTCATTACATGGAAAAGTAAGAAACAAGCAGTGGTCGCCCGTCCCTCCGCGGAAGCTGAATACCGATCGATGACCTCGGTTGTCTCAGAACTCACATGGCTTGAAAGTCTCCTTACTGACCTGGGAGTAAAACTTCCTTCATCTGTTGTTCTATTCTGTGATAGTCAAGCCGTCATACACATAACAAAGAATCCGGTGTTTCACGAGCGCACAAAACATATCGAAGTCGACTGTCACTTTATTCAAGAGAAAGTTCAATTGAAGAAACTTGAATTAAAGCATGTTCCGGGCACTGATCAAGTTGCTGACATTCTCACAAAGGCTTTATCAAGTACCTTGTTTTACCAGTGTTTGTCCAAGCTGGGTGCATATGACCTATACGCTCCAGCTTGCGGGAGAGTGTTAGAAAAGCCCATTTAATCTAGGCCCATTATGTATCATTTATTGTTTTTTCTCTCTCCTCTTTAGTCCCACATCATGTATAAGACCTTCTTCTCTCTTTCTCTCTTTCTCTCATCTATATATTTGTACTCATTCTTTGTATTTTACACAAGTGAACATATATACAAGGTTGGCTTTTTCCTTCTCTACAATGAGAAAGGAAAAATTACCGTATAAAGTACATTAATCTAAGTTTTGGAATTTTAAATGGAATCAGACTTGGGCATTGGCTGACATCTAATAAAATTGTTCTCTTAGGCTCTATTTGGAAGAGTAGTGATAGATTTGAATGCAGTGGTGAAAAACACAGGTAATGTTTGAGTAGTTGCATTGCAGAATGCTATTTCCCCAAATGCAGGTTTTGGGCCAAATCGCTAGCACAGTCATTCAAGTGAGGCCAGGGAATTAGCTATGGTGAACGCCCCGACCCCCCCCCCCCCCCCCAAAAAAAAAAAAGTTTGGTGTAGAAATGTTGCCGCAGAAATTTCACGCAAAGCTTTTGCACCCGATAGTGACCTCAACGACACCCTTATAAATATCCTCTTGGTATTCATGGAAAGACTTGAGAAAGCCAGCATGAAATACCAGGTGAATCTTGGGTCCCGGTGAGAGCTCTAGTATATAAGTCACCCGTTTTGCCTGATTTATCATTTAAGAAGTGCTCTTCAGACACCCAAATAGCCCTTGTGTGCTTAAACCTACATATTTCCTCTACATAGAAATTTGAAAGGATGTAAATATCACAAAAAAGAAAGCAGCATGGACTTGTCAAAATCAATGCATGTTTAGTAGTTATGGGTTGGAATGAACTAATGATAAGGATGATGCAGATAAGAGAAATATTTCACATTCATGTTTGCAAATCATGCATGACTTGTGCAGCTAAAAAGTACAATTTCATGGCATTAAGCTTTTGAGGAGAAGTTTCTCTTTTTGCAGTTCTTTGGAAGTGTACTGCACAGAAAAAATGAACTATGATTTTAGAGTTCTATATTGTACCAAAATGAGCAACGTTTTCTATCTCCCAACATGAGTGTCAAAAGTATGTAATTTCTTATTCATCGGTCCCGAAGTCTTTGCCGGATTCAGGTAGGTGAGCTTCTATATCAGAATGATTGATAATTTGAAAAGAAAAAACTGGAATTTGAAAAGACACAATGAATAAGCTGAAAATAATACCTTAAAATTGGAAGAACTGTGCTCCCGTTTCCACAACCCACTTCTAAAACACTGATGGAAGCATCACAAACAATAAGCTCAGGAAATTCCTTCAAAATGTAACGCCTTTCCTGACAATTGAAATTTTTCATATTTCAATTACTGAACTGTAACACTAACTGTTCCATGAAAATGGACCTATTACTTAAAATAACTAGGTTTCCAAAGGAACATATTGTTCTAAAGCAAGGAAAGATCACCTAGGAGGAATGCTCATAGCTCCTGGAGTTCCACCAGAGAAACAGATGTCTCCTCGTTGACCTAGGGGCAAATTACGCAGTAATTGTTTCCCCAAATCGAAATTTGTTATGCCGCCGCATCCGCTACAATTTCAAGGGCAAACGTACACTCGGCGACCGAAAGAACGGAGGCCAAACAACGGGGCTGAACCATCCGGTTCAGCCCCCAACCTATGAAGACGCCAAGGGGGGACTGAACCGACCCGGTTCAGTCCCCAAGTGGGGGGGCTGGCCGGCCCCCTTGAGCCCCAGGTATTAATAAACCCGGGGCTCCCTTTCGATGGCATGGATGATTATTCTCAAGGTATTTCCTCTCCCTCTCTCCCTAACCCTAATTCCTCTCCTTTCCCTCTCTAAATCTTCCCCTAGATCTCTCTTCTACTTGCAAAGTCTTATCATTTGGTATCAGAGCAACATCCTGCGACGATGGTGACTCGCTCAGAAGCCGAAACCGCGCGGCTTGCATCCCTCGAGGAGAACTATGTAGGGTTGTCGGACACGATGACGGTGCTCGAAGAACAAGTGAAATCCTCCCAAAAACCCTAGAGGATCGCTTGGATGCGCGCATGGAGGAGATCAAAACCCTACTTGCACAAAATCTGAAAGGAAAAAATCCCGCGGTGGAAGGATCGGAAACGGAGGCATCCTACCATCCTATTGCGCAGAACGACACTGGAATCGGAAGCGGAGTGCAGCAGGGGGCCGGATCGGGGCCTACAGGGGCGGTTTCTTCGTTGCGGGATCGGCGGAAGCCGATCCTACGCGGATCGGAGCGTACGCCAACCGCGCGGCGGGATCGACCCAGGAGGGATACGGGGCCCTGGAGGGAGCGTCGGAGGGTCGACGGAGGCCGGCTACCGCCGCCCAGGCGGATGGAGGCCGCCGGAAGGCCTGGCGGCTCCATGTGGGCCGTTCGGCGCCCAGTCCGCCTGGAACGGACCCGGAACTCAGGATGGCCCCTCTTGGCGGGGTCCGGGGCAAGGAGTGGCCCCTTTTCGACCAACTGAGCCGCGGATCAGTTGGTGAGGGGACTCTGCGGAAGCGAGTCTTGTCTAGGAGGTAGGGGGATCGAGCCCCCGCCTCAACAACCCGCCACGTGGCGCCCAGCTATGGATCCTGGGTGGCTGACTTCGCGTTGGGCCTTGTGAGCAGCCTGGGTCCCGCGGTGGAGAAGGGTTGGGGTGTATGGGCCGCGGCCCTGGTGCGACCGGCTGTCGGCTGGCTATGGATCCTGGGTTAGATGGCCCTGCGAGCAGCCCAGCGCCAGGCGGGGTCGTATCAAAATTGCTATTGTTTTTGTTGAATTTTCTCCAGGTGGTCAACGAGATAGTCTGGCGCCAAATTAATATTCTCAGAACTATCAAGATCACACCTTGATCACGCGGAAATTTCCCTAGACCTTGGAGTGAGCAGGGGTTATCTCAACTAAAGTCAGTCAACCAGAAAACACATGCAACACAAGAGTTTTTATTGATTAACATCAAACTTCTTTACAAGGCGAGACATACATGGCGAGACATGCTTCACCAAAACCAATACAGGGAGAGCAGAAACAACTACAAAGACAAGACAAACATAAGCCGCGCGGACTCAAACACCAAGCCGTCGGTCTACTGCTATGGAGTCCGCACAATCCGCCAGGTCGCCAGACCGCAACCCAAGCCGCGCGGACTACCCCTTATTCCAATGCTAGCTCTAGCCGCCGATCTGCAAGGCTCCTAAACGCGAGGTCGCCTAGCCGCCAGACCGCACAAGCTGCGATGCCGAATAGAACAGTCCGCCTGAAGCAGACGACTTATTGAACCCCGAACCAAGTTGCCAAAGAGAAAACCGTCTGCTCGCTGTCCGCGACCTGCTGTTTACCGGTTGTTGCTTAACCGCAGAGTCCGCACTGTTCCTAACCGCAATCAGAGCCAAGTCCTGGCTTTCCAGCGCTATCCGCACAACCTGCACAGCACAACCCGGTCAACTCAATCAAACCGCGTGGACACAAAAGTCCAGTCCGCAGCAACTGTTGCGAGCTCAATTTACTGTTCACTTACTTCGGTTCTCTGATTGTAGTTACTATTCCTGATGTGACATGAGTCCTATTTATAGGCACGATGAGTAGTGTGGTCACCGCCCTAGCTGATAGTATTACCGCGACATCCAGCAGCAAGAACAAGTGTATCCGCAAGACCCGCGGATACACACCATTCCACCGCTACCTGCGCAGGAAAGCCAGTCCGCCATAGCTTATCCAAGGCCGGACACAACGCCAGTCCGCCTTGTCGCCAAAGGCCAAGCCAATGACAGGCTTTACCAAGGTCGGACAGCAACACCAGTCCGCCTTATCGCCAAAGGCCAAACCAGGACCGCCACAGCCGGACTCTACAACAGTTGTCCGCCAATCCGCGGACACAGCTCCAGTCCGCATATCCCGAGCCCACAGCCTCGCCACCAACTCAACTACCGGACTCAGCGGACACAGCTCCAGTCCGCATATACTGCGGATACCTCCAGTCCGCATATCCCGCAGACTGCTCCAGTTTGCATAACCTGAGTCCACGACCATGCCAGCAATGCAGCTGTCGGACTCAGCGGACCCAGCTCCAGTCCGCACATAGTTACGAACACAATCTTCAGTCCGCTTTTCCCCAAACTCGCAACCAAGGCACACAGCACTTCTGCCGAGCTGGGCGGACTGAGAAGCAGTCCGCGCTCCTCTGCGTGATCTCCCCGGACTGAGCCAAACATGGACTTGGTTCAGAACAAACCAAGTCCACACCACTGGCCACAAGGGTCAGTCCGCACTTACTGGAGGACACTGGAAACAGTCCGCCAAACCCGGCGACCTCCAGAACCTGTCCGCACTGACTAGCGATCTCCGTGGCTACCACTTGCCGCTTCACCAGAGCAAGACCAAGGCTTCTGCCAAGCCGGTCTGCCGAGCTCCAGTCCTTAGTCCGCTTCTTGCCGGACTCCGCGGATATAGTCGCTATCCGCCTGGTTACTTCCTGGGATCCATCTGCTTGCAGAGCATAAGCCGGCCTGGCTATCCGCCACTGCTGTCCGCGTAGTCCGCGCAAACAGACCGCCCAGACCGCCACAGAACAAGCCGTCTGCACCAGCCCTGCCGACCTGGCTGTCCGCCAACCCTGTCCGCGTAGTCCGCGCGGATAGGTTGTCCAAGTCCTTCATTCACCCACTTTCACTTCACAAATTTCAACAGTTTTACTCTATTTAGTCATTTTGGAGATGTTATTAACCCTGAAAAGTTTACCATTCCACCTTGAGATTGTAATTTAATACCCTCTCTCATGCGAATACAATCACCATCTATCATCCCAAAAAGAGTAGAGCTCTAATAGAGATTTTGACCGGACACAACTTTAATGAGTCAACGCATCAGAAAAGTAACATGACTCGTAGTTTGATGAATATATGGACTTAAATAACTACATATGCTTCTAGAAAACTGCATATCAAGAAGTTTAGAGCTCAAGTTTTTGAACCAAGCTCAAGAAGAGTATTTTAGACCATAAATAGTCTTTCTTCATTAACAAAATGCTCTTAAGGGACAGATGATTCGGGAGGGAGAGCCATATAAATCTCATCTTGAAGGTCCAATGAAGGAATACGCTTTTAGTATCAACTTGGCGAAAAAATTAAGATTTGTGAGCATCAATAGATACAAAGATTCCTAAAGATGACTTGAACACCGGGGTCAGAGCAACATCATTTCCTTGCTCTGCCCGAATTCGGTCCCGAATATCACAGACTATGCTCATTGCGGTTAAGTACTCCGTATATCCTTCCGAATTGTCTTTATATACCAGGGGAATCTTCATCTCCTCGAGCATCCGAGCTAATTTCATACTCATCAATCGGGACTCAGAGCTCGATTCCGGTACCTTCCTGCTCAAAACATCAGCTAAGGAATTTGCTTTTTCGGGGTGGTAGTTCAAGATAAATTCATAATCACATAAAAAATTTTAGCCACTGTCGCTGTCTCAGGTTCAGTTCCTTCTGAGTATGAACGTACTTTAAATTCTTGTGGTCCGAAAAGATTTCGCAGTGGACGCTGTATAGATAGTGCCTCCAAACCTTGAAGGCGAACACCATTGCTCCCAATTATAAATCATGTACTGGATAGTTAACTTCATGCTTCTTCAGCTGTCTCGAAGCATAAGCAATCACATGCCCGAGCTGCATCAGTACTGCTCTCATCCCTTGATACAACGCGTCAGTGTAGACTTGAAATCCTTCCTTTCCAGATGGAAGGGCTAGGATGGGTGCGATAGTAAGTTTGTTCTTCAGTTCTTGGAACGCAGCTTCACACTGGGGTGTCCACTCGTATGACAGACCTTTCTTTGTCAGAGTAGTAAGAGGAAGGACAATCTTTGAGAATCCTTTCACAAACTTGCGATAATACCCGGCAAGCCCAAGGAAACTCCGTACATCGGTCGCTGACTTTAAGGGTGACCATTCCTTCACGACACGCACTTTAGCCGGATCCACAGCTAGTCCAGCCCCACTGATCACATGGCCCAAGAAGGCAACTTCTTGGAGCCAGAATTCACACTTGCTGAATTTGGCAAACAAGGCATGCTCTTTTAGCTTCTTCAGCACCAAGGTCAGATGTTCGACATGATCCTCCTCTGTCTTTGAGTAGACCAAAATGTCAAGACGATGACGAAGATGTCTAAATAAGGTTCAAACACTTTGTTCATCAGACTCATGAAAGCTGAAGGGGCATTTGTGAGCCCAAACGGCATCACGGTGAACTCGTACAAGTCGTACCTTGAGCTAAAAGCTGTTTTCTGAATGTCCTCTTATATCCTCAATTGGTAATACCCCGAGCACAAATCTAACTTGGAGAACCAATGCGCTCCTACCAATTGATAGAACAAATCGTCAATCTGGGGTAGCGGATAGGTGTTCCGCACAGTCTTCCGCTCCACCGACTCGTGCTCCGCAGCGTTTTCCTCGAGCCCCCCACCCCTCCCACAACAACACCTTCATCAGAACCACTTAATTATTTTTTTTCGAGCCCCACGTACAGGAGAACCGGTTCAAAAACCTCTTTTTTTTCGAGCCCCACAACAGCGTCGTTCCGCACGCTTATGGAAGACTCAAATCAGCGGCCAATTATTAATTCCGGCTCTCTTTTTTCCTGCACGCCTAACAGGAAGAGAGACTACATTGCAGACTTTTTATTTTACTAAAAGACAGGCATGACTCCTATAAGTTAAGCAGCACCAATTTCTTTTTTTCACTCATCCGGTGTCTACTTATTATGCTGCCTCCAACACAAGGGCGCACGAACACTTAGAGCACTACTTTTGTGGCATAATTAGGCGGCCACGCGGATCCTGCGGAAACTCCCAATCAGCCGCCTCAGAGGATTTTAGTCGTCCCATCACCCGCTCTTTTCGCGTGCTACTTCCGCTCACACGATGGCGGACACTTCAGATTTCTAGGCGGCTCTCCAACATTTCAAGTCCTCCATCGAGACCCGCTTTCAGGACGCGGAAATACACCATTTGGACGCTAAAGCACGTCATCGGGACGATATTGCCTCCCTCACCCTCAAGCTTAATGAATCGACCGTTGCACTTCCCGCGATCACCACTCCACCTACGGATCACACCAGCTCCAGTCAGGCGCCTCCGCCTCTGCCTCCGCTTATCTGCTGTCACAACCCGCATTTTCCCAGCATTTAAAACACTAACAGAGTAGGGGAAACTACGCATTGTGATGCCACGTCACGTAGGGGGCATCTACTGACGTTAAGGCAACTCATCGTCCCTCGCAACTTATAGAAATCATTTTTTTAATCTCAATATGATCCATATATAATTTATGCACAATATGCGAAGCCGTGTCCCTCGGCTAGGTGGATCAACTAGTCCACGGTTTGAAAATATAGTTTTACGCGGTGGAAAAATACTTAATTTATTCATTTGGTGACCTAAGTGCTCGTGAAGACCAAGTGAGGTGCACCATGCAGTATCAGACGTCTAGATTTACTGTACATAAAAGTAGATTTATCATGCGCAGAAAGTAATGAGATTAACATTTCAAATCATGGTATGCAATGCTCCAACTGCCTTAGCATATCTAAGCAAGGGGGGCTCCCAAGCCAAGCCATAACTAATTGTTCCAGAACAAGAGTCCAAAAGCAATCAAAGAGTAACAGCAGCAAGGTAGTAGAAAGTTTAACAAAGCGGCACCATGGGCGTCAACACCTGACACGAACCCATGGGTCGGCAAGCTCAGAGAAAACCCTACCCCAAGAGGGTTAGAAAACGGCCACTGACGCAGCTTCCCACTAACACCTGCTACAGTCCAGAACCTGAGGCATTCAAAGAAAGAACACCTCAGAAACAAGTTACAAGCAACGAAGAAAAACAGGAAAGTAAGCAAACCTCCGTGAGACCAGAGGGAAACATTAGCTGCAAGGGTCAGATTAAACAAAACTAGTCATAATTAGAAATAGCATTCAATCGGAAAAGAGCCCGCCAAAGATGAGTGGAGACGGACAAAATCAAACTCACCACAGACAAAAAAACATTCATTTGAGATCATTAATCTTATTCAAATTAAAGAGACTGATCAGCTCAACAGAAAACAAAAGAGAAACTGTGCGGGGATAATACCATCACACATCGTCACAGCCCTCAGAGCGTCGCACCGGTGGCACCGCCAACATCGTGTACGACCTCCAACAGATTTATCATTTCAAAAGAGCATCGCACCGGTGGCACCGCCAACATCGTGTACGACCTCCAACAGATTTATCATTTTCTGACTCAAACAAAGGCAAAAGATAAGGTCTACCAGATAATAATTTAGGATTTTAAGAAACAAGATATGATATTGTAATGAGAAAGGGCTAAACGAACAAAAAAAACTTAGCATTTGAAAACTCGCTAGGAGCATAAAGGAGAGAAAAGAAAACGTAACAAAAAGGAGAAGAGCAAGATCACCACTTGCCTCAACCACCCGAAACCGCACTTCGGAAGGCACCACGACGCAGATCGGCCCTAGCGAAGGCGAGAAAAAGAAATCTACAACATTAAGGTCGAAACGGAAGTTTAGGGCCAAAAACCCTAACGGAGAAATTCCATGAAAGTAGAAATACTCACCACGACCGCGTAGATCTCGGCGAGAGCTTTCCGAATCTATGTTCGGCTCGCGATTCCGAGCACCGGAGCTCCGTCGGCGGCGGTCGGAGGACTCCCGAGAAAAAGGAATTCGCCGAAAAGAACAGGGGAAAAGAAATGGGGGGGCTCGTTTCTTGCTTCGGGAGGAAAAACCTTATAGTATAAATAATAATAATAATAATAATAATAATAATAATAATAATAATATCATTATTATTATAAAGTTTATAATGGTATAAAACCAAAGAAGAAAAAAAAATGGCTCAGAGATCTCTGAGCTGAGCTCGGAGATCTCTGAGTTCGGAGATCTCTGAGCTCCGCTCGGAGATCTCTGAGCTCGGAGATCTCTGAGCTCGGAGATCTCTGAGCTCCGCTCGGAGATCTCTGAGCGCAGAGATCTCTGAGCTCCGCTCGGAGATCTCGGAACGCAGAAAATCTAAAAAGGGTTAAATTTATTTAAGATTTCTATACTATTACGAAGACCCAAACGCGCGCCAAAACGGACGAAATTCGCATCCCAGGCGAATGTCGACGCTACGAACCCAACTACGAAGTCGGAATCAAAATCCGACGCACCGAACTCGAGTTATGGCCTAACGAAGTTACGGTAAATTTTAATTATCCGAATTTCAAACGTGGGCCGAGACTCCAAAAAACAAAGCTCGGATTGCGACGAAACTCGACGAGCAAGTCAGAAATTATATAACTCAGCTTCCCGATGTAAAAGAAATTTCGGTTCCGACGCATATCCCAAAATCTAGCCGGTCAAACCTAACGGACGCCAAAAAAAACACAAACGGGGTCGCACCGTCAACTCACGGACACGTAACGCCCTTCCGCTATTATGACGTCAGCAGACAAAAGAATAATAATAGGAAAAACCGGGGGCGTTACAACCACTCCCCCTAAAAGAAAGTTTCGTCCCGAAACTTGACGTACGAACAGAAAACATTATCAGGACAAAAATAAACGGTGCAGGAAGAAGAGTTTCACCTGGGATAATTAAATGAAGAGGTGCGGATGAGACTCCCGCATAGCTGATTCCAACTCCCATGTCGCGCTCTCGACGTCATGATTTCGCCAGAGAACTTTTACCATGGGAAAGGATTTCCTCCGCAACACACGCTCTTGAGTCTCTAGAATACGGACAGGTTCCTCAACATAAGACAAATTGGGCTGAATCTGAGGCACCGAATCGAGGACTTGACGATTGCTGCGGACACACTTCCTCAACTGACTCACATGAAACACATCATGGACACCAGGGAAGGTAGCAGGTAACTCTAATCTATAAGCAGACACTCCGATGCGCTCAGCGACCTGAAATGGCCCAACATATCTGGGATCCAACTTGTGGTTCTTCCCAAATCTTTTAACGCCTGGCACCGGAGAGACTTTCAGAAAAACACTGCTCCCAACCTCAAACTCCAGATCTGCCCTTCTTTGATTGGCATACTTTTCATACCGCTCCTGAGCAACACGGAGCTTCTCCCGAATATTAGTCACCGCCTCTTCCATTTCCACCAAAGCTTCTGGACCTAACAACGGTCTCTCACCGACTTCGGCCCAAAATAAGGGAGTCCTGCAGCGCCTCCCATACAATGCTTCAAAAGGTGCCATCTGTAGGCTCTCTTGGTAACTGTTATTATATGCAAACTCCATCAATCTCAAGCGCTGATCCCATGCGCCACCATGATCCAGAATATAACACCTAATCATGTCCTCCACGATCTGATTCACTCTCTCCGTCTGACCATTTGTCTGTGGATGATAAGCGGTAGAATACCGGAGGTCGGTGCCCAAAGCTCCATGCAAGCTCTTCCAGAAACGCGACATATATCTTGAGTCCCGATCTGACACAATGTTTACAGGCACGCCATGCAATCTAATGACCTCATCCACATACAACTCTGCAATCTTCTCCATCGAATAGCCAACCTTGAAGGGAACGAAATGGGCACACTTCGTCAACCGGTCCACTATGACCCAAACAGAATCATGTCCACGAGGGGACCTCGGTAATCCAGTAATGAAGTCCATCGAGATACTCTCCCATTTCCACATGGGAACTTCCAAAGGGGTCAATTTTCCTCCAGGCCTGCCATGATCGGCCTTCACCCGCTTGCACGTGAAGCACTCCGATACAAATTTGGCGATGTCATTCTTCATGCCCGACCACCACACGATTTGCTTCAGATCTCTATACATCTTGGTGGAACCCGGGTGGTAAGCCACGCTAGATCCGTGAGCTTCGATGCAAATCATTACTCGAATATCTCCCACCGCCGGGATACAGAATCTACCTCTATACAAGAGGGTGTCAAGCTCATCAATAGAGAAATCAGATAATTCTCCTTTCTTGGTCCTAGCTCGCAAGTGCTGCAAATCCGGGTCATCCTTCTGATGCAATCTCGTCAGAGAAATCCAAGAAGGCACCTCGGCTTCCCAGCCAGAGGGCTCGCCACGGCTCGCCACCGAAATATCCATCAAAAGAAACTCCTCAACCAAGGCTCGAACCGATAAATTAAATATCTGAGCCGTCTTCCTACTCAAAGCATCGGCCACCACATTGGCCTTACCAGGATGGTAGAGGATGTCCACTTCATAATCAGTCACATACTCCAACCACCGGCGCTGGCGCAAATTCAGCTCCTTTTGTGTGAATACATACTTCAGACTTTTATGATCTGTATAAATCTTACACACGGCGCCATATAATAAGTGCCTCCACAGCTTCAGGGCATAGATCACTGCCGCAAACTCCAAATCATGAGTAGGGTAGTTCTTCTCATGAACCTTCAATTGCCTAGATCCATAGGCGATCACCTTCCCCTCCTGCATCAAAACACAACCAAGTCCAATGTGTGAAGCATCAACATACACCGCATACTCCACTCCCTCAATAGGCAGAATCAGAATTGGGGCAGTGCACAACCTTCTCTTCAACTCTTGGAAAGCCTCCTCACACTTATCACTCCAAATGAAGGCGACATTCTTTTGCGTCAGACGCGTCATCGGAGCGGACAGCGTGGAGAAACCTTCCACAAATCTCCTATAGTATCCAGCCAAGCCCAAGAAACTTCTGATCTCCTTTGGTGTAGAAGGTCTCTTCCAATCCATCACCGCTGAAATCTTGGCTGGATCAACAGAGATTCCATCCTTGCTCACCACATGTCCTAAGAAGGACACCCTAGACAGCCAAAACTCGCACTTGCTAAGCTTAGCATACAGCTTATGCTCTCTCAGGACAGACAGAACCAACCCCAAATGATGGGCATGCTCCTCATCGCTGCGAGAATAGACGAGGACGTCGTCGACGAAGACGACCACAAAACGATCAAGGAAATTCTTGAACACACGGTTCATCAGATCCATGAACGCAGAAGGCGCGTTAGTCAAACCGAAGGATAACACGAGGAACTCAAAATGTCCGTGTCGGGATCTAAAAGCTGTCAGAGGAATGTCTGACTCACAAACCCTCATCTGGTGGTAGCCTGAACGGAGATCAATCTTCGAGAACCTGGTGCACCCACGCAGCTGGTCGAACAAGTCGTCAATCCGCGGCAAAGGATATCTATTCTTGATAGTCACCTTGTTCAGCCCTCGGTAATCGATACACAACCTCATGGAACCGTCCTTCTTTTTCACAAAGAGAACAGGAGCTGCCCATGGAGAGGTACTCGGTCTAATGAAACCACACTCCAGCAGCTCATCCAACTGAACACGTAATTCTTCTAACTCACGAGGCGCCATGCGGTACGGTGCCTTAGCAATGGGTCGGGTGCCTGGCTCGAGGTCTATAGAAAACTCCACCTCCCTTTCGGGAGGGAGACTGTAAAGCTTATCAGGAAAAACATCAGGAAACTCTCGCACCACCGGGATGCCCTCCACGGCTGGCTCAATACGAGAAGCTCCCAATGCACTGATAGAAACCAAGAAACCCTCACAACCAGATGCTAAAGCTCGGTGGGCACGTACCGTGGATATGATTGGAGATCCCTTTCGAGGAAGGCCATAAACACTCAATGGACGACCGTCTCCCAACTTGAAATCTAACCGCTTCTCTTTGCACTTGATCACGACATCAAATTTGGACAACCAATCCATTCCAAGAATCACATCGAAGTCTGCCAAATCCAGCATCTTTAAATCTGCTAGAACTTGGACACCACCCAAGGAGATGGGGCACTCCCGGATACCCCGATCTGACGTAACCTGTTCTCCAGATGGAAACTTAACAGACAAGGCATCATCCAACCGATCAACAGGCCATCGGTGCCTGTCAACAAAACTCTGAGCGACGAAGGAGTGAGAAGCTCCTGAATCAAATAGGACACGCGCCCACTTATTTCTCACCTTGAATTCACCTAAGCAAGTATGTATCCCCAAACAACTAGTAAGCTAAAACAAGAAGGAAGGGAACAAGCTAGGAAGAAGGAAACTGACCAGATATCACGTGTGCTGAAGCTTGAGCTTCATATCTAGTCAACACATTAAGCTTGCCCTTCCCTTTGTCCACGATCCGCGAGGGCGGCGGCAAGGTCTGCAGAGGAACCGCTGAAGTCACGGTTTGAGAGCTTGGGCAGTCGGCCCTACGATGGCCTCTCTGCCCACAGAGAAAACAACACCCAGTTTTCCTGAAACACCGGGCCGCCTCATGACCGGGCTTAGAGCAGAAAGAGCATACCGGGATAACCTTGGGTGCGTCCTGAATCGCACTAATCCTCGACTGCTCCTGCGTATCGAGCCTCTTGAAACACTTTTCGAACGGATGACCCCGCTTGCCGCAGAAGCTACAGTGCCCCATACCCCTCTTCCTTGGGTCCGACTGTGATGCCTTTGAACTCTCTCGATCGTCCAACTTCCTCTTATCACTCTTCACCTGTTGTCCACGATTCTTTATCTTTTCAATAGACTCGGCCTTCAAAGCGGCCTCCACTGCTTCAGCATAAGTTCCCGACCCATAAGCACTAGCCCACTGCTGGATGTCGCCAGTGAGACCACTCAAAAACCGCTTAACCCTCCCTTCCTCAGAAGCCACCAATTCTGGGGCGAACCTGCTCAACTTGCTGAATTCAATCTCATACTCACTGACGGTGAGCTGCCTCTGCTTCAGATGCAAGAAGCTGTTCATCAATCGGTCGCGCTCAACCGAAGGGAGAAACTTCTTAAGCAACATGGCTTTAAACACCTCCCACGAGCATCCCTCGACAAGACTTTCCTTCTCCCTGATCCACCAACCTTTCGCCAGTCCCTTCAATTGATAAGCAGCCACCATCACCTTCGAAGCTTCGGAGATGCCTGAATAGAAGAACATCTCCTCCATGCCGATCACCCAATCATCCAAGGCCATGAAGTCTGCCCTACCATCATAGGTAGGAGGTCCCAAGCGCTGGAAGTGGGAAATGAAGTTCATCTCCGGTGGCAATGCCACTGGAGGCGCCAAAGGAGCAGGAACAGCTGGACTCACCACCGGTTCTCGCGCGACAGGTTGCTGCACCGCGGCAGCAGACACCAGGGACTGAATTTGAGTCTGCATCGCGTCTACCTGTCTAGTCAAGGCCTCATTGCTCTGACGCAGACTTTCGATCACGGACGTGCTCTGACCACCAGAAGACTCTCCCTCAGGCTGGGGAGTCGATCGCGTTGCTCTCCCACGACGCATGTCTACAAGATAGATGGTCATCAACTCAAAAACCGGCTTAAGGCACTTAAGCCAAGCAAACACGAAAAAAAAATATCCCGGGTCATTTTGGAACGGAAAAGAAATTTATCTGCTATTGCTGCTACCTTGCTCTGGAATTCCATGAAACAATGCTATGAACTTAACTAGGACGATATGAATGTATGACATGAGTGCATGAACATTTAAATTTCTTTTCAAATCATGTGTGTACATATGTCATCTGGTATGTCTTTAACTTGGCACGCGTGCTTATGCGATGATATGATTGTATGCAGTGCTATGCATTCTAGAAAGAGGCCTTAATGCATGTTATGAGCGGAGTACACATGCAATGTTATGCATCTCATACTACATAACATTACATGTAACGAAAAAAGAAAACGTGCTAATGGGCGTTCATGTAATGGTGGTTATGCATCCCATACTACATAACCGTCACATGTCACCTCCTATGATGGATCAATATACAACACATATTATGCATCCCATACTACATAATATGCCTTGTATACTTCTTATTATGCTATGAGTGTAGTGACTGTGCTTTGGTCAAGACATACCGATGACATATCGGTGTGTGTACAATGAAATGATCGCTTGAGGTTCTGCTTAGGGTAGCAGTCGTTCGGCTCACTCGCCAAACCACCCAACTACCTTTTTCACAGAACCTCCCTCTGATACCAACTGTCACAACCCGCATTTTCCCAGCATTTAAAACACTAACAGAGTAGGGGAAACTACGCATTGTGATGCCACGTCACGTAGGGGGCATCTACTGACGTTAAGGCAACTCATCGTCCCTCGCAACTTATAGAAATCATTTTTTTAATCTCAATATGATCCATATATAATTTATGCACAATATGCGAAGTCGTGTCCCTCGGCTAGGTGGATCAACTAGTCCACGGTTTGAAAATATAGTTTTACGCAGTGGAAAAATACTTAATTTATTCATTTGGTGACCTAAGTGCTCGTGAAGACCAAGTGAGGTGCACCATGCAGTATCAGACGTCTAGATTTACTGTACATAAAAGTAGATTTATCATGCGCAGAAAGTAATGAGATTAACATTTCAAATCATGGTATGCAATGCTCCAACTGCCTTAGCATATCTAAGCAAGGGGGCTCCCAAGCCAAGCCATAACTAATTGTTCCAGAACAAGAGTCCAAAAGCAATCAAAGAGTAACAGCAGCAAGGTAGTAGAAAGTTTAACAAAGCGGCACCATGGGCGTCAACACCTGACACGAACCCATGGGTCGGCAAGCTCAGAGAAAACCCTACCCCAAGAGGGTTAGAAAACGGCCACTGACGCAGCTTCCCACTAACACCTGCTACAGTCCAGAACCTGAGGCATTCAAAGAAAGAACACCTCAGAAACAAGTTACAAGCAACGAAGAAAAACAGGAAAGTAAGCAAACCTCCGTGAGACCGGAGGGAAACATTAGCTGCAAGGGTCAGATTAAACAAAACTAGTCATAATTAGAAATAGCATTCAATCGGAAAAGAGCCCGCCAAAGATGAGTGGAGACGGACAAAATCAAACTCACCACAGACAAAAAAACATTCATTTGAGATCATTAATCTTATTCAAATTAAAGAGACTGATCAGCTCAACAGAAAACAAAAGAGAAACTGTGCGGGGATAATACCATCACACATCGTCACAGCCCTCAGAGCGTCGCACCGGTGGCACCGCCAACATCGTGTACGACCTCCAACAGATTTATCATTTCAAAAGAGCATCGCACCGGTGGCACCGCCAACATCGTGTACGACCTCCAACAGATTTATCATTTTCTGACTCAAACAAAGGCAAGAGATAAGGCCTACCAGATAATAATTTAGGATTTTAAGAAACAAGATATGATATTGTAATGAGAAAGGGCTAAACGAACAAAAAAAACTTAGCATTTGAAAACTCGCTAGGAGCATAAAGGAGAGAAAAGAAAACGTAACAAAAAGGAGAAGAGCAAGATCACCACTTGCCTCAACCACCCGAAACCGCACTTCGGAAGGCACCACGACGCAGATCGGCCCTAGCGAAGGCGAGAAAAAGAAATCTACAACATTAAGGTCGAAACGGAAGTTTAGGGCCAAAAACCCTAACGGAGAAATTCCATGAAAGTAGAAATACTCACCACGACCGCGTAGATCTCGGCGAGAGCTTTCCGAATCTATGTTCGGCTCGCGATTCCGAGCACCGGAGCTCCGTCGGCGGCGGTCGGAGGACTCCCGAGAAAAAGGAATTCGCCGAAAAGAACAGGGGAAAAGAAATGGGGGGGCTCGTTTCTTGCTTCGGGAGGAAAAACCTTATAGTATAAATAATAATAATAATAATAATAATAATAATATCATTATTATTATAAAGTTTATAATGGTATAAAACCAAAGAAAAAAAAAATGGCTCAGAGATCTCTGAGCTGAGCTCGGAGATCTCTGAGTTCGGAGATCTCTGAGCTCCGCTCGGAGATCTCTGAGCTCGGAGATCTCTGAGCTCGGAGATCTCTGAGCTCCGCTCGGAGATCTCTGAGCGCAGAGATCTCTGAGCTCCGCTCGGAGATCTCGGAACGCAGAAAATCTAAAAAGGGTTAAATTTATTTAAGATTTCTATACTATTACGAAGACCCAAACGCGCGCCAAAACGGACGAAATTCGCATCCCAGGCGAATGTCGACGCTACGAACCCAACTACGAAGTCGGAATCAAAATCCGACGCACCGAACTCGAGTTATGGCCTAACGAAGTTACGGTAAATTTTAATTATCCGAATTTCAAACGTGGGCCGAGACTCCAAAAAACAAAGCTCGGATTGCGACGAAACTCGACGAGCAAGTCAGAAATTATATAACTCAGCTTCCCGATGTAAAAGAAATTTCGGTTCCGACGCATATCCCAAAATCTAGCCGGTCAAACCTAACGGACGCCAAAAAAAACACAAACGGGGTCGCACCGTCAACTCACGGACACGTAACGCCCTTCCGCTATTATGACGTCAGCAGACAAAAGAATAATAATAGGAAAAACCGGGGGCGTTACAACCACGAGTCGCCGACCTTGCTCTGATAAGACGTGGCTATGCAGCCGCGCTATAGTAGGTTGGACTTCCCCACCTGTGACAAAACTAATTCATTGGCCTGGCTCACCAGGTGCGAGCAATTATTCGGCCACCAACAAATTCCAGTTGTTGATCGACTTTCTCTTGCCTCTTTTCACCTACTCGACTAAGCTCTGCTTTGAGCCACTCGTCTCCTCACCGGCCAAACAGGCCTAACATGGGATGACTTCAAGCGGTATTGCAACCTACGTTTCGGCCCTCCCATCCGCAGCAACCCCCTCGGTGCTCTTATAACACTCTGTCAAACGGGCACAGTGTATGATTACTTGGAGCAGTTTCAGTTCCTCCTTGCACACGTCACACTTCCTCCAGCAATGCAAGACCCATCTTCACAGTCAGACTTCAAGCTCTCCTACAACTGGATGTTGAATTTGAGGCACCGCAAGACTTAGTGAATGCTATGAGTCTGGCCAGACTATGCGACCGCCACCTCCAGTTAGCCCGGGAGGCCGACTTGCCCACCGACATCGGCACTCCACAAGGACGTCTTGAGGGTCCTCTCGCCCCGTCGGTCCGTCGCTTATCTCGGATCGAGATGTTGGACCGCCGCGCTCCGGGTTTATGTTTTAATTGTGACGAGTAGTGCACTCGCGGACACAAATACAAAAAGCTTTTCTAACTAGACGTTGAGGACTCGGATGAGGAAGACATCAGATGACGCTCTCCTTCACGTGATCTCCCTCGAGCAGGAGAGATGTTATGAGTCGCGTATTATTATAATTAGGTGTCTAGTTGTTATCTTGATGTAGGGGCCTCAAGCTTCGGGTCTACTATTAAGTGTCACTATTATTGTTTTATCTTTTTATATGTTGTAGCCTATATAAAGACATTGGATGTATTTTATGAATCAAGAAAGAAAGAATTATAATTCTCATCTTTTGAATACGAGATCCAGGGGTGCAAGTTGAGTTGAGACGGCTCGAAAGCTAGATAAGCCGGCTCGAAAAAAGCTTGACTCGAGCTCGAGCCTGTGGAGCTCGAGCTCGATTATGAGTCATGCTAGAGCTCAGATATAATTGTTCATGAGCTCGCGAGCCGGCTCATGAGCTTCTTATTCCTATATTTTAAAATATATATATAAAGAAAATCAGACTCATGAGCTAAAAAACTCGTGAGCAGCTCGACTCGAGCTCGATAAGGAGGCATTGAGCTCGAGCTCGAGCTAGGGCAAAATGAGCTCGACGAGCTCGAAATGAGCTCGACGAGCTCGAAATGATTAGCTCGAGCTCGATCTTGAAAATTTTGCCAAGCTCGACTCGTTTGCACCCCTAGCGAGATCTTAGTGGCTCTCTACTCTAACGAGCAACCCCGCTTAGGCAGCCACAGTTCCGGCTCCACGGTATCCTCCACCACCGTCATCTCCTCCTCCTTCGGCCTCTCCTCCGACAACATTCGAAGACCCGTAATAGATACATGTACACCTTTCTCTTCTAAGGCTCTCCATAAGATCTCTCTTGGAACTCTATCATAAGCCTTCTCAAGATCTATAAACAGTATATGCAAATCTTATTTTCTTTTTCGGTAGTTATCAATGAGTCTCCTCAAGAGATGTATAGCTTCCATGGTTAGACCGCCCTGGCATGAATCGAAATTGATAAATAACAAAATTTAACACTAGTAGCAAACGAAAGGTAGAAATCGGGGTAACATGAGATTTCAGTCGTGAATTATGACCCTAAACATCCCATGATTTGGAAACTTGGTTACGCTGGATAATGAAGCCTACATTCTAGAACGCCTACACGGTTCTTCAACGAAACTGAACTTAGGAACCAAGGCCAATCAGTCCACCAGTTGAAAAGAATGCCACAAAAGCAGAATGAAACGAAACACGAGACAGGGTGGAGTGCAGGACCTTGAAAAATTTCCCGGTGGAATGGCAGCGGTGGAAGCTTCTCCAGGCGTCTGCGTCGGCGACTCCTGGAGATGGCGAAGACGGGGTGGTGGGGAAAGGGGAGAGATGGTAGCTGGACAAAGGATCCCGCTCGACTTCGTCTCGAAGCCTTTCCCATTCAAAATCCCTAGAAAAGAACTGCACTCCCTTTTCTTCCTCTACCTCCGCCATCCGCCGTCCACTGGTACGATCTGTCCACAGTCCAAGCGTTTCGGACCGAAACCACAGCTTAGAAGAATATTTATACCCAAATCGGTAAGGAGGAACAAAGAAGGAAATCCTGCAAAAAGGTTTATTCGGGGGAGTCTAGTCATGGGCAAAAAGCCCGGGCCCGGCCCGGCAAAAGCCCGGAGGCCCAGCCCGGGCCAAGGCCGGGCTTGGGGTTCTTATCGGGCCCCCATGTTTGCTGGTTGCCCGGTCTGGTGCCCGGGCCGGGCCGGGAAAAATCTGGGCGTGGGGCTAGCCTGAGCCCAGTATCAGGCAAAGGAAAAAATCTCGCATAATCATCATAGGCGAGATTAAAATCCCGCATATTTTTTAATCCCGCTTGATTAGGCATAATGTTTTTAATCCCGTCTAATCATAGGCGGGATTAAAATCCCGCCTAAACAGACGGGATTAGTCTTTTTTAATTCAAGCCGGCTCGGGCCGGCCTGAAGGGCCTAACCGGGTTCCTTCTTTGAGAGGGAGCCCGAGCCCGGCCCGGTTGGGAAAAAGCCCGGGCCCGACCGGGCCGGGCCAAGCCCGTTCTGATCGGGTTTTTTGCCCGTGACTTATTCCGGCTCACTTGCACCCACTTTTACAGCGAAGTGTCAATAAATATGAGCACTCATATTAACACCGTATTTTTGGTTATTCACACTCAAAATTTGGGTTTTTGGACTTTTATAATTATTATTAGCAAGTAGTACACAAAAAATTATTCTTTATTCGCACTCGTCTCTCTCGTGCTTCCGCCTCCCTTCCAAAATGTGATGTCGTTGACGACCCTTCCTCTTAAATATCTCTCGTCCGGCTTGAAGGGCTCCAAATCCGGCAAGTGCTCCTCCTCCATTACCTGAGCGGCTTTCTTTATCCAGGCGTGTTCTCCTCCATTATCTGACGTCTATCTTTTCCACATCCGGCAATCTCTCTTCTTCTTGGCGGCGGTGCTCCTCTATTTTGGGATTTTCAAGCGCTCATTCCTCCCCCAGGCGGTGGTGCTCTGCTCCTCCCTTTTTTCATTTTTTGAGTGTGAGTAGCTTTCATGCTTACGGATAGCCAATTTAAAAAAATAATGTTTGTGGATAGCCAAAAATACTAATAGCCAAAAAACTACCGTGCTAATATCAGCACCCATAAAAATGAGTGTTATTATTAGAGTGGTGTTATGGACACATTATAAATGGCTATGGCCACACCATTATACATTAATAAAATATTTCAAAACTCTTACTTCAGCCTAATTTTGCTGCCGCTAGGTACAGCCCACCCCGATACCTCCGCCGCTCAATTTTATGGTCTGCTCTGGACATCCTCGCCGTATTCCTCTCTGCACAAGGAAGTCCCCTCCACCGTCGGAGCCCTCCAACATTCCTTCTCTATTGAGGTCGGTGGCATCGGTCGTGCTTGTAAGGATTAATTTTCTGGCCGACAATCTTCTTCCTAAAATTCAGGTTGGCGGCATCGGTCCTGCTCATTGATTCCTATCTGCTACCATTCCTAGTTCGTACCTCATGCACATCTCTTTCTCCTCGAGGTGGACGACAATCTTCTTCCTGAAATTCTCCCAAATAACTTTCACTTTTTCCCAAGTTGAGTTCCAAAATTTCCTCTCAAATTTATCCCACGGTTGTTGTTTCTGTTCTCCATCTCTTTGTACTACTTGCGAGAGCATGGCCATTGAGGTTTGATGCCCCAGATTACATTAAAAAATAAACTACAGTCTGTAAATGTTTTCCTTCGTTTTATCTTTTTCCAGCCCGATAATACATGAAAATACCTTCCCAACATTTTAGAGGTTGTCGAAATATTTGCTTGCAACGAATATTCTATTCAAACGCAGCGAATGGAGCAGCTTGGGGGCTTCAACAACAAGAGCGGCGAGCGGAGATGCTAAGGCGGCATTGGTGGCTTGAGTGGCGGTGGTGGTTTGAGCAGGGTTGGTGTGTACATAGTGAGATTTGGCTGTACATAGCTATATTGGATTGTACATAATGATTGGCTGTTCATAATCATTTAGGATATGTCCATAACACCACTCTATTATTAATAGTCCGACTTTCGCTATCCACAATCTAATTCTAAGAGAAAAACTCATTAGTTTTTTTTCATGTAATCGCAATCTGAGTCTTTCCACTTTCGACCCGGTTCCGCTCTCCCGACTTCCTCCTGTTCTCGTAACCCTAACATTCGTCGACCAGTTTGTCGTCGAGTCCGTCGCCAAGTTTGTCGTCGAGTCCCTCGCTGGCCACCGACGTATATCCTCTAAAACACGACGACCCCAGCGGCCCAGGGTTCCGCCTGGTTCGATCGTCGGCGTCTCGTATCTCCTCTAAACCACGATGACTCTAGCCACTGCTCGCTGCTCTTGCGTTTGTCGATGTCTGGACTCCAGCCGCCTATGGTTCCAACTGTCTGGCATCACAAACAACGCTACTCCAGGTTGGCATTGCAGAAATCAGCGTTGATCTTCATATAACAGAAATCCATTCTGATTTTCAAGAAATTCATTCTAATTTTTGGTTAGACTTTATTGTTTTTAGGAATGATGTTCAATATACCAGCATTGCTTATAATCTCTCCTCCTTTTCTCAAAAATTTAATTATATTGCGGTGTTGTAGTGTATATTTAGTTTAATTTTTTTTTAGGGTATTGTGAATCATTTGGTCTTGCATACTATTTGAAATGCATCATGTGGTAAAAATTTGCTCTCACAAGTAGATGTTGGAAGTCACCTAGTAACAAACACAGTGTTTTGTAGTAGAGAGGAATTGGTAGAATGGACTTGTGACATTGGTCGACGACTAGGATTTGTAGTTATTATTGAGAGAGTTGATCCCCTAACCAATAGGCCTAATCCTCGTGTTAAACTTGGTTGTGACAGATGAGGTTTTACTCGTGTGTAATGAAGTAACCGGGAAAGGGCAGCCTCTAGGGCTGGCCGCGGGGAAGAGAGACAGAGAGTTAGGGAGGAGAGAGACAGAGAGGGAAGAGAAATAGAAGATTCATATTATTCAGCTAATGAGTCATTACATCTTAATCCTATTTATAATCCCACATGACTTATGACCGTTTGGCTTATGACCGTTGGCCAGTACAATCTAAATACAATATGTCCGCTATACTACTAGCTACAGGACGGCTGCGCTACATAGTTGGCTACATCTCCTGCCCGTCTTCATTTTGCTGCCCGACGCGTCCTGCTGCTGCCCGCATCGCCCGTCCTTTAAATGGGAAGCGTGGGTGTAATAAAAACCCTAGCATCCTTCTTCAACTTCCTGGAGAGCTGAGAGCGGTGTCGGCGCGGGATCGGTGTCGGCGCGTGTAGGAGGAACCTTTGCACCCTCCTTCCGCTTCCTGGAGAGCTGAGACCGTTGCCGGCGCGGGATCCGTTGCATTTTTCGCAGGCGAACAAGTAGGGAAGCTGCCGTTCGCGTTGATCTGCGTGGACTGGTGCCCGCCGCCCTGTGAGCCCGAGGTAACTCTGTATCCCTGGTCTGTGTTGTTGAACTGTTGGGTAGGTGCTTCCTTTGTGCTGTGTGCATGTCCGTCTTGCCGATCTGTGAAAAATTTCTGTTAACCAGATTTATATTTTCAAAATGGATGACAGTAGGGGTTGTTGGAGGAACATCTTCCCTGTTTCCTGTGAAAACAAAATTTTTTTGGAGGTCATCCCGGTTGGAGTCCGATCCTGTGTGCTTGAGATGTTTTTCGGAATCCTGCTCCGTGTCTTTGATTTATTGGTTTGCAGCACGTTGTACCTCGTCAGTAGGCCGTTGCGCGTGATTTATTTTGTTATTTACGTTTTCCTGTCCGCATTGGAGATGATGAGTTGGGGAAGCAAAAATATGTGGGATGACAGTGGAATCGGATTGAAGAATGTCTTCCCTGTATGATTCCCGGGGTGTTGAGCCTTTTTCCTGCGCAACCAAAAATGTATTAGATGATGATCTAGTGGATATCTTGGGGATGACTGAATGTGAGGGTTGAAGAATGGCTTCCCTGTCTGAGTTCAGTGCGGATGGCTCTTGGCATGTACAGGAGGCGGCCAAACGTTTCTTTGTTTTGGTGTCCGAGGTTGATAAGTCCTCCCAGGTTGCCTCATCCGGCAACATTCCTTCCCAGTGGATAAGGCCTTGTTGCTTTTGTTGTCCGTTTTGCCATATTGTGCGTGTTTCCAGTATTTCTAATGGAAATCGCGACGTTGTGAAATTTTCTGGTAGAGCATGTATCTCGTAGTGTGCATTTTGGTAATATGGTTTAAGCAAACTTGCGTGAAAAACAGGATGAATGCGAGCTGTGTTTGACAGATCTAACTTATATGCGACCTCGCCTATTTTATCTATAATTTTATATGAGCCAAAATATCGGAGTTGAAAGCGTTTGCATTTTCTTTTGTGCAGGGTTAACTGACGATATGGGTGTAAGCGCAGTAGCACCAAATCTCCTATCTGGAAGGCGGCCTCTTTTCGTTGCCGATCGGCATATGATTTCATTTTTCGTTGGGCTTGTTGTAGATGTGTGCGTAGTTGTTGAATTAATTTTTCTCTGGGAACATGCGGTACGAGATCATGGGTGGGCGATACTCCACCAGCTGGGCTAGCCAAGAAATTGGGTGGGGGTCGGCCAAACATGGCTGTAAATGGGGACATACCCGTAGCTGAATGGTAGCTTGTATTGTAGTGATACTCGGCCCAACTCAGTAATGGGGCCCAGTGTGTGGGGTGCTGATTTGCGAATAAGCGCAAATATTGATTAATGCACCTGTTGACGCGCTCGGTCTGCCCATCGGTTTGTGGGTGGTAGGCCGAGCTAAAGCGTAGTTTTGTGCCGTTTTGCTTAAAAAAAGACATCCAAAAAGAACTTAGAAAAAGGGAATCCCTATCCGAAACTATGGTTTCCGGCAAGCCATGAAGTTTGCCGCAATAGTCCCAAAATACTTGGGCGACGACTGGTCCTGTATAATGGGACGGTAGAGGTGCAAAATGCGCCCCTTTAGATAACCGATCGACCATTACTAATATGGTTGTATATGACCTAGATTTTGGAAGGTGTGTGATGAAGTCAATAGTAATATCTGCCCATATTTGGGTGGGTATTGGTAATGGTTGTAATTTTCTAAGTGGTACAGTGTTGCGGTCTTTGGCCTTTTGACATAAATCGCAGCGTTGGATATAGTCGTGTACGTCCTTATGCAAATTAGGCCAGTAATAATATGGTACTAAGCGCTGGTAAGTGGCCTGAATTCCCGAATGCCCCCCTATTTTCGTGTCGTGTGCCTCAGTTATTAAAATTGTGCGAATAATGGTTGGTGGGATGTATAATCTCTTCTTATAAAAGAGTCGGTTATCAACCCATGTCCATTCTGGACAAGCTGAAGGGTCCGATGTTAAATGTGTTATAATATCCTGGGCGTAGGTATCCGACTCGTAGAGTTGTGGTAGGTCCGCAAATAAATTTGTATAGGAAAAGGAGATATTCTGAAGGCTTTGCAAAGACGCATTTTTGGTATCGTTGCCAAGGCGTGAGAGCACATCTGCCGCTGTGTTATCTTTGTCGGGCCTGTACTGAATGGAATAATTGAATCCTAACATTTTTGTTAAAAACTTTTGTTGTTCCGGCATAGTGATAATCTGTGACTTAAGATTATAAAGGGTTTGGTGGTCTGTCAAGATAGTAAAGACAGATCCAAGTAGGTAGTGACGCCATTTCGTGACTGCTGAGGTAACTGCTAAGAGTTCGCGAACATAGGTGGACTTAGTCTGGTCTTTTGGCGATAACTTCTTGCTAAAATATTCAATTGGGTGGCCCTTTTGAGAGAGAACTGCTCCTATACCGACTAGGGATGCGTCACATTCGATAATGAAAGGGAGGGAAAAATTGGGTAAGGAGAGGACTGGTGCAGATGTAAGCATGGTTTTTATCTTACTAAAAGTCAGCGTACAAAGGTCTGTCCACCGAAACCCATCCTGAACTAACAAATCTGTCAAGGGTGCTGTTAGAGTGGCATACTGACGGATAAATCGTCTGTAATAGCCAGCTAAACCGAGGAAGGCCCGTAGTTGTTTTTGAGTCGTTGGTGTAGGCCAATCGGTGATGGCTGTTAATTTGTCGGGATTTGGTTTAACGCCATCAGGTGTAATGATATGCCCTAAGAACTCTACTGATGATGTGGCAAAGGAGCATTTAGTGGGCTTGATGTAAAGCCTGTGAGTAAGTAGGGTTTGAAAAATGAGGCGTAAATGTTCAATGTGGGCTGATACCGATTTACTCTAAATGAGTATATCATCAAAGAAAATAACGACAAAGCGTCGTAAATAGGGTTTAAAAATTGTATTCATCAGATTTTGAAAAGTGGCTGGGGCGTTGGACAGTCCGAAAGGCATGACTAGGAATTCGAAAAACCCATTATGTGTGCGAAACGCGGTTTTATGTATGTCCGATGCGTTCATCCTCACTTGATGGTATCCAGAGTGAAGATCGATCTTTGAGTAGAGTGTGGCGCCGTGTAACTCATCGAGTAATTCGTCTATTGTCGGCATTGGAAAGCTGTCTTTTATTGTGAGAGCATTAAGTGCTCGATAGTCTACGCAGAATCGCCAACTGCCGTCTTTTTTCTTAATCAATAATACGGGCGCACTAAAAGTAGATGTACTGGGTCTTATTACTCCTTGATCCAACATTTCGGCAATTAAACGATCTATCTCGTTTTTGTGAACATACGGGTATCTGTATGGTTTGACCTTAGCCACCTTTGTTTCGTCTAATAAGGGTATTTTATGGTCAATATGTCGTATGGGTGGCAGACCAACCGGTTTTTGGAAAATTTGTTGGTATTCCTTATGTAAGGACCTTATTGCTGGGTGAAGGTTGTCGGGATCGGAGGATAGTGAACTATTGTCAACCTGATTCATGGTATCCATTTGTAAGCATAGCATCAATGATTCGATGGAATCCTGGGCAAGTAATTTGGACATTTGGGCTGATGAAACCATGCGTGAAGCCAGAGTTTGTTCTCCTTTAATGGTGCATGGAATGCCCATGTGTTTGAAATGCATTTCCTTTTTTGTATAGTCTGTGGTGACCGGCCCCAGGGTTTCTAACCAATTGAATCCTAGAATTATGTCTGCCCCATGTAGATCTGTAATGTATAGATCGAGCAGGAAATGGATTTCCTGGATGACTAGTTTGACCTCCGGGCATAGCTCTTTGCAGAACATGATGCTTCCATTGCCCACGTGAATCCTAAAAGGGGTTATGGCCGAGATAGGTAATTTTAAAAAGATTGCCGCTCGTTTGGTTATAAAATTGTGAGTGCTACCATTATCTAAGAAGATATGGACCGGTGACGGACCTATTTGACCGCGGACACGAAAGGACTTTGTTGGGAACGTCCCCATGAGGGCGTTAACACTGATTTCTGGGTTGTCGAGTTGGTTTGTGGGGTGATCCGTTGTCTGGTCTACTTCTATGTCTTGTGTTACGTCGTTTAGTGCGTCGTCGTCCTCTGCTTCTAAGAGGTAAATAGAGGATTTGTTCTTACATTTATGGCCTGGTACGAAACGTTCGTCGCAAGTGAAACATTGTCCCCGTTCCCGTCGTGCTTGTAACTCGGTGGGAGATAGGCGTTTAACGGGAAGCCTATCAGGTCTATGGAAATTATGAGGCGGTGGTCGGTTGTAAGTGGTTTTGACAGAACGATGGGCTTCGTTGTCTTGATCTTCGAATAATTTGGCAAGTTTAAATGCGTCGTATATGGTCTCCGGGTGATGTGCAATAACCTCACGTTTGATGTGGGATTTAAGGCCGGAAATAAAATTGCGTTTTAAAACATCCTGCGATAATTCGTTTACTTGGCTTGCTAAGAGTTCAAAAGTATCTTGATATACAGAAACAGTAGAAGTTTGTGCGAGTTTCATGATCTTACCGAGTGGGTCTTCATAGTCGGATGGGCCGAATCGATCCATTATTGCTGTTTTGAATGTGTGCCAATCCGGGCATAAGCCATTACGCAAAATGCCTTGAAACCATTGAGAAGCAGGCCTGTCCAAATGCATTGAGGCAAGAAATACAAAATCTAATGAGTTAACGTTGTGATACCTGAAGAACATTTCGATTTTGTAGATCCAATTTGTTGGGTCGCCATTTGAAAATGTGGGGCAGTCGACCTTGGCGGGAACGTGGGTTGAATTTTCATTGCTGTGCCCGGTACTTCCTATTGCTGGTTGATTTTGTACTGATCCAAACGATAGTGACGGCATCTGGTGTAATGATAAAGAATTATTGGGGCTAAATGACGGTGGGTGTGGCAGCGGGGGTGGCAGGGATCCAAGAAGGCTTGGCTGTGATGATTCGCCGATTGAAAGGATTGGAGCCCGGAACCGGGGCGGTCCTGTGCCTGGAAGGGACTGTCCGAGGATGCCGGGTAATGAAACGGAGGTCTCGTGGAGATCCAACTGCTGAGCCACCGGAAAAGCCGACGTATCCCTGCGACCAGCTGGTGCCATAGCTTGCACGAAGGCCTGTATTTCGGTGCGGAAATCCTTAAATTCGGCAAACATTGTAGTATTAGAGGCTTGCAGTTTCTGAATTTCTTGTGTGAAAGAATCTTGCGTGTTCTTGAGGGCGTCGGTAATGGCGGAATGCTGAGCCATATAAACGGCATGGCGCCGATCCAGTTCAGCCCGGGTAACCGGTGGGGAACTGGGGCCGGACGTTGATGGGGTGGGGGAGGTAGGCCTCTCCATGGAGAGGACTCTCAACGAGAGCACCAATGTAATGAAGTAACCGGGAAAGGGCAGCCTCTAGGGCTGGCCGCGGGGAAGAGAGACAGAGAGTTAGGGAGGAGAGAGACAGAGAGGGAAGAGAAATAGAAGATTCATATTATTCAGCTAATGAGTCATTACATCTTGATCCTATTTATAATCCCACATGACTTATGACCGTTTGGCTTATGACCGTTGACCAGTACAATCTAAATACAATATGTCCGCTATACTACTAGCTACAGGACGGCTGCGCTACATAGTTGGCTACATCGTGTTAGCCAAAATGGAAAGGACTTTGTGAAAATTATATATATGAGAACGACCGGGTCTAAACGGTGTGGTTGTTCAGGACAGAAATCACTAGGCCTAGATGAGTGGACTGTGGAAGTTAAATGTGTACTCATAACCGTGAATTTGCATATTTAGAAGCTCACTCTTATGCGGGCGGGTTGGATATAAAATGAGCAAAAAATAGTTGAGTACATGTACGCAACAGGGGTTAAGCCTAGAAAAATATTGTCGGCACTAAAAATAGAAATCCTTACAACTCTACCACCATGAGAACTCTTTACAATGGAAAAAAACTCTATCAGAAAGAGTTGACATTCTTTGATTGGTAAATATTCTGAAGCATATCCTGATGTATTACGCTATGTGACGACAACATGGGTAGAACCTTATAAGGAGTTATTTGTTTCTGCATGAGTGAACAAGTATTTGCACTTGGGTAATTCGACAATAAATCAGGTCGAGAGTGGTTACAGCCAACTAAAGAGATTTTTGGAGGTTTCAGTTGGAAACTTGACTACGGTATGGAAAACTTTCAACCAAATGATAGACCTTCAACACACTGAAATTAAACCATCTTTTGGACAAAGCAAAATTCAAGCCATTACTAGGTTTAGAGGACCTTTGTACACCGAGTTGTTTGGTTTTGTATCACTTGCGGCTATGGATATTATAAGAAAGCAAGAAGAAATGACTAAAAAAGGTTGCTCGGACGTAGTGCAATAATTGCACAAAATAACATTCACAATGGGGTTGCCGTGTGCACATGAATTGATATTGTATATCAAAAATTCTAGTGCCTTCCCTTTATGGATAATACACAAATATTGAAAACAACTACAATTACAATCAATGGAGTCAACAAAAGTTAAAGAAGAAGAAGTGTTGGTAAATGATATAAAGAATTAGTTGGATGGTATTCTTGAAAAATATAACAATGTCTCTGATATTCAAAAAAATGTGTAAAAGAGAAAACTCCATGAGCTAATGAATCCAACGACATCACAAACAGTTGAACCCAAAATGCCAAACAAGCTTAAAGGGAGGTCATACACCAAAAGGTATGATGGAGATTACAAATCAACTAAAAGAGAACTCTCTTTATATATTTGAACATGTACTCTTGAAGGATCAAACGCATGCAAAGAACAAAAAGGCTAAAAAGTGGATTACACGGGAAAAAAGTGAATGATGGTAATTTATAAATAGCATCTTGAGCAAATGTCAACATACATCTCAAATTTTATAATGGACGCAGTAAATGTCATTAACGATGGCCATTGCGAATATCGGGTTCTAAGTCTGGCATTGGGTAAATTGGAGAATTGATTGGAAGTGTGCAAAGAACTCACCCTATAGCTCCAACGTCAAGAGAGCTTATACACCAGCATGTATGGACGTGAAAGAAGACAACATTTACTGCAATCTCTTGATTGCAACATAGTATCCACATCTTTGGAAAAATGAATGTTCATGCCAGATATGAGATTTGTTATAGCATCGTGCTACAATATTGCATTAGGTCTTTATTCCAGATCTCAACCTTTCACATTTCTACCTCTATATTCAGCACCGACAGGAATTAGAAAGATAAATTTTATTGGGTTCGTAAATGAGAATCATTTTATTCAATTATTAATGGATGACAATTGTCCACTACCACCTGTTATGTCAATGTGACAAAAATATCTTGATTCTGTAGCAGAAGCATGATATGAACCACATATGTCACGTTTCAGAGCAACGGATTGTACCGAGCAAGCAACTTCTATCAATAAATTGAGTGACTACTAAAGTGATGGTATGCGTTGTAATTTTTTTATATTGTATGTCTTCTTTTGTAAATGACATTGATTTTGATGCTCATTTTTTGTTCAATATGCACAGATGACAGACAATGCGGATGCTCTTTTTGGAGAGTTACACTTACAATCCAAACATTTTAACATGTTCTCAAGGTAAAAAGATGAAAGTAGTATATTTGATTGAGATATTCTTTTATATAATACTTTGATTTTTTTTAGTGATTAAGGTTTCCTTCTTTTTGCAGATAATTATACGCTTGAAGACATTGATTTAAAATCAACAATTTTGCCTAATTTCTTGATTGCTAGCTTCATTTTGTAATTACAAAATTATATTTGGTTGCTTTATATATTTTACAATTACAATATTAGTTTTTAGGTGCTTGATTTGATTATGACTTAAAAAATGGCAATTTTCATAGTTTTATGGTTTAATCATGTACACCGTATATTTTTTATGAATTTGGGACTCTAATATAGTTATAAGAAATTGGATTGCAAATATAATTATGGATTACAAATATAAATTACGGACTATGAATAACAAAGGATTGTGAATAGCAAAGGACTGTGAATAACTATTTACGGATTGTTAATAACAACACTCATAAAAATTACAGGCAAAATATACAAATGTCTTTTTACTTAGATGTATAATTTCAAATTGGTCATTTAATTTTGATTTGGATCAAATAAGTCCAGCATATTTAAACAGTACTCCAAGTCTCCAAACAAGTCCTTTTATTCTTTTATGTTAGATTATTAACTAATGGTTCATCGCCATTGTAAGTGAGAAGTGCATTAGCCCCGTAACTGTTTATCATCGTCCGACTCTACCTCATTTTTTGGGGAAAAAACGAGAAGTCCATCGCCGCGAAAGAGGCGGCCCAACTGCTCCTGCCTGGTGACAATCACGATGCCATAAGATCTTCGTTCATTCCCTTCAAGATGCCAACACTAAACCCACCACAGTTACCTTCTCCCACCTCAGGGAGCGTCTGAAACCATGCGAAGTTAGCTAGAAGTAGCATCGAGGGAGAGGTTGACCTCCTATATCGCCATTCGTGCCAACACTTCACCATCCTCACTGCAAGCATGGACCCCACCCCCATACGTGTGTGCTCGCAAGGCCGCATGTGCAAACTCTGCGCACGAACGCTCACGACCTCTCCTCCCTCCCTTGTGCGAGACAACTCCCCCGGCGGGCCGCCGCCGCCGGCCACCAGGCCGGCCGCCCCCACCACCAGCCGCCCGACCAGCCACCACTGTCTCCGTGGCGGCCCGTCGCCATGGACGACCTCCCCACCGTCCGATCGAGGGGAGGCTCTCCTCGCCGTCCGATCAAGAGGGTAACCACCCACTAACCCACTACTTTAGTGGTGGGGCCCGCCATGATCCTCCCCCGGAGGTTATAAAAGGGACCTTAGGGTCTCTTCATTCTTTACTTTTTTTCTCTTCTCCGGGTTTTCTTCTTCCTCAGGAAGAGGAATCCAAAGACCTGGCTAGTATCTCAGAAGTGAAACTCGCGAGTATCCTGCAACGGATTTCCAGTGCCTCGCCTCGTACCCATGAGGTCCTATTTATAGGCAAATTCAAGGCGGGGGGGGAGGGCGCCGGGTTCCACTCCAGTATGAGGGGAAAAGGGGGGGAGGGGGGCGGGAAGAGAGAAAAAGAGGGGGAGGAGAAAAGGGGGGGGGGGGGAGAGGGAGAAAGAGAGAAGTGGGAAAGAAATAAAAAAAAGGGAGGGAGAGAGGAAGAAAGAGAGAAGAGGGAAGAAGATGATGCACTATATCTCTCTTGTGTGGTAATTTTTTGTTCATTTCAACTTCGATGATGTTGCTTAGGGATCATCTGATTGGTTATACGTAAAAAAACATGATTTAAAGAGTGATGATTTAGGTAATTGTGGTTTTCAAAGCATGTTCAATGTAACCTCTTGAGATTATAGTAGAGTTGATTGACTAGAATACTCTTTACTATGTAGAAAATATATCATTCTGCTCTGACATTATTCGAGCAAATCGCAAATTACGCAAAGGGTAAAAAATAGTTCTTTTATTGGATTATGATGGAACTCTCGCACCAATCGAGGACAATCCTGATCATGCTTTTATGTCAAGTGATGTAAGTGACGACAGTACAAGAAAACTGACATTTAGTGACGAAAATTTTGGTCATTAAATCTTTTGGTTTGGTCACTAAAGTTATTTAGTGACCAAATTTAACCCGTCACAAAGTGGTTGTAAAATGGCTGTCACAAAAAGTATTTAGTGACTAAATAAATTTTCGTCAGTAAATGTATATTTTAGTGACAATTAATTTTCGTCACTAAATGCACATTTTTCGTGGCCCCTGATTTTCGTCACAAAATATACATTTATAGTGACAACCATTTTTCATCACTAAATGTACATTTTTTGTGACAACTAATCTTCGTCACTAAAAGTACATTATTAGTGATAACTTTTTACATCACTAAATATATTTTGTCACCAAATTTATTTAGTCAGTAGTTGTACATAACACTAATAACATCTTCTGGTTACTAAATTTATTTATTTCATAAATAAATAAAACAATAAATAAAATATTCATTTGCTAAAAAAATCTCATGAATGGAAAGACAATGTTTCTTTTAAATTTATTAATAGAAAAAAGGTGGGAGATAGCCCAAACCTTTTAGTACAAACCAATAGTGCTTTTAACTATATTAAACTCAATACATAAGAAAACTCTATTCTAAACAAATATTACATAATTCTTTCTTTACATGTAATTATAAATAAATATGCTACAATGAACAAATATATTATGATTTGTCCCTCCTTTCCAAGCTCCTCATCTTCAGGCTCCTAATAGGCATCATTTCTACAGAATCCGTCACGATCTTTTGTGGAGGTTCAAATTTTAGCAACTTGGAGGCGCATATCACAAATTCACTCCATCATTGCTCAAACATCATAGTTATCTCAAATGGAACCTTAAGTTTCCTGCTTAACACTATTTCAGCACGTAAGCTGAGAAAATCCAGCAACCGTAAAAGATCATAGTGCTAAAGTACTATGTAAAGTCCACTATACCTTGGCAAAGAATTTTGAGCATGGTTTCTTATTTGAAAAGTTGTCTTTGTACCAATGTGGTTTGCAAGGCATAAATAGACAAACGAGAATTAAAATGCTCCACTTAGGATTTTAAAGACTCACCATTATTTTAAAGCATGAAGAATTTAGCTGATAGGTGGTGCGATTTTTCAATAAAATCTCATTTTCCTCTGTAATGAAATCAAGATCAGCTTGGAGTTTTGCAATATCGAAGCCATGGGAGGAGAGTGTTGAAAGCTTTGCATCCTATGCTTCATACAAAAGATAAAGGTACAGTTATGTAGGGTTATAAGGTAGAAAGAAAATGGGAAAGAGTTGTTGGAAATAAACTATGCATTAGGCAAAGTGTTATAAAAGACAATGATAATGGAGGTCATGCCAATAATTTGTTTCACTTTCTCCAATTAATTGATGCAAAAACTTTTGCTCACTAGTTTCGATATTTTGCTGAGAAATCAAAGAAAATGTAGGAAACTATCACATTTAATAACCTCCTTTCAATACGCAAATCAAACAATGAAGTACTGTAAATATTTCAAAATTCAAATACATTGACTAGAAGTTATTGAAGGTCCTAAACTTGATTCAATAGAGTAAAATCAGACGGGGTATAAACTGAATAACAACTGAAGAATAGTGGTCAATGCACCTAACTTCTTGATTATTCATGGTGATCAGGATTAAATGCAAAATCAACCAGCCCTTCAAAACCAGGTCAAGAGATAATATAATTCACCACAATATTTTATTGTTAGATGCCTTCCTCAATCTCTAAAACTTTCTTTTGTACTTTGCTATGTCCAAAATTAACCATAGGAGTTTCACTTTCCTAAAGTTAATGGCAAGAAAACAATCGGCTGAGTACACTAGAAATATGATGAAAGATGTAAGCTACTTCAAAATTTCATTTCTATAAAGACTGATATAAACAGCTTACTTCAGAATTTCATTTCCCATAAACTACAGCCATATAAATGATATTTAATCATGACATTTTGCCTTTTTAAAGCTAACTTCAGATTTTTGATCTGCTTTAGTTTCCACATTTGTTGGCATTTCCTACTTGAATCATATACTCAAAATACAAATAAAGTATGAAGCAACTATTATTTTCTAAAGCTACTACTTCATTTCAAAACTAAAAGCAGTAAAAATATACTATTTACAACAAAGAATAAGATCCTGCGGCGATCAAATCTTTTTGTGGGAAACAAGATTGGTCTGACCAACATAACTGGAATGTTTTTGATCATAACAAAGCTTTCACTAAGTGGAGAGACAATCTTTACCCATTTTGTATTGGGTGACTTTGTGCAGCATGTACTTCTTGCACTGCTTATTCTTGCATTATATCTTCTTTGTTTTGAGGACATTCACATACGGTAAATCAAAACTCACCCCAAGTTAACAAAAAGTTACTTATGCAAATAGTAAAAACATCAATAAACTTTTAAAAATAGATTGTGTAGCATACAATCTTGAACCAAATCTAAGTTGCTCTCGTGCCGAAAGTTGGATTTTTTGAGATTAAAGAAGCATCTATGCAATTCTGAGAAGAAGCTCATCAAAAGTTAGGCTCTGTTTGGGGGGACTTATTTTCACAGGTTAAGCGGTTACGACCGCATGAATCAGACCGTAATTAATGTCTGGTTCTTGCGGTCGTAACCGCTTGACTGATGAAAATAAATCCCCCCAAACAGAGCCTTAAGTCATAGTGTCTGGAGAAATGGTATCAAGTAGAAGATTGGTATTTGGTCTTGTTATCAAGCTGAGTTACAATTAAGAGTGATTCAAATAAATCCAAAGAGAATGTACCGCAAAAGTATAGTAGGATAACATGCAAACACGATCGGGTTACCATCCCGAAATAATATGTTCTTTCACAAATTGAACAACAATGAATATTATTAACTTCAACTACAAATTTACCTAAGAAATAGGAAGCCCGGGTTGATTAATTATTGATGTTAGCATTCCCACAGTAGAATGGTTGCAATTTTGAGCAGGTTCTAACAGTTGAATGGAATTATACTGCAATTAGGAGGATCAGATAAAAAGTGTAATGTTGCGAAGTGATTGGACTGTTGGGGAACAAGATATGAAGTGGACACTGTAGGCATGCTTATCCATAACTAAACTATAAATATGCAAGCCTAAAGAGAAAATTTTGAAGATGAAATTGAGAAGGTGGTTTGACTATGTGCAACCCTATTTTCCTATAAATTGGGGTTGACCCCATCAATATTAGTTGTATTTTTTTTTTCCAAAAAACCCTTTTTAAGGCTTTAAGTCTATAACAATTTTTGAGACAACTACATTTTTTTAAACAGCAACTAAATCAACTAACTAGCAATATCGTCTATATCATTAAAATCGAACATACTGAATAATCAAGTTAAAGAATAGAGAGAGAAAAATGAACTATTATTTGTTAGGAATTGCGCCACAATTTCGATCTACAATGATGATCGAGATTGTTCATGATGATCCACAATGATGATCGCTTATGCGGATGGAAAATCTCCATTCGAAACGCAAACGTGATTTTGCGGGTGTTTGTTTGCTCGAATTTTGAAATAGAGCACTTTTGAAAACCCTGCCTCCTCCTATTTTAAAAACGCGGAACCCGCCGAGATTCCCAAACGCCACCGCCATAGAATGCATGTTTGGCATGACAATGGTTATGACCGTCGTCAAAAAAAGAAAACTAGTTTTGATCAGAAGTGGATGAAGTTCCTTAGGTGTGGTCGTGCATTCACGAACAACGGTTCATAATCACAATTCACAACATCACACATTCTCTTATTCATGCACACACCAAATTAAATAGACATAACAATTATTTGATTTGTGGACATAACACAATTCAAATGATCCAATATTAATGTTTAGGAGTGTGCAAAATCATTCAATTGTAATGCTTAGGGGTGTGCAAAATCATTCAACTGTAATGAAAATTTAGGGGCCAACAATTTCTGATCCCTAATAAAAATATCTATTGTGTTCCAAAATTTTTATCACATAAAAAATGGGTTATATGCTTGGGTGCAGTTTTGGGGAGATAACCTTGGGCAGAGTTCAAGATAATAAAGCTATACAATGTGCACGATAACTAAATTATTCATAAAAGAACTAGAAACAATTTAGCATCCATACAATGTGCACTATAACTAAAGCTATATTGCTCACAAAACTAACTTCTGAAACACCAAAACTACTCATATGAAAAATCAATTTCAGAGAATGACATGAAACTAGCAGAGGAGCAGCTGCTCTGCAGCATTGCGAGAAAGGAACCAGATGAAAATTTAGGGTTTACCTCAGGAAAATGGTGGATGAACCACGGGATTCGTCCTAGCCCTCGAATCGTCGGAGATGAGTGTAGTTCCTGGTAGCTGGAAGCGGCAGAGAAGAGGTCTGAGGCGACACAGAAGATATTAGGTTTGGGAAGGACTGCAGTCGTTTGCTTCACCCGCAGAGGACAAAATGATCAGTCGTCGGGATAGAGCTCGTCGGAAGCAACAGAGACTGGCGAAGATGAGGTCGTCGGAACCCTAGGAGGACTCCGACGACGGCGGCGAGGCAGGAGTAGGAGAAGTAAATTCGCCGGAGAGTAAGGAGAACCCTAGAGAAACTCCGTCGTTTTCTGATATCAGGAGAGAAGCACGATTTCAGGCGGCAGGAATAGGAGAAATGAAGTCGATGGAGAAGGTACAATTCGCCGGAGAGTAAGGAGAACCCTAGGCGGACTCCGACGTTTTCTGATATCAGGAGAGAGGCGCGATCTCAGGCGTCGGGGAGAAATGAAGTCGATGGAGAAGGCTCCGTTGCTAATGAAGAGAAACTCCGACGTTTTCTGATATCAGGAGAGAAGCGCGATCTCAGGCGGCGACGATAAATGAAGTCGATGCAGAAGGCGGAGAGCGTTTCTGTGAAGAGAATATACGGGATTGACTTCGCTCCTCAATTACATACGGGATCCGCGGAGACGGGAGGGTAGTTTTGGAAGAGCATAATTTCAGTCGAATTAAGTCATACGGGAGTGAGACCCGACCGGGGGGGGGTCATATTTATACCCCACCCCCTGGCGACGAGGCGATTTTCAGAGGAACTCGCACGGGCTGGGCGAGTATCTTGCCTAGTCGCCTACCGGGCGAGTATGCGAGGGGAGCTCACCTATACTCGCTCAGGCCTTCCGCGATCTTGTATGCTGACTTTGACTCATGTCTTGACTTGTTGACCTTGACTTCTGCTGACTTGGCTGTGGTAGGACCCATTCTCGACGAATACTAGTTGTACACAAGCATCTTCGCACGAGCTGCTCTCGTACTCAATGCTCTCGGGCGGCCTTCGGCTGCATAGAAGCCGGTTTCGCCTGCTTCTAGGCAATCCACCAGCTCAGCGCCTCACCCACAACCCGCGCCCCCTGGAGCCCGATGATTGTTGTTTGATTTTGCATACGCGCTCCGGGGGGTCGCGAGTGGAGGGTGCAACACTAAGCCGGTTGATTGCGTGAAAACCCGTTTTTATGCGACTAAAGGCCGTCCGGAGCATCAAACACATACAAAGCCCGTGCGGAAGAGGGCGAAGCTTGCATGAATACAACCAAAAGCTGCCCGAGAGCATCGAGCATATACAAGCATAGCCGGTGCGAAGATAGGATGCTAGTATTAATAATATAAGAGTAGAAAAAATCTCTAATAACTATCCCCACTAATTAACACAACTACATACATATACATACATATAAGCATCACATACCTGCATTAATCCTCACACCCATAAATATTATTATTGGAGGCCCCGATCGAACCCCATCCATATTCTTCTGTTAAAATTCAACAACATGGCTCTGATACCATGTTGAATATTCTCCAGGTGGTCAACAAGATAGTCTGATGGCAAATTAATATTCTCAGCACTATCAAGATCACACCTTGATCATACGGAAATTTACCTGTGTAAGACCCCCCTCCCCCTTACCAAGGAGGGCTACCGGATCTTATGCCCAGAACCGCCGTCTTACGGTGGCACTAACTCACGGGTTAGTCGACACCGCAACACGCCGATTCTGCCGGCTAGTACGATCATAAACCTGTAGGCCAATATGAGAAATAAGAAGTAAAAATGAGTATAAAATACCATCAGTCCACAAGTCACAGTGCAATCATATAAAAGAGATGAATAGTACATCAACAGTCCACAGGATAGTACAGAAGAAAGAGTAAAAAGGGCTTATGCCCAGTACATCAAATCTCTCTCTCTCACAAAATCATAAGTGCGGAAGCTAAACTAGAACATCAAGACTCGTCCCACCTGAGGACGCACAGTAGTAGTGGTAGGCTGCTGAAGCGGTATCTGCTCCTCATGTCCTGCCTCCTCGACGAGCTGGTGCTCCATCTCCACGGGCTCCTAAAAATAGTTGGTCACCGACCATTAGTCAAAAGACTAAGTCGTTTCCTCCGCACCTCGCCCCGCAGCTCCTAGGCACCGGGCGGAAGGACGAAGCGGAGGACAACAAGGGGTAGCAAAATGGAAGCAGGTGACAATATCTATCTAAAGTGGTACTAAGTAATGAAATTCTACTCTAGCAATGCTAAGTACAGTACAAGTAGTAAGTAAGTAAGTACGGTGCAGTAAAGGAAAGTAAAGCAACAGCAGTATGTACAAAATAAGCTAAGCTACCACTAAGCTATCATTACAAACGTACCCTAACTTATATAAATGCCCATACAAATATATAAGTTAGGATTTCCAGGAAACATAACTTATCATATAAAAGAGCCCATACTAATTTATATGATTAGGATCTATGGAGCGTATGACCTAATATGAATGAATGATATGATGCAATTTTATGCGCAGGCAAGTGCAACTCACACACAACGACTCTGTGATCACAGACCTTTAGTTCCCACTTTTTGAGAGCTAGCATCACTCTCGGGTACCACCGCTGTGGCTACGGCAGCAGCGGAGCGGGCGTCTCCGCTTCTAGACCGGTATGCACACTACCAAGCCTTAGACCCCTCTCATACGCCTCTGTACACGTCCAAGGTGCACTCTAGAGTCTCGCGTACGTACTTTGCTGACAAACCCGTCAGTCTTGTTGGGTCGGATGTGTGTTATCGGGGGTCGTCCTCCAGACCGCAGTGTAAAACAACCCACTGGCCCCTCTAACTCCCACAACCGCCTGGTGCACCGTACTGCCATCGGTGTGACGAACGGCCAGTACCGCATGCCCCGCCACGATATTTATGCACATGCAAGTAATTTACACCGAGCCTTCCGCTCGCAGGACCGAAACCCGTCCTGAATCCCTCAAACCCAAACCCGGGTGAGAACGCACATTGTGCCTTTATGTCAATTCCCTCCAACCCTAAACGGGTGAGCATATATCATGAAACTCTCCAACCCAAAACACGGGCGAGAAGGTACAACCATGTCCTAACCTATTAAGCTACTCTTGTCTACGGTTTATTATACTTAGAGATTTAAGGTTAATCCCAGGACTGCCCCCGGTATTCCCTGTGAAGGGCTCTCAAGGGGCACTAGGAACTGTGTTGGGATTACGCCCAGCGTTCCCTTTCGCAAGGATACTTATTTTAGTTGATGACTACCCATGTATCTCCCCAGCTCTCCTTATTGCTTAAGTATAACCCTAGTGACTTAAGGTGTTACCGGGTACCGACGGTCTTCCGCCGATCCCCCACTCCAGTTGATGACCAAGACTTGCACTTTTGATCCCTCACTAAGACAACTCTACCCACCAGGGTCACTCATGTTGAACTTTCTCTTATTTCTGCCGATAATCAATCCCCTGGTAATTCCCTAAAGCAAGACCTACTTGTGTTATATGCAGACCATGACCTATGTTTACCCTAGAAATGTGATCTTCCGAAACTTAAGGCATCTTGCCTCTAAATATTTATCCTAAGGTATTATGGACTAAGTGAACTACCCTAAGGATTCTCATAATTTTTCCTGGCCAAATGGTCATTTAATTAATTCTCTTAATTTAAATGCTCGGCCACTTTACACATGAAGTGATTTAATTAAGCATCCACTGACTTAGGGAATTTTTCCTGAGATGTATATTGTCCAAATATTGCTGTCTTCAAAATTTCACAATTTTCCTTAAATTATTTATTGTCATTTTCCATTTAATTACAATCCCACATAAATTCCATTTTACACATGAAGTATAAGCATTACATATTCAAAAATTCCAGAAAATTTACAGAGCCTTTAAGACACTAAGTTATGGCTATTGGCAGAGATTCATCCAAATTGAATATAAGATGGCCTATGGGATTCCATTTTAAGGTATTTACCAAAATGCCATTGTACTAGTTTAACACAAGTAATGTATCCAATAAATTCTGAGAAATTCATGATAAACTAATAACAATATTTTATGACAGTAGAATAAATCCCAAATTTTTCAGAGGTATATACATATCATTTCAAGAATTATCATGATAAGGGTAAAATGGGAAATTTTAGGGTATCTACTCCAAGGTTCTTCAAAACAGAGAAATCATAATTTTCCTAGGTCAAGTGTGATGTAATCTATGCCTTGGTAATGTTGTTTGGATTTGTTCTTGAATAAATCCTATTTTCCAATTTTTAATTCCAAAATAGCTATTTATAAAGTAAATTCCAATAAATGGAATTTTGATTCCAAAAATTTCAATATTAATTTGAAGGGTGAAATTTACCATAATGAACCACTGGAAATAATTTCATGACACTTGTATGTCACCATTGGGCTAAATACACAAATTTGCATTTTTGCTATTTGCACACCAAGCCTTAACATAGGCTAGCACATGCAAGTGGATTCTCCCACATGCAGTGATCCCAAGGTGCTGAAAATTTTATCATGCACCAAAGGTGACCCCACTGACCCACCACCAAAATTTGGGGCCATGGGGAGGAGTAGAACTCCATATATGCCATTAATTTAAATTTTGATATTTTACCAAAAACTATAGGAAAATGTTTTCTAAAAATTCCTAAATTTTGGCAGGAGGTAAGTAAGCCCTAATAATGCATGTGCCCAAAATTTGGGATCATGGTGACTAACATTGAGACTAGGGCACTCAATATAATTTTTGACCTAGTCTAGGACCAGTCCTAGGAGAAAGGTCCTACAGGGCTGTACCCTACACCAAAATGTATGTTTAGGGTGGCATTTTAAAGGTAAGACCCTAGGCTACAATTTTCATTAAGGGCCTAAGCTCTGGAAATGCCTCTAAGAGGCCTAAATTTAACATGCAACAATACTGAATATGTGTGACAGAAATGTTACTATTCATTTATTAATCTGATTTATAATAATAAACGGCGCACGAATCTTAAAGCATGAATCGACGGGATCCGTTCATCGTCTACCTCCAGCCAACGGCTGAGATTGAGCCGACCTGGAGCGACTTTGCCGGCGGTTTCCGGCCAGCTGAGGCGTCGCCACCTCCGGCCAATGGTGCCATCACCTTCACGGTGGTGGTGGCTATCATTTCCCGGCGATGGGGCGGCGGGAGACGGCGGCGACGGCGATCCCGAGCGGTTTCAAAAACTTAGAAATTTCTAGATTTTCTCACATGGCATCGGGCTCAATTGAGCCCGATCTCTCGCCTATTTGATCTAAGAAGCTAGTGCGGGTAGAGGTGAAGTGAAACGCACCATAATCGGGGCTTGGCTGCGGGTCAGGCGGCGGTTTGCCGTGGTGGTGGTGCGCCGGCGAGCTCCTCCCCGAAAATTGCATTCTCCACCGTTCTCCATGTGTAAGTAGTCGAATTCCACTCTTCTGGACCTTCTGAAGCTAATGGAGGGGTCTGTTTGGACTGAGGTGGGCTATAAGTGGAGTTAACTCCAAGGTGAGCTCGGTTTGAGCTTTGGAGGCTTCACCCATGGTGCCATGTGGCTCTCAACTCAGGAATTCTGCTGGAAATGAAGAGGGGAAGTCAGCCACCTGGTTTTGGGCAGCCAAAACCAGCTGATGGGGTGGCCATGTGGCCATTATTCCCTTCATTCCTCTTTCTCTCTCCTCTTCTCCTAAGATTTCCAATTTTACCCCCTTGCATGCATTCTCTCTCCTGATTTAGAGGGGTAGGGTTGGTCTTGTTCACTTGGGCTGACTTTGGGCCAAGTTTAGTGGGCTTGGTCCAAGGGAACTTGACTTGGCCTTCATTTCACTCTTTAGGTCAATTTGTTGACCAAATTGACTTTTAGGGTTGACTGGTCAACTATGGTGGGTGGACTGACCCCACTTGGTGGAAATGGGTCTAGTGGCACCACCCAACTTGGTTTGGGTCAAGGGGGTGCCCCACTTAGGTTAATTTGGCCTATAAGTGTGGGTTTGACCAAATTAAGCCCAAGGTTGACCTTGGTCAACTGGGGTCAAAATGTTGACCCAGTGACATACCCTAGGGTCCACTTAGATTGTTTTTAGGGTTAGGGCAATGTGGTGGGGTCATGGTGTGGCTAGGGTCCTTAATTAGGTTAGTTTGACCTAGTTTGACTTGGTCCTATAGTGGGCTCCACATGGCCACTACCCACTATCTAGGGTCAAACCTAGTTGATCCCCTTAGGTCTCACCTCATGCCTAACCCAATCTAAGTTGAGGGGTCCAGAAGTAACATGGGATGTTACAAATTCCAATAAACAAGAAAATAATTTCGTCCCCGAAATTTAAGTTCGGGTCTACGGGGTTCTATTTGCAAGAATTATCAAGAATCTTAAAAGCATATCTTAAATGTACCTGATGCGAATAGCTCCGGGTGTTGCTCCAGCATCAGATCTCTCGGCTCCCAAGTGTGCTCCTCCCGTCCATGGTTGGACCACAGCACCTTCACAAGGGGAACCTTCTTCTTCCGCAACACTCGGATGGCTGTATCGTCAATCCGGATCGGCTCCAATCTCACTGACCTGTCAGGCTCCACCGGTCCGGCTGTAGTAGTAATGTGCTGCTCCGGCCGAAGAAGAGCCCTCCGTAAGGAAGAGACATGAAAGACGTCATGTAATGCACCCAACTCCGGTGGCAGCTGCAGTCGGTAAGCCAAGGGGCCGATCCGCTCCAGGATCAGGTATGGCCCCATGTATCGTGGACTGAGCTTCTTGTGCCTCCGCACTCGAGAAACACCGTGTACTGGACGTATCTTCAAGAATACCCTGTCTCCAACCTGGAACTCCACCTTCCGGTGCCGAGCATCATAGTACTTTGCCTGCCTGCTCTGGGCCTCCAGTAGCCGATCCCTGATCAATCGAATCTGAGCCTCAGTGTCCTCTATATAATCAGATCCCAGAGCCCTGGTGTCCACATCCTGTACCCATGATAGCGGAGTCCGGCATCTCCTCCCATAAAGCGCTTCGTACGGAGCCATCCTGATGCTAGCCTGGTGGCTGTTATTATACGAGAATTCGATCAATGGTAGCAGCCTCTCCCAAGGCCTCCCCGTATCCAATATGCATAATCTGAGCAGGTCCTCCATGGTCCGGATGGTCCGCTCGGTCTGTCCGTCGGTCTGCGGGTGGAAGGCGGTACTAAAGGTAAGCCGAGATCCCAAGTGAGCATGCACGGCCCTCCACTCGCTCGAAGTGAACCGACCATCACGGTCCGAAACAATAGTCCTGGGGATACCATGATACCTGATGTACTGCTCCACAAATAGTCTCACCAGAACTGTAACTGGGGCATCCTTCCGAACTGGGATAAACCGCGCGACCTTGGTCAATCTGTCCACTATAACCCATATAGAATCATGTCCGGAGTGGGAGCGAGGCAATCCGTGTACAAAGTCCATAGCAATGTCCTCGAACTTCCACTCTGGAACTGGCAGTGGCTGTAATAAACCTCCCGGGCTCTTGCATTCCGCCTTCACACGCTGGCAGGTCTCGCAATGGGTCACAAAATCCGTGATTTCCCTCTTCATCCCGGGCCAATACATAGATCTCCGCAAATCTGCCCACATCTTGGTGATGCCGGGGTGCACTGAATATCTCGAGCAATGTGCTTCTCGGAGGATGTCATCTCGAATACTGCCCCCTGCTGGTATGTAGATGCGCCCCCGGAACCGAAGAAGATCATCCTGTAGTGTGTAGTCCTCGACCTTGCCCCTCGCTAGGGCACTGAAAATCGGCTGTAACGCGTCATCCAGCCTCTGATGTGCTCGGATGCGCTCCTGTATATCATCGCAGCTGATCACTGAGCTCAAATACTCTCTATATACCACTGGCTCGGTCTCGGACACCACGGTAATGTGCATGTCCTCCATCATCTGAAGCAGCTCTATGGACATCAATCGGGGTTCCGGTCCAGAAGTGCCGGCCCTCCTGCTCAAAGCATCCGCAACCGTGTTCGCTTTCCCCGGGTGATAGTGGATCTTGTAGTCATAATCACAGAGGAACTCCAGCCACCTCCTCTGTCTCAGATTTAAGTCCTTCTGCGTATCAATATACTTGAGATTCTTGTGATCTGAAAAGATGTCACAATGAATCCCGTATAGGTAATGTCTCCATATCTTTAGGGCGAAAACCACAGCCCCGAGCTCTAGATCATGTACTGGATAGTTATGCTCATGCTTCTTCAACTGTCGCGAAGCATAAGCAATAACGTGTCCATGCTGCATCAAGACTGCACCCATCCCCTGATAAGAGGCGTCCGTGTAGATCTGGAATCCTTCGCTCCCGGATGGAAGCGCAAGAATGGGGGATGAGATGAGTCGGTCCTTCAGCTCCTGAAAAGCCGTCTCACACCGTTCTGACCAAACAAAATCAGCATCCTTCTTCGTCAAGGACGTGAGGGGGAGTGCTATCCTTGAGAACCCCTCCACGAACTTGCGGTAATAGCCTGCTAGTCCCAAGAAACTGCGGATGTCAGATGCGGTCTTCGGCCGTGGCCAATCCCTCACCGTCTCTATCTTGGCTGGGTCCACTGCTAACCCAGCCCCGCTGATCGTGTGCCCCAGGAATGCCACCTCCTGCAACCAGAACTGGCACTTCGAAAATTTTGCGTACATCTGTGTCTCCCTCAACCTCTGCAGGACCTGTGCCAAGTGCTCCGTATGCTCCTCCTGAGTCCGAGAATATATAAGGATGTCGTCGATGAATACTATCACAAAGCGATCCAAGAAAGGCTCGAAGACACGGTTCATCAGACTCATGAATGCAGCAGGAGCATTCGTGAGCCCAAAAGGCATCACCGTGAATTCGTATAGCCCATAGCGCGAACTGAAAGCCGTCTTCGGTATGTCTTCTTCCCTGATACGGAGCTGATAGTAGCCGGATCGCAGATCTAACTTGGAGAACCAGAATGCTCCCTGTAGCTGGTCAAATAACTCATCTATCCGAGGCAGAGGATAGGTGTTGCGGACCGTCAACCGGTTCAGCTCCCGGTAATCTATACATAATCGCAGTGATCCGTCCTTCTTCTTCACAAATAGAACTGGTGCTCCCCATGGCGATGAACTAGGCCGTACAAATCCTGACTCGACTAGCTCCTGCAGTTGAGTTCTGAACTCTGCTAACTCTCTAGGAGCCATCCTGTAGGGTGCTCGGGACACCGGCTTCGCTCCCGGCACTAGCTGGATCCTGAAATCTAAGTCTCTAGCAGGCGGTAGCCCGGGCAATTTCTCCGGAAATACGTCGGCGAAATCCCGAACCACCGGAATATCTGAGATAGTCGCCTCCGTTCCCACCATCTCGAAGCAGACAATATAGACTTCTTCACCCTGCTCATGGGCTTTCACAGCCTGTATAGAAGATAATAGTAGGTGGCAGATAGGCTGGATACCTTCAACGATAACATGGGAGTCGCCATGTCTCAGCGTGATCCTCCTGGACGGACAATCTATCTGGGCATGGTTCCGATGCAACCAGGCCATGCCCAAGATCAAATCAAAGTCCTGCAGCTTCAAGATAGTCGCCGGCGCCTCAAATGCCTTGCCGCCGATCTCGGCCTCCATATCACAATGTGCAGTGGTCCGCAGCTCCGATCCATCGGGTAGGCGTACCCTCATCTCTAGTCCAGGGAACCTCTCCACGCCTTCGAGTCCGTCGATGAAGGCCTCGGATACGAACGAGTGTGACGCACCCGTGTCGAAAAGAGTATGGGCAGGCTTGCCGCTGATCATGACTATGCCTGAGGTTTGTTTACGTGAAGGTTAATTGTTACCCTAAGGTTCCAGGTACTATATATATATCATTGAAAAAAAAAAAAAAAAAAAAATTTAAGAAAACTCAAAATTAACTTCAAGTACCTGTAATGACCTCCTCGGGATTCCTCGGCTCTGTGAGGTCCAAGGCGTAAATCTGTTCCTGCTCGCGTCTCCTGCCATGGTATCCCCGGCCTCGGCCTCGTCCTCGGCCTCGTCCTCGGCCCTGCTGTACGGGGGCCACTGGAGGTGGAGGAGGAGGAGGGGGATGGAATCGATGCGGGCACTCCGACCTGATGTGCCCTGGCTGGCGGCATCCATAACAAACCACTTGTCGGTGGCCTCGGTCATCCTGTCTCCTCGGATCGTGCATCTGTAGAGGTGGGGGAGCCAAAGCTGGAGGAGGCCCCTGCTCCTGCCTGAAGTTGGAACGACGACGTCCCCCACCCCTCCTGTATCCAATGGTCCTGCCCCTTTGAGAGCCCCTACTGCTCTCACCTGACGTCGATCCATCAAATGGTCTCTTCCCTCCGGCTCGCACCATCAGCTGGTCAGCCTCCAGCTTCTTCGCCATCTCGATGATCTGTCTGGATGTGCCATGAGAAATGAATAACAGAGCCTGCCTCAGATCATCCCTGAGGCCCCGGTAGAACCTCTTCGCATACCTCCTATCGTCGGTGTCCTGAATCCCCGCGAACCTGGCCAAGTGGGAGAACTCCCTCTGGTACTCTATCACAGATCTGGTCCCCTGCTTGAGGTTCAAAAACCTCTCCTCCAAAGCATCCCTGTCAGTAGCAGAGACGAAGTGCTCCAGGAACACATCGCCAAACTCCTCCCAAGAAATCTCTGACAACTCAAAGTCCGCATAAGTAGTCTCCCGGACTGACTTCCACCATCTCTTCGCGTGGGCCTCTAGCACGGAGGTGGCTAGAGGTACTGCCTGGCCGACTGGGCAGCTGATGCCCGCTAAGATCTCGTGTATGGCCTCCAGCCATTCTTCCGTCTTCACTGCATCCTCTGTCCCACGGTACGTCGGTGGGGACAGGCTCTTGAATGCACTCAGCCAGCTCGACCCCGGATTTGGCTGTGGAGCCGGGACTTGCTGGGCTCTAAAGGCATCCAAAATCGCCGTCAGGGTCTGCCCCATCTCCGTATGTAGGAATGGAGTGGCAGCTGGAGGGGGAGGAGCCACATTTTGCGGCGCTGCGACCTGTGGAGGTTGCATAAAGGTAAGGTTAAAGCAAAATTGGCCTATCAAATTGTACTTTGTGGACCATTTCTGTGACTTTTGTACATGGGCACACCACTGCTTCCGCTGCATAGTTTGTCCGCAAACTAATGCTGGGGCGGGGGTGGTCGCATGTTGTGGACTTCTTTCTCATATGATCGTTGTTCAAGTGATACCAGTTTGTAAGACCCCCCTCCCCCTTACCAAGGAGGGCTACCGGATCTTATGCCCAGAACCGCCGTCTTACGGTGGCACTAACTCACGGGTTAGTCGACACCGCAACACGCCGATTCTGCCGGCTAGTACGATCATAAACCTGTAGGCCAATATGAGAAATAAGAAGTAAAAATGAGTATAAAATACCATCAGTCCACAAGTCACAGTGCAATCATATAAAAGAGATGAATAGTACATCAACAGTCCACAGGATAGTACAGAAGAAAGAGTAAAAAGGGCTTATGCCCAGTACATCAAATCTCTCTCTCTCACAAAATCATAAGTGCGGAAGCTAAACTAGAACATCAAGACTCGTCCCACCTGAGGACGCACAGTAGTAGTGGTAGGCTGCTGAAGCGGTATCTGCTCCTCATGTCCTGCCTCCTCGACGAGCTGGTGCTCCATCTCCACGGGCTCCTAAAAATAGTTGGTCACCGACCATTAGTCAAAAGACTAAGTCGTTTCCTCCGCACCTCGCCCCGCAGCTCCTAGGCACCGGGCGGAAGGACGAAGCGGAGGACAACAAGGGGTAGCAAAATGGAAGCAGGTGACAATATCTATCTAAAGTGGTACTAAGTAATGAAATTCTACTCTAGCAATGCTAAGTACAGTACAAGTAGTAAGTAAGTAAGTACGGTGCAGTAAAGGAAAGTAAAGCAACAGCAGTATGTACAAAATAAGCTAAGCTACCACTAAGCTATCATTACAAACGTACCCTAACTTATATAAATGCCCATACAAATATATAAGTTAGGATTTCCAGGAAACATAACTTATCATATAAAAGAGCCCATACTAATTTATATGATAAGGATCTATGGAGCGTATGACCTAATATGAATGAATGATATGATGCAATTTTATGCGCAGGCAAGTGCAACTCACACACAACGACTCTGTGATCACAGACCTTTAGTTCCCACTTTTTGAGAGCTAGCATCACTCTCGGGTACCACCGCTGTGGCTACGGCAGCAGCGGAGCGGGCGTCTCCGCTTCTAGACCGGTATGCACACTACCAAGCCTTAGACCCCTCTCATACGCCTCTGTACACGTCCAAGGTGCACTCTAGAGTCTCGCGTACGTACTTTGCTGACAAACCCGTCAGTCTTGTTGGGTCGGATGTGTGTTATCGGGGGTCGTCCTCCAGACCGCAGTGTAAAACAACCCACTGGCCCCTCTAACTCCCACAACCGCCTGGTGCACCGTACTGCCATCGGTGTGACGAACGGCCAGTACCGCATGCCCCGCCACGATATTTATGCACATGCAAGTAATTTACACCGAGCCTTCCGCTCGCAGGACCGAAACCCGTCCTGAATCCCTCAAACCCAAACCCGGGTGAGAACGCACATTGTGCCTTTATGTCAATTCCCTCCAACCCTAAACGGGTGAGCATATATCATGAAACTCTCCAACCCAAAACACGGGCGAGAAGGTACAACCATGTCCTAACCTATTAAGCTACTCTTGTCTACGGTTTATTATACTTAGAGATTTAAGGTTAATCCCAGGACTGCCCCCGGTATTCCCTGTGAAGGGCTCTCAAGGGGCACTAGGAACTGTGTTGGGATTACGCCCAGCGTTCCCTTTCGCAAGGATACTTATTTTAGTTGATGACTACCCATGTATCTCCCCAGCTCTCCTTATTGCTTAAGTATAACCCTAGTGACTTAAGGTGTTACCGGGTACCGACGGTCTTCCGCCGATCCCCCACTCCAGTTGATGACCAAGACTTGCACTTTTGATCCCTCACTAAGACAACTCTACCCACCAGGGTCACTCATGTTGAACTTTCTCTTATTTCTGCCGATAATCAATCCCCTGGTAATTCCCTAAAGCAAGACCTACTTGTGTTATATGCAGACCATGACCTATGTTTACCCTAGAAATGTGATCTTCCGAAACTTAAGGCATCTTGCCTCTAAATATTTATCCTAAGGTATTATGGACTAAGTGAACTACCCTAAGGATTCTCATAATTTTTCCTGGCCAAATGGTCATTTAATTAATTCTCTTAATTTAAATGCTCGGTCACTTTACACATGAAGTGATTTAATTAAGCATCCACTGACTTAGGGAATTTTTCCTGAGATGTATATTGTCCAAATATTGCTGTCTTCAAAATTTCACAATTTTCCTTAAATTATTTATTGTCATTTTCCATTTAATTACAATCCCACATAAATTCCATTTTACACATGAAGTATAAGCATTACATATTCAAAAATTCCAGAAAATTTACAGAGCCTTTAAGACACTAAGTTATGGCTATTGGCAGAGATTCATCCAAATTGAATATAAGATGGCCTATGGGATTCCATTTTAAGGTATTTACCAAAATGCCATTGTACTAGTTTAACACAAGTAATGTATCCAATAAATTCTGAGAAATTCATGATAAACTAATAACAATATTTTATGACAGTAGAATAAATCCCAAATTTTTCAGAGGTATATACATATCATTTCAAGAATTATCATGATAAGGGTAAAATGGGAAATTTTAGGGTATCTACTCCAAGGTTCTTCAAAACAGAGAAATCATAATTTTCCTAGGTCAAGTGTGATGTAATCTATGCCTTGGTAATGTTGTTTGGATTTGTTCTTGAATAAATCCTATTTTCCAATTTTTAATTCCAAAATAGCTATTTATAAAGTAAATTCCAATAAATGGAATTTTGATTCCAAAAATTTCAATATTAATTTGAAGGGTGAAATTTACCCTAATGAACCACTGGAAATAATTTCATGACACTTGTATGTCACCATTGGGCTAAATACACAAATTTGCATTTTTGCTATTTGCACACCAAGCCTTAACATAGGCTAGCACATGCAAGTGGATTCTCCCACATGCAGTGATCCCAAGGTGCTGAAAATTTTATCATGCACCAAAGGTGACCCCACTGACCCACCACCAAAATTTGGGGCCATGGGGAGGAGTAGAACTCCATATATGCCATTAATTTAAATTTTGATATTTTACCAAAAACTATAGGAAAATGTTTTCTAAAAATTCCTAAATTTTGGCAGGAGGTAAGTAAGCCCTAATAATGCATGTGCCCAAAATTTGGGATCATGGTGACTAACATTGAGACTAGGGCACTCAATATAATTTTTGACCTAGTCTAGGACCAGTCCTAGGAGAAAGGTCCTACAGGGCTGTACCCTACACCAAAATGTATGTTTAGGGTGGCATTTTAAAGGTAAGACCCTAGGCTACAATTTTCATTAAGGGCCTAAGCTCTGGAAATGCCTATAAGAGGCCTAAATTTAACATGCAACAATACTGAATATGTGTGATAGAAATGTTACTATTCATTTATTAATCTGATTTATAATAATAAACGGCGCACGAATCTTAAAGCATGAATCGACGGGATCCGTTCATCGTCTACCTCCAGCCAACGGCTGAGATTGAGCCGACCTGGAGCGACTTTGCCGGCGGTTTCCGGCCAGCTGAGGCGTCGCCACCTCCGGCCAATGGTGCCATCACCTTCACGGTGGTGGTGGCTATCATTTCCCGGCGATGGGGCGGCGGGAGACGGCGGCGACGGCGATCCCGAGCGGTTTCAAAAACTTAGAAATTTCTAGATTTTCTCACATGGCATCGGGCTCAATTGAGCCCGATCTCTCGCCTATTTGATCTAAGAAGCTAGTGCGGGTAGAGGTGAAGTGAAACGCACCATAATCGGGGCTTAGCTGCGGGTCAGGCGGCGGTTTGCCGTGGTGGTGGTGCGCCGGCGAGCTCCTCCCCGAAAATTGCATTCTCCACCGTTCTCCATGTGTAAGTAGTCGAATTCCACTCTTCTGGACCTTCTGAAGCTAATGGAGGGGTCTGTTTGGACTGAGGTGGGCTATAAGTGGAGTTAACTCCAAGGTGAGCTCGGTTTGAGCTTTGGAGGCTTCACCCATGGTGCCATGTGGCTCTCAACTCAGGAATTCTGCTGGAAATGAAGAGGGGAAGTCAGCCACCTGGTTTTGGGCAGCCAAAACCAGCTGATGGGGTGGCCATGTGGCCATTATTCCCTTCATTCCTCTTTCTCTCTCCTCTTCTCCTAAGATTTCCAATTTTACCCCCTTGCATGCATTCTCTCTCCTGATTTAGAGGGGTAGGGTTGGTCTTGTTCACTTGGGCTGACTTTGGGCCAAGTTTAGTGGGCTTGGTCCAAGGGAACTTGACTTGGCCTTCATTTCACTCTTTAGGTCAATTTGTTGACCAAATTGACTTTTAGGGTTGACTGGTCAACTATGGTGGGTGGACTGACCCCACTTGGTGGAAATGGGTCTAGTGGCACCACCCAACTTGGTTTGGGTCAAGGGGGTGCCCCACTTAGGTTAATTTGGCCTATAAGTGTGGGTTTGACCAAATTAAGCCCAAGGTTGACCTTGGTCAACTGGGGTCAAAATGTTGACCCAGTGACATACCCTAGGGTCCACTTAGATTGTTTTTAGGGTTAGGGCAATGTGGTGGGGTCATGGTGTGGCTAGGGTCCTTAATTAGGTTAGTTTGACCTAGTTTGACTTGGTCCTATAGTGGGCTCCACATGGCCACTACCCACTATCTAGGGTCAAACCTAGTTGATCCCCTTAGGTCTCACCTCATGCCTAACCCAATCTAAGTTGAGGGGTCCAGAAGTAACATGGGATGTTACAACCTGGACCTTGGAGTGAGCAGGGGTTATCTCAACTAAAGCCAGTCAACCAGAAAACACATGCAAGACAAGAGTCTTTATTGATTCACAACAATCTTCTTTACACAGCGAGACATACATGGCGAGACATGCTTCACCAAACAACCATACAAGGGAAAGCAGAGACTACAAAAACAAGACAAGATTACACAAGCCGCGTGGACTCAAACATTAAGCCGCCGGTCTACTGTTGTGGAGTCCGCTCAGTCCGCCAGGTCGCCAGACCGCAACCCAAGCCGCGCGGCCTACCCCTTATTCCAATGCTAGCTCTAGCCGCTGATCTGCAAGCCGCCTAACTGCGAGGTCACCTAGCCGCCAGACCGCACAAGATGCGATGCCGAATAGAACAGTCCGCTTGAAACAGACGACTTATTGAACCCCGAACCAAGTTGCCAAAGAGAAGACCGTCTGGTCGCTGTCCTCGACATGTTGTTTACCGCCTGTTGCTTAACTGAAGAGTCCATACTGTCCCTGACCATAATCAGAGCCAAGTCCTGGCTTTCCAGCGCTATCCGCACAACCTGCACAGTGTTGAAGCCAAAAATGACCTCTGTGGAGTTCGGGGTCCCTAGAAAGGGGTGACCTCGCACCTACTACACTCAGGAGAACGTCACAGACCAAAGGATCAAGAAGTTAGAAACATACCCTCGGCCATAGCGCGGAGGTCCCACCTCACACCCGGAAGACCTTTGAGGTCTCCCCCTCCCTAGCCAATGCTTGAGCTAGGTGCCTTGAAGGAAGAGAGCAAGGGGATTTTTGCTTGAGCTAGCCTTGCCCGGATGGTACTGGATTTCCACATCGTAGTCGACAATATACTCCAACCATCGTCGCTGGCGCAGATTCAATTCCTTTTGGGTGAATACATACTTTAAACTCTTATGATCAGAAAAAATTTTGCACTGCACACCATAAAGTAGATGTCTCCACAATTTCAATGCAAATATAACAGCTGCAAACTCCAAATCATGTGTATGATAGTTCTTCTCATGAGTCTTCAATTGTCGAGATTCATACGCAATCACTTTGCCATCTTGCATCAACACGCAGCCAAGTCCACCATGCGATGCATCCACAAAAACATCATAACCTAAGCCCTCCGTCGGCAGAGTCAAAACAGGAGCGGTGCACAATCTATTCTTGAGTTCAAGGAATACTTCCTCACACTTATCATTCCAAGCAAAAGCCACATTCTTTTGCGTTAATCGAGTCAAAGGTGCAGCCAAAGTAGAGAAACCTTCCACAAATCTTCTGTAATAGCCAGCCAACCCCAAGAAGCTCCTAATCTCCTTGGGAGTATTCTTCGCCACTCCATCACTGCACGCTCTCCCCGTGAATGTAGGAGCTTAACTCCGAACCACGTGTATCTCTTGTCGGCTGTGTTTTCTGTGTTTTGGAAACTCGAACTGTTTCTTGGATTGGTGCGCGCCACTATTTGCTCAAAAATATGCTTCTGTTGCTATTGTCCGCGACGAGTTCCGTACTCGCGGGCAGGTGCCAATTGCACAACACGTAAACTCTGATTTGGAGGCTAACAAATTGCCCTTGCAGGGTAAAGTTAAGAAAAAAAAATAGAGACTAGTTTATGTGTATCAGGATCCTCTCTATTTCAACTGAAATGGAGGGGATCCATTTCATGGTCAAGATTGATTTCACATTGATCCGACGGATTCACCATTTCCCATGTTTTTTTAGATTTTTTTACTCAAAAAAATCTTCACCACAAGATTTTCTTCAAGCTTGTCTTATCCATTGGATGCTGAAATGGACCCCCTCTATTTCAAGTGAAATGGAGAGGATCCGGATCCAGTTTATGTAAATGCATGGAGGAGAGGTGAGGCCAGGATACAGAACAGCATGCAACTGAAACCCAATTAATTAACAGTGGATGCTCTATTCGGTTCTCGGCTACCCAGTCATAAAAACCAAGAACCTTTCCTTATGGTCGGTTTTAAAATTTTTTTTACCCAGAGCCGACCTCATGACTCGCTCAATTTTGGTTGGCGCCAATCCACTTCTACAATCTTCGATCATTTTTGCAGACAAACTCTATTTTCTAATGTACGAGTGATATAGGATTCTTCTTCATTAAGGCTCCGTTTGGGGGGACTTATTTTCACCTGTCAAGCGGTTACGACCGCATCGTAACCGCTTGAAAATAAGTCCCCAAACAGAGCCTAAGTTTCTATCATGGCAACACAAAAAGTTTTTCTTATAGATTTGTGTAGGTAGTCTAGTTATTTAACTCCAGGCATCAAGTTTCATGCAAGAATGTGCCTGTCATCAGATGCGCTGCCATTAATTTTAGGGAATTGATATACGCAAACCTCTACCCGCTATCCGCAAACCGGGTTAAGTATTTTTTTAGGGTTTTATTTTTTTATATCCGCAAACAATGATGACGAAGATTTGCATATACCTCCACCTAACAGCAGCCATTTTGAGGGTCAAGATGATCCCAAATAGAAAAGTGATCAACACGAAAGTTGTAGATCTCGGTGAGACGAACAAATTTCATGTTGACCACTTTTTGATATGGAGCCGTCTTGAACCTCGATTTGGGCCCCGAAATCGGGGGCGGCGGAAAAGTAAACTGTTCCGCCGCCCCCGATTTCGGGGCCCAAATCGAGGACCAAGACGGCTCCATATTAAAAAGTGGTCAACATGAAAGTTGTTCGTCTCGCCGAGATCTACAACTTTCGTGTTGATCACTTTTCGATTTGGAACCATCTTGACCATCAAAATGACTTGCCCGTACAGCCTGTATATATATATATATATCCATACATATATGTTTACACTTATATATATAATAAATAATAAGTAGGGGCTTGCATGCTTGGAGGCGTCGAAGAAGGTGACTGAGAACCCATGTATGCAAATGTGGTGGTCGGGCTCCATGTTGACGAATCTGACTCGTATGCGAACTTTCGTCGCGACAGCACGATATTGCCTATAATTGGAGAGTGAATTACAACGAACGGTTGCAAGGACCACCGCCGGCAACGGGACCAAGTACATTACTGACATTAGATAATTAATATTGACTTCTTTTCAAGGCAACTTTAGAGGCTAGTCACGACTTCTTTTGACTTCTTTTCAAGGCAACTATTAATATTGATTTCTTCTTCATTTTTGCAGGCTAAAACAGCAGTGTGAAGCAATGTCATATTAGGCTACAATCATAACTTCTTTTGAATGCTAACTATATTCGTATGGAGTTTAGAAAAACTAAAATTAATTACATTATGATGATATTTTGAGAAGTTTATTAATATCTATGTATTTGTGGTGTAATTATTGCGTCTAACAATTATGTTTGCGGATAACAAATTTATAAAACAGCGGTTTGCGGATAACAATTATGTTTGCGGATAGTTAATTTGAAAAACAGTGGTTTGCGAATATCAAATGTTTGCGGATAGCGAAAACTGGTTTGCTTATATCAATTCCCTAATTTTATTCTACTTTGATTCCGTCTTGTCAGTGTCGCCATGACGTGTTTGAATGATTTTTTGTATTATAATTATTTTAATTAGTGAGAAAATATTTGCATGTTTGCTTAATATTTCTATTAATTAATACTATCAGTAACATATTTATTATAGCTAGCCGATAATAGATGGTAAAAGTAGTTTTACCGCGCGCAGTGCACAAAATGAATATTGTCATGCAAACTGGACCGACCTATAATTAAATGTTTTCTTCACAACAATCTAACAAACTTCACCTAGATGAGAATAAAATATATACATTGCAGGGTATCAGAGAGAGTTGACAGCGGTAATTATGACGTTTCTTCAGATGAGATTGGGCAGTGCACGAACCACCACGGTTTATAATTATAACGTTCATAGACGGTCACCGGCTCACCGCCGCGCCAATCGTAGCCTTGAAGATACATGATTTGATCATGCATGCACAAATTAAGCAGGCAAAATTTGCACTCTAATAACATGCAAAAATCAAAATAAAATTTTCCTCTAAGTGGTCTCTAATCAAATAAATGAATTAAGGGTGCCTATGGTTTAAACAGCATCAAGTTTCATACATCAAGCTCCATAAATTAAAATTCATGTTGTCGCACTAGTTCATGATCAATTACTTCACCATTCTTAAACATTCGTCAGCAAGAAGTACAAAATATTGGAATATTTATAATATAAATAATCAAAATAATATATATATATATACATATATATATATATATTCATTTTGAAAACTACAATACTATCATAAAGCATACGATTACGCGAAAGAAATTACACCATCTTCCGACAGATAATTTTCCAAATGATACTTACTCCTCCAATATACACAAAATGCATCATATACAATAAAAGCCTTAAAATAATGAACAATTTGTTCTCAACTCAACCATCAAATTATGTGATATCACTAGTTATACATGCATGAGGGTGGAATGCCCAAAGCTCAGGTTGAGCTCAAACTAGTGAGCGAATTAATGGATAATTTATAAGCAATTAAAAAGCTTTTTCAATTAACGCTCTGTTTGGCACGATGGTGGCACGGTGGTGGCACGGTGGTGGCACGGTGGTGGCGGTCGTAAACGCATGGGTTAATTAAACCGTCATTTGTGAAGGAGATCACCTAACAAACATCACCCATTTAAACATAAAAGTGGATGAAATTTCTCAGGTGGGCGTTAACGAATGACAATTTAACCCCCATGTTTATGACCTCCACCACCGTGCCAAACAGAGCCTTATGAATTTGATCATGCACTCTTTCACTTTATATGGCCATATATTTCCCACAATCATCTGCTTCTCAATAAATATTATGTCAATGGGTAAGAGAGACTAATCATTAAAGTACTTAATTAGGCTAGTCCTCTAGTTATTGATATAATGAATGAACATACACAAAACTGACTTGGTGAACTCAAGTATATTTCTAATTTGCTGATATGTTGCATACAACAGTAGTTCACATATATCAATATAAATATAACTCCTAAAATGTAAAAGAAAGCTAATAATTAGCTGAGCAAATTGTTAGAGCATATATATAATATATTCAATGATACTTGACATCAAGCTACCAGGCACTGTTAATTATTTGAAGTTTGGATGCTAAAAAAAAGGGTAATTCCACCATATATATATGCGTATAATATAATTATGCGTGACATAAAATTATTTTGGCTTAAACTTATATTTATAGAACATCAATATTAATTTAACTATGACCAGCAGCTAGCTATACTGTGTGAATTATTACTAAACAATGGAGATACTGTGTAAAATGGAGAGTGCTAGCTATGATAAATGGACATAGTTAGAAAAGATCAATGGCAGACACATGGAGAGATTGCTGCATCTATTTATTGATGAAAAGGTTGTAGACATTCAAAACCGAAAAATTGTCTTTGATTAAATATTCAAAATATTCTTACTTTTTTAGTAGAATGACTTAACAAATATTATAATCTATTAAAAAAAACTAAAACTAAAATAAAATGTCCATGCAAGTAATTACATTATATTCCACAATTAAAAGTAATGATGAAAATCCAATCAAAAAAGCTTTTAGTAGAGCTCTTGCACCTACTATTATAGGCTATTATTATGCATTAAATAATGTATATTGTGTTTATTAAATAATTGATATCGGTCGAGCCAAAAAGTTTTATGTAGAGCACTATTTGTAGAACACCCGACGGTGGGCAAAGCCCGCGGTGGGCGGACTCTAGGCTGAGAATGGGTGTAGCTAGCCTACTGTTAGTGCGGGCGAAGCCTGAAATTGCACTAACATAGGTCCGGAGGCCCGTACCATTCAACTTGTGTTCGTGCGTGTGTGTGTATATATGTGATGCTTTCGCGATGATGTGTGTGATGCTTTTGTTATGATCAAGCATGCATGCTAGCTGTGAATGGAGCTGGGTATTGTTAATGTATAACCTAACAAGTGTAAATATGAAAAATGATGAATAATATGTAAAATCATGATAGAATTGACATTGGTTGCTCTAAAAGCTCATACGTTTTAAGTGCAGGAACGCAATGGTTTTGAATACAGAAAAGCTCTGGCAAAACTGAGAAATTTACAAATATATATATATATATATATATATATATATATATATATATATATATATATATATATATATATATATATATATATATATATATATATATATATATATGTAAAACACACGGCCTAACAAAAGCTCAGGAATAATATTTGACTTCGCCGTTTGGTAATTGCTCTTGTATTTCACTTGGCAAACTGTTCCTTCGCAATAATTCCTTAGTTGTAAAGACTATGATAACATAAATACTTTAGGACGACTAACTATTCTTCAACAACCTGCCTTCAAAAAATTAAAATAACAAGCAGCTTACGGCTTAATTTGTATATAGGGCCATTTATTGGGACCTCCCTTCTAACTTTGTTAAATTACTGACAGCATCCCTTTTATTTTTGAAATTATAAAAACTTTTCCCAAAGTTTTCATTTCATTACAAAAATCTCCTCTGAAGTTTTAATTTCATAACATCCATGCACAAAAACACCCCCATGGATGAACAATGTACAGGGAGGTATTTTTCTTCATGGATGCAATAAAACAAAAAGACCCGGGGAAATTTCTATATATATATATACACTTGTAATTTTCTAAGTATAATCAATTACTCATCATATTTCTCATGTGATCACTAGATATCTGAAGCAATATTTCATATATAGAGAATATTACACTGCAAATTAACTATGAGCATGCAAATCAAACCCAACACTGGAAATAAAATTTAAGATAATGAAGCCGGCCGCGGTACGTGGATAAATTAAAAAGATGGTAAAATATTAAAGACTAAGACTTTGTTTGGGGGACTTATTTTCACCGGTTAAGCGGTTACGACTGCATGAACTGGACCATAACCGCTTGACCGGTAAAAATAAGTCCCCCCTAAACGGAACCTAAGTATACCCAAGTCTGAGCTCCAAATCCAAACTCCCTGCATCCACCACATGATCAGCAGCGCATACACGGTCATCCAAGCCACGCTTCATCATCACCTGATCATCCTTCTTTCTTCCTCCCACATCCATGAAGTTCCTCCACTTCCTCACCCCAAACAAAAAAGAACTTGAAGAAGAAGAAGAAGAAGAGGAGGAGGAAGAAGCATGAGGCCTAGAGATGATCAAGGAAGCTGGGATCACTGAAGTCATGAAGGGTAATGGAGAGGGTTTATCATCAACATCATCATCATCATCACCATCTCTAGTAGTACTTAAAGAGGATGATATTAATGGGGGTGGTGGCATGTTAAGGTTAGGCACAATGTTAGGGCTTTTAGGGTTAGGTTTTAAGATAGCAGGGTAGTGATGATGATCACATGGAGATGGAGGAGGAGATGAGTACTGCTGCCTGAGTCTAGCTCTATCCCTTCTATGAACATTCATGTGGCCGCCGAGGGCTTGGGCAGACCTGAACTCCCTCTTGCAGAAGCTGCAAGTGTAGGATCTTGGGGGCCATGAGAACCCCACCAAGCTGGGAGGCATCTTCACTTGCGGCTGATCACAATGGTGGTCTCTTCTGCAGGCGCTCATAGCTTTGAAGCTGTTGTCATCGCTTGAGCTGCTGTATTTTTCTCTGCGTTTCTCGGCCATGAATATTGACTTTTGGATCTCTCTGAAATTTTAACAAGGGAAAAGAAGGGATGGAAGTAGGGCTACACAGCTTGGCTCTTGATTTCACTCTCCTCACTACCACTGTGAAAACAGTAGTAGTAGTACTACAGAGAGACTTTGATGAAGGAAGCCACTGCGAGAGTGTTGATCAGTTTATAGCAACTTTTTGTACTGGGGCTAATTTGATTGCATTGCGTCACCCTCTTCTTCTTATATATATATATATATATATATATATATATATATATAATATATATATATATATATATATATATATATATATATATATATATATATATATATATATATATATATATATATATATATATATATAAAGTTAACCCGCATGTTTTTTATAAATGGATCCGGATCCTCCGTTCATTTGAAATGGAGGGGATCCATTTCATATCTAGTGAACAGAAAAAGTCCTCAAAAAATTTAGTGGTTCAAAATTTTTTAAATAAAAAAAAAATAAAAAGAATAAAAAAGAGAACCGGTTAAATTCTAAAGCAACTAATCATGTCCATAAAATGAATCCCCTCCATTTCATTTGAAATGGAGAGGATCCTTATCTTTTATAAATAATTATACATATATATTTATTTATTGCAATCTACACGGTGTAAGTCACGAACACGTGAATGTTAACACAGAAATCGGCGATCCTTCCCAAGGTTGCCAGCTGACTAATCGCGACCCTTAGATTCTCCCTTTTGATCGCGATGGGTCCCAGCATAGGCGGACAGTTCTCCCTATCCGCCTAGGTCTCCTAGCAACCACGTGCCCTGCGGGATGGCGGGCTATTCCCATGGCTCACCCTCGCGGGACATGCGGTTAGGTCCGCTAATCGTGCAGTGCTTTTCCTTGCAGGAGTCCGCCAACAGCATCGCCAGGAGCGGCCTCCAATTTCGCCCAAGGGGCGGTGGTCTCCAGCCACCGTCCGCCGAGGCCGCCCACCAGGGGTGACCTCCCTGCTGCCCGAGGGGCGGCGGCCTCCTGCCGCCGTCCGCCGAGGCCGTCCACCCGGGGCGGCCTCCGCCCGTCAGCCGGGCGGACTCCCCCCGGAGTCCGCCCAGGCCGCCCGCAAGGGGGCGGCCAGGCCCGCCGGGCGGACTCCCCCTGGAGTCCGCCCAGGCCGCCCGCTAGGGGGCGGCCCCGGCAGTCAGCCGGGCGGACTCCCCCCGGAGTCCGCCCAGGCCGCCCGCAAGGGCGCGGCCAGGCCCGCCGGGCGGACTCCCCCTGGAGTCCGCCCAGGCCGCCCGCTAGGGGGCGGCCCCGGCAGTCAGCCGGGCGGACTCCCCCCGGAGTCCGCCCAGGCCGCCCGCAAGGGGGCGGCCAGGCCCGCCGGGCGGACTCCCCCTGGAGTCCGCCCAGGCCGCCCGCTAGGGGGCGGCCCCGGCACCCTGCCGGGCGGACTCCCCCCGGAGTCCGCCCAGGCCGCCCGCAAGGGGGCGGCCTCCGGCCTGCCGGGCGGACTCCTCCCGGAGTCCGCCCAGGTCGCCCGCTAGGGGGTGGCCTCCAGTCTTCAGAGCCTCCTTCCGCCTGCTTCATCAGTCAACAGTGGCGGACGCAAAATCTCAGTCCGCGGAGTCCGCGCAGGTCGTCATGCTGACGTCACCGGGCCCCGCTTCTAGAAGAACTCCCCTGGGCCTATAAATAGCCCATGGTGTCTCTCATTCTGCACGGTTCCTGGATCCGGGTGGTGGAGACAAGTCTTGCCAGCAGCCCCTGCGGACTCCGTTTTCCAGTCCGTCATCACCTCTCTAGCAAGCTCTGCGGACTCAGTTTCCTGTCCGCGCAGTCCTCCGCAGCTCTTCAGCAGCTTGCCTGCAAACTCTGCAGACTCAGTTTCTCAGTCCTCCAGCAGCTGGCAGACTCTTTTACTTAGTCTCTGGCAGCTTCTCTCCTCAGCTTTCTGGCATTTTCTTCTCTCTTAGCCGCCAACTTCTCCTTGTACCCCTTTATTGATTTGTTGTAAAGGTGTACTTGTAAGCTTGTAATCTCTAGCTTTTAATAAAAGGAAAGCCCGTCGCAGGAGTGGCATTTAGGCCGCGGCGGGCGAAGTGTGTTGTTGCCGCTGCTAGCGTCCCCCTTCTTCTTCTTCTCCTCTGCTCAGCAAGCTTCTTCTCTGCTCAGCTCAGCTCTTCTCGGCAACCAACCTGCAAGCACAACTGTCACCTTAGCCGTCTGCTCGACAGCTCCTGATCAACCTCCTTCTCCCCTCTTGATCAACCCGCTCTGTTGATCAAGCTTCTCTCCTCTATCCCCGCAACCCTCTTTGACAAGCCGTTTGCTCCACTCTCGAGCACTCAGAGGCTTCCTTCCTTTCCTCCTCTCCTCCTCTCCTAGCTTGTGAGACCAAACACCCCCTCCGTGTTAGCTGGCTGGTGCCCCGCGACATTTTCGCGCATCAACAGTTAACACGCGGCCTTCAGATCCGGTCAGACGGTGAACAGTGACAGTTAGCCATGTCAGATCAATCAGCCGAGAACTTTGCCCCAAGTCCCAGTGAAGATCCTCTCTGAGAAGCTTTTGAGCAGTCGCGCCGTGAGAATGCTCAACAGTTCCAAGCAATCAACCAAGTCCTTGCTGCAATCTCGCAGCGATTAGACTCTCATCCAGCAACTGCTCCAGCTGCTCCAGCTGCTCCAATCAATCTAACACCAACATCGGAGCATAAGCAATCTTATTCTCAAGCTTGCCCGCCGTTCTATCCGCCTTACACCCCAACCTTCCCGCAAGGTCCTGCTGCTCCTTTGCGAACTCAAGATGAAGAGTTTGCCGCTCGCCAAAACTTCTTCCGGCAAGCAGCCCGGGGAAGTCCTGCTAGATTTCTTAACTTTCAAGGAAGTCATCCTTGCCCCCCAGCTCCTGCCTCTGCTCCTCCTCCAGCAAATTTTCCTTTCTACCCTCCTGCTTCTTTTGCAGCTGCAGCCTATGCTCCCTTTAATCCCTATGCTGTGGGAGAGCAGGAAGAGCCATCGCCCTTTATTGAGAGCGTTCGCCTTGAACCTACTCCAGCAAACTTCAGAGAGCCCCGACTGCCAATCTATACTGGAGAGACTGATCCGGTCAAGCATCTTCAAGCCTTTGAATCAGCCGTTGCTCTCAAGACTCTGTCAGATGCAACCAAGTGCAAGCTCCTTGTGACAACCTTTGATGGGCAAGTGAGGGACTGGTTCTATGGCCTCCGTCCTCACTCCATCACTTCCTTCCTCGATCTTCGAAGGGAGTTTCTTCTCAGATTCTCTACCTCCTCCAAGAGAAAGGGCGGTCCTGAAGCCCTCTTTGAGATCAGACAGCGCAGTGATGAAACTTGGTCTCAATTCGTTGATCGATTCCAGAGAGAGATTCTGGACATTGAAATCGTTGATCAAGAAATGTACCGAGTGGCTCTTATCCACGGTCTTCGTGAAGGGCCTCTCAAATTTGAAGCCAATGTCCGTGCTCCAAGGACATACCAAGTGCTGATTGCTCTAGCCAACTCGTACATCCGAGGCGAGAAGAGCAATCCAGGCTTCGTCTCCAAGCTTGTATCAGAGAAAGATCCGTTTCGCAAGCAACCTCCAAGGTCTCCTTGCAATCGTTTCCCAACCTACTCAAGGAAGGATAGAAGGCTTCATCGCCAGCGATACTCCTTCCCGAGCCGTGATGCTCAAGATCCATTGCTACCGCTAGCTCCTTCTCAAACAGCAACTGTTCAACAACAGCAAGACGATGACTTGCATGAGTCGGATCTCGACGACGTCGTGCAAGAGATAGTGCAGATCATGAAAGATAGGGCCAACTACAAGAAGCCCTATCGGCCGACTGATCAGAGGTCTAGAAACTCAGAGCCTTATTGTGAATTCCACAAAGAGCCAGGCCATCGAACAGAAGACTGCCGAGCATTCCGCCAGCTTGTGCAAAGGATGCTCCGGCAAGGCAAGATGCATGACTTGCTTCCTAAAGAAGATCGCCCTGATCCATCAACTTCAAAGGGCAAAGAAGTTTCAGACGCTCCTTGCTCCTCAAGAGGAGTGAACCAAGTCGAAGAGCCTCCTCTCCTCGTTGTTCACCCAACAGTCGAATGTTTTGATGCCGACGACGAGGGCATACTGGGAAGGCTATTCTAGACTAGCAAGGACTTCACAGTCCTCCAAAGCGATGGACTTCACAGTCCTCCAGAGCTCTTTGCAACCTATAGGGGTTATCTCAACCCTTACTCTCTCTCCTTTTCAAACATTTTCATTACAACACTTCTCAGTATTCTTTTACTGCTTTTCTGCAAAGCTTTTATTCAGGGATCCCGTACTGACACAGTTCCTTTTTTGTGTTGCTCCTTCCTCTCTCTCTCTCTCTCTCTCCGGGATCAGTACGCCAATGAGATTTCGCCGAGTCTGAAATGTTCCCTCCGTAGTTTGTTCTCGCACTACCGCTTTGACCACATATGGCGGGAGTATACCCATGTGTGTAGTGGGAGCAGTTCATCTACGACTATGGGCTTCAGGCTTAGGATCCTAGCCGGCATCTGACACAGAGTGTGTGCTAGGGGAGCCCCATGTGTTAGCTCTGCTGTGCGTCTTATAGGAAACACTACGGTTAGGATGATCTTCGCTGGACAAGCAATGGCGATCAAGCGTAGCCTTGTCTCTTTGATCATCCTTCAACTGTGGTGGCCGAAGCACTCTCCGGTACCCTCGATCCGTGCCTCTCAGGTTCTCACAACTCCACTGATCAATACACAGACAATATAGGCCTCTTGGCGCAACCTGTCTCGTTGATCAGTGATGCTTGTGCCCAGGGCAAGAGAGCAGAGTTTCTAGCGATCCTTCTCAGGATCTCCCTTGCTTCTAGCGATCCTTCTCAGGATCTTCCTTGCTTCCAGCGGTCCTTCTCAGGACCTTCCCTTGCTTTTTTTTTCTTTTGTGCCCTCCTTGAGGATGCGCGGCCAGCCCGCTTTGAGCAGGACCATACTCGGAATGATTTTCTCAGGCCAGTGATGCATAAGGCCCACGGGGAACACCTGTGGCAGCATTCAACCCTCTGTAGTCATTCCGAACATGGACCTCTTTTCCCCTTTCCCCCCTCCTTGAGGATGCGCGGCCAGCCCGCTTTGAGTAGGACTATACTCGGGATGATTTTTCGGGCAAGTGATGCATAAGGCCCACGGGGAACACCTGTGGCAGCATTCAACCCACTTTAATCATTCCGGGTGTAGACCTCCTTTTCTCTCTTGCCTTCTTTCACAGGTGAACAGGTTTATCCGACCTACCAAAAGGATTTTCAGCAATCACTTTGCTCATGCTCATCCTATATGAATTGCTTATTCAAAGCTCTATCGGATGATGACTCGCACTCTACTTATATAAGCTTTATTGCTATCATCTCCTATATATTGTTTGCTCAAGCGCTATCAGCTATGCTATTGCAATCCAGTCATATCTGTCAGCAGTCAACACTCAGTTTATTGATCTGGGCTTCATAATAGTATTCATCAGGCATTCTTCTTGCTAATTGGTCATATCGGCCTTATCTTGTCGACAGTTAACAGTCAACAGTTAACACTTGCAAGTCTTCTCTTCACAGGTACTTGCAAGTTATCTTCATATCTTATTTACTTCTAACTACTCTTCTTGCAGAGATTGGCAAACACCTGCAAGCCTCATCCAGGTACTTGCAGTCTAAATCATTATTTTGTATCTGCCACTCACTCTTTTCTTTCTACAGTGAATAGCAGACACCTGCAAGACTCATCTAGGTACTTGCAGCTTTTTTTATACACAATGCCTGTTCCTAACTCTCTTCTTGCAGAGATCAACAAAGACTTGCAGGTCCCTTCCAGGTACTTGCGAGTTGTTATGCTTTTCTGTTTTCCTCACTTTTGTTTTGCAGAACATTACAGAAGACACGCCTTCTTCGTTTTGCAAAAGCAAATTCAGGTACACACTCGATGTGCCACCCCTACATGCTTACCCTAACTTTCCTTTTGCAGGAAAATAGACAGGAAGCACCAAGCTTGTGAGGAGAGTCTTCAGGTCCTGTCTCTCCTTGCTCCTCTTCTCCCGTTGGGGTGGATCACGATTTTCGTGGGTCTCCAACTTTTTCGAAGTTCTTTTCGGAACTTGAAAAATCTTTATATTAAAAAAGTGCGGGGATTATATTAACCCAGAAATCGGCGATCCTTCCCAAGGTTGCCAGCTGGCTAATCGCGACCCTTAGATTCTCCCTTTTGATCGCGATGGGTCCCAGCATAGGCGGACAGTTCTCCCTATCCGCCTAGGTCTCCTAGCAACCACGTGCCCTGCGGGATGGCGGGCTATTCCCATGGCTCACCCTCGCGGGACATGCGATTAGGTCCGCTAATCGTGCAGTGCTTTTCCTTGCAGGAGTCCGCCAACAGCATCGCCAGGAGCGACCTCCAATTTCGCCCAAGGGGCGGTGGTCTCCAGCCACCGTCCGCCGAGGCCGCCCACCAGGGGCGGGGCGACCTCCCTGCTGCTGCCCAAGGGGCGGCGGCCTCCTGCCGCCGTCCGCCGAGGCCGTCCACCCGGGGCGGCCTCTGCCCGTCAGCCGGGCGGACTCCCCCCGGAGTCCGCCCAGGCCGCCCGCAAGGGGGCGGCCAGGCCCGCCGGGCGGACTCCCCCTGGAGTCCGCCCAGGCCGCCCGCTAGGGGGCGGCCCCGGCAGTCAGCCGGGCGGACTCCCCCTGGAGTCCGCCCAGGCCGCCCGCAAGGGGGAGGCCAGGCCCGCCGGGCGGACTCCCCTTGGAGTCCGCCCAGGCCGCCCGCTAGGGGGCGGCCCCGGCAGTCAGCCGGGCGGACTCCCCCCGGAGTCCGCCCAGGCCGCCCGCAAGGGGGCGGCCAGGCCCGCCGGGCGGACTCCCCCTGGAGTCCGCCCAGGCCGCCCAGGCCGCCCGCTAGGGGGCGGCCCCGGCACCCTGCCGGGCGGACTCCCCCCGGAGTCCGCCCAGGCCGCCCGCAAGGGGGGGCCTCCGCCTGCGGGCTCCTCCCGAAGTCCGCCCAGGTCGCCGCTAGGGGGTGGCCTCCAGTCTTCAGAGCCTCCTTCCGCCTGCTTCATCAGTCAACAGTGGCGGACGCAAAATCTCAGTCCGCGGAGTCCGCGCAGGTCGTCATGCTGACGTCACCGGGCCCCTCTTCTAGAAGAACTCCCCTGGGCCTATAAATAGCCCATGGTGTCTCTCATTCTGCACGGTTCCTGGATCCGGGTGGTGGAGACAAGTCTTGCCAGCAGCCCCTGCGGACTCCGTTTTCCAGTCCGTCATCACCTCTCCAGCAAGCTCTGCGGACTCAGTTTCCTGTCCGCGCAGTCCTCCGCAGCTCTTCAGCAGCTTGCCTGCAAACTCTGCAGACTCAGTTTCTCAGTCCTCCAGCAGCTGGCAGACTCTTTTACTTAGTCTCTGGCAGCTTCTCTCCTCTGCTTTCTGGCATTTTCTTCTCTCTTAGCCGCCAGCTTCTCCTTGTACCCCTTTATTGATTTGTTGTAAAGGTGTACTTGTAAGCTTGTAATCTCTAGCTTTTAATAAAAGGAAAGCCCGTCGCAGGAGTGACATTTAGGCCGCGGCGGGCGAAGTGTGTTGTTGCCGCTGCTAGCGGCCCCCTTCTTCTTCTTCTCCTCTGCTCAGCAAGCTTCTTCTCTGCTCAGCTCAGCTCTTCTCGGCAACCAACCTGCAAGCACAACCGTCACCTTAGCCGTCTGCTCGACAGCTCCTGATCAACCTCCTTCTCCCCTCTTGATCAACCCGCTCTGTTGATCAAGCTTCTCTCCTCTATCCCCGCAACCCTCTTTGACAAGCCGTTTGCTCCACTCTCGAGCACTCAGAGGCTTCCTTCCTTTCCTCCTCTCCTCCTCTCCTAGCTTGTGAGACCGAACACCCCCTCCGTGTTAGCTGGCTGGTGCCCCGCGACGTTTTCGCGCATCAACAGTGAAACCCCTAATTAACTTCATTCTATTTTTTCTTAAAATTATCTATATTTGATGGGTTAAATTTAATTTATAGAGAAAATTATGTGTAAGTAGCCGATCACTTATTATCCCTACTAATTTAGTAGGGATCATAGAGGTAACCATTGTGCAGGTGATCGATGCTCCCAATCTCCCGCACGACCCGCGCATGAGATCCCACCATGCACGCAAACCGCCGCCGGCCGTCCAAAATGGCCGGCACCTCCGCTTCCCGGCGGCCACCCGCATGAGACGAGGGGATCCCGATCGGCCTGTTGCCTGGTCATGGCCGCGCCCCGCGGTCGCAAGGCACGACGGGCGCCGCCGCTGGCCATCCTAGCCGGCGGGCGCGGTCTATCCCGCGGCTGCGCATCGCGACAGCAAGAGGAGGTCGCACGTTGAAGCCGGCTTCCGCGGCCGCACCCCGCAGCCGGTGCCGCGTCCCGTGGGTGGTCGGGCGCATTTGGCCGGCCGCACGCGCCGCAGCGGCGGCTGGCACTGCCGCCGTAGGGTGCAGCCGGCGTCAAGGCCGGCCTCCCACACCGCGACCGCAAGGCGCAAATGGAGCTAGGGCCGGTCACCTCCTTGCTAGCACGCGACCGACAATTCCGCTGTCCGTGGCACCTCTTCCTCCCCCGGTGGTCGTCCGCCGCCAAGGAGTTGCCACCCGTTTATGGCGATCCCTCTCTATCGTTCGATCGTTCCATCACGACCACCACCATCCGTAACCACACACATAACTATCATCGTTAGTGGATGATTTTTTTTTATTTAATTACAGTCTACACATACAAAATATTATAGAAATAATACTTGTTTAAAACTATGCTAAATATGATCTGCACACAATAATTTGGGTGGTTACGGTTCGTTCTGGGGAAAACTGTTGAAAAACGTGGGTGTCCTCCTTCTCCACACAAATCAAACCCACTTCGAAACAAGCACACCGGCACAAAAGTAGTCGGCGGGACCAACTTGGCGAGACCGCCAAGTCGCGCAGCTAAACTTGGCGAGATCCCCCCCGTAGGCGAGATAACACTCCACTCGCGGCTAGATCTCCACACCCGCGAGACCGCCAACACGCGAGTCCTCTCACCCGCGAGACTGCCAACACGCCCGGCGGCTTGGTGCGCCTACTCGCACGGCACAGATCCCGTCTCGCCCGGCAGCGAGCACAACAGACCGCCCGGCTACTCCTCCTAACCGCTCGGCAAAACAAAACCAACCAATTTCTCTCTCCTATTTAATACACACTCTCTCTCCTATTAATTAATTATTCATACATAAAATATTAAAATACAAATATTGACTTGGTCAACACAAACAAAGTCCAACACACTCCCCCTCAAACTTGGCAGCACATGCCGAGTTTGCCCTTCAACTTCAAAAACGTCTCCACCTTCAATGCCTTGGTGAAAATATCCGCGACCTACTCATCGGTGGGGCAATACATCCCTTCAACCGTCTTCAGCTGCACTTGCTCTCGGAGGAAGTGGTACCTCGTCTCGATGTGTTTGCTACGCCCATGTAGCACCGGGTTCTTCGCGACCTAGATAGCCGACATGTTGTCAACAAACATGGTCATAGGTCCATCCTGCGGATGATGTAGCTCCTCCAAAAGATTCCTTAGCCAAACTGCCTGGCAGGTACAGGCTGTCGCTACTATATACTCCGCTTCACACGATGATAAGGCGATCGTCGCCTGCTTCTTCGAACTCCATGAGAACACTCTTGTTCCTACATGGAAGGCATACCGGAAGTGCTCTTCCGGTCATTCACGTCACCTCAATAGTCACTATCCGAGTACCCGACTAACTTCAGATCCTCTCCAGTAGAATACATCAGGCCATGTCCTCTAGTCCCGTTCACATATCTTAAGATCATTTTCGCTGCCGTGAAGTGGTCCTGCTTTGGTTCCTCCATGTGCATGCTAACTACTCCAACCGCGTACATGATGTCAGGCCTGGTGAAGGTCAAGTAGCGTAAGCTTCCGACCGGGCTTTTGAACATCGTGGAGTCGATCGCTCCTTCCTTCGATTCCTTTCTCAGCTTCATCCCTGGATCAGCAGGAGTGGAGATAGCCTTGCTATCCTCCATCCTAAACTTCTTCAAGATCTCTTCCGCGTACTCCCTCTGTGAGATGAAGATCCCGTCTTCACTCTGTTGCACCTCTACACCTAGGAAGTAGCCTAGCTCCCCAAGGTCGGTCATCTCGAATTCCTTCTTCATAGTTCTCTTGAACTCCTCGTACATGGCAGAGTTGCTGCCCGTGAATATCATATCGTCTACGTATAGACATATGATCATTATATCACCATTCTTCCCAACCTTTGTGTAGAGAGCATATTCGTACGAACACTTCATATATCCGTGCTTCTAGAGGTATGCATCAATCTTCCCATTCCAGGCACGAGCTCCTTGCTTCAAACCGTACAGAGCCTTGTCCATCTTGCATACTTTCCTGTCCTGCCCCTTCACCACATAACTTGGAGGCTGCTCGATGTACACATCCTCCTTCAGGTAGCCATTCAGGTAGGCAGATACCACATCCATCTGCATGATCTTCCATTCATGATGAGCAGCCAGAGCAATGATCAATCGAATGGTATCTATCCGCGCCACTGGGGCGAAGACTTCATCATAGTCCACTCCCTGGACTTACCAGTATCCCTTCACGACTAGCCGCACCTTATGCTTTTTCATGGCTCCATCTTTGTTCTTCTTCACCTTATAGACCCATTTCACCCCGAGGGGTTTATGGCCTACAGGTGGATCCACCAACTTCCAAGTGTCATTCTTCTTGATGGATCATATCTCCACATCCATTGCTTTCCTCCAAGCTTCTTCTTGGGCAGCTTCATCATAAGAGCGCGGCTCACAATCTGCTAAGAAGCAATATAAAGAAAAGTTGTTAAATGTCGGTGTCGTCTCCTCATAGATCTCCTCCAACTTCCTCATCCTAGGTTGAGGACGATCATCTTTGCTTCCGCTGGTGCTAGCTTCACCAGATCTGCCTACACTAGTACTTGCTCCACTCAAGTAGGGGTTAAGAGCTCCCCCTGACTCTCCACAAGGTTGTGATGGTGGCTCAGCTCCACCAACCTCAGCTTCAGCTTCCTTTCCATCCTCCTCTTCATCATCATCAAAGAACATCCCCTTGATGCTCCTCACCGCTTCATCCCAGATCCAGCAGCTATCTTCCTTAAACACGACATCCCTTGAAATTACAGCCTTCTCCGTCACAGGGTTGTACAACTTGTAAGCTTTGCTCATCGGAGCGTAGCCCATAAAGATGCACTTCTCGCTTCTGTCATCTAGCTTCTTCCTCCTCTGGTCCGGGATATGAGCATAAGCTACACATCCGAAAACCCTCAAGTGCTTGATGCTCAGCTTCCATCCACTCCATGCTTCAAATGGGGTCATGAACTTCACACTCTTCGCGGGGCATCAGTTTAGCAAGTACACAGCTACCTGTACTGCCTCCGCCCAGAACTTCTTTGGCAACCCCTTCACCTTCATCATGCTCCTTGCCATGTTCATTATGGTCAAGTTCTTCCTTTCCGTAACCCCATTCTGCTGGGGTGAGTGCGTCGCCGTCAACTGGTGTGAGATCCCCCACTCTCTACAAAACTCATCGAACAACCTAGAGGTGTACTCCCCACCTCTATCAGTCCTCAGCACTTTTAGTGATTGACCGCTTTCCTTCTCTGCCATTGCCTTGAACTCCTTGAACCTGTCAAGGGCCTCAGCCTTCTCTCTTAAGAAGTACACCCAGTACTTCTGACTGAAGTCTTCTGTGAAGGTGATATAATACTTGCTTCCGCCCACTGAGGTAGTCTCAAATGGACCAGCAATGTCCGAGTGAACTATTTAAAGCTGTCTTCTCACACTTCTGGACTTGACTCCTTCAAACGTCAACCTCTTCTGCTTCCCCTTCGTGCATGCCTCACAGACCTCCTGTGGAGGTGAGATCATAAGCATTCCTTCCACCATCTTGGAGTGAGATAGGAGCTTCAACCCAGTGGACCCCAGATGGCCCATCCTGTGGTGCCACAACCATGCTTCCTCTTCTTCTTCAGTCCTTGGCTCCTTGCGAGACACACCGTCTCCTTGGCATCCATCCTCAGCGTGAAGAGACGATTCGTCGTCATCTTTACTTTTACTACATCTCTTCCTTGATGGTCCTTCATGACCAAGGATCCATCCTTCAACAACACGCAGTAACCCTTCTCGACCAACTACCCAAGACTTAAGATGTTACTCTTCAAGCCCGGCATATAGAACACGTCATTAAGGTGCATCTCCTTCCCATTCAAGGTGACCGCTATGACTCTTCTTCCTTCCACTAATATCTTCGAGGCGTGTCCAAAACTGACCTCACCACCATTTGGCTCGAGGCTGGTGAACAGTTCCTTCTCTCCACACATGTGGTTGCTAGCTCCGGTATCCAAATACCATACATCATTCCTTCCACCTTCAGCCCCTCTGTAGGTTAGGAACATCATTGGATCGCCACCAGTGTTGGTTGCTTCTGCGTAATGGTTGACATCTCCTCTCTTCCTTGGAGCCTAACAATCATAGCTCATATGCCCAAACTTGTTACAGTTGTAACACTGTATTTGGGACATATCTCCTCTGCCTCTTCCTTGACCTCTTCATTGGCCCCTACCTTAGCCTCTTCCTCTTCCTCCTGCGTCTTGCCTATAACCTTGAGGTTGCTCCGCTTCTCTCTGGTTGTATTGGTTCCTTCCTTAGTCTCTTCCTCCTCTTCTTCCTCTATCTCTTCCTTGGTATCCTCGGCCACACTGGCATCCTCCTCTTCCTGAGCTCTCTCCAAAATTTAATTGAGTCTGGAGTGCTTTACCAAGCCACTCGACTCCTCCTCGTCTTGCAACATGCGGTACTCGTGAGCTTGTAGCGAGCCAACAAGTTCATCTACCGCCATCATGGTGAGATCTTTCGACTCCTCAATTGCCACTACCACATTTCAGAACTTCTTTGACATAGAGCGCAGGAGCTTCTCCATGAAGCTCACATCATCTGTCATCTCTCAATTCCTCTTCATCTCGCTTGTGAGCGTCCGCACGCAAGTCACATAGTCACCAACATTCTTTACACTCTACATCTTCATTACTTCATATTGAGCTCGGAGGGATTGCAGCTTCACCTTCTTTGCCATATCAACTCCCTGCATGGAGCGTTGCAAAATCTTACATGTATCCTTGGATGTTTCCGCATCTGAGATCTTCTCGAAGGTCGCCTCATCCACACCTTGGTATAGTAAGAAGAGAGCCTTCTTGTCCCTCTTCTTGGACTCCCTCAACGCCGTCCTCTGAGAGTTAGTCGATGCCGCTTCTGCTTCTGGAGTAAGCTCTTCATAGCCATCCTCGACAACCTCCCATAGCTCCTTCGAGGAGAGCAACACCTTCATCTGGATACTCCAATTTTCATAGTTGGTCTTAGTCAATTTTGGGACCTGCCCCGGCATGGCACCTCCAATCTCCATCTCCTTTCGTCACTTAACCTTCCGAACACAACTTCCAGGGGGGTCTAACCTGACTCTGATACCACTTGTTGGAAAACGTGGGTGGCCTCCTTCTCCACCAAATCAAACCCACTTCGAAACAAGCACACCAGCACAAAAGTAGTCGGCGGGACCAACTTGGCGAGACCGCCAAGTCGCGTGGCTAAACTTGGCGAGATCCCCCTGTAGGCGAGATAACACTCCACTCGCGGCTAGATCTCCACACCCGCGAGACCGCCAACACACGAGACCTCTCACCCGCAAGACCGCCAACACGCCCGACGGCTTGGTGCGCCTACTCGCACGGACACAGATCCCGTCTCGCCCGGCAGCGAGCACAATAGACCGCCTGACTACTCCTCCTAACCGCTCGGCAAAACTTACAAAATCTTAGCACTGCGACGCTCCTCTCTCTCTAAAACGGAAATGAGGAGGAATTTCACAATTTCATCAAATCTCAAATGAACTACATACATGCATATTTATAGAAAAACAAAACCAACCACTTTCTCTCTCCTATTTAATACACACACTCTCTCCTATTAATTAATTATTCATACAAAAAATATTAAAATACAAATATTGACTTGGTCAACACAAACAAAGTCCAACAAAAACTGCCCGCGTAACTTCCACGGTTTGTGGGGCATCATGGTCATATTGGCGGCATGCATTTAACGAGTATTATACACTCTAAAACTATGATAAATATATTAATATTGGTGATTACGGTGTGCAGATAGCAGCATAACCATCCCCTGAGACTATAAAAGGAGTCACAAGCCTCCTCATTTCTCACCCTTTCTCCTCTAAGCTTTCTTCTTCCTCAGACCAGAGTTCTGCCAGAATTCTCTGACGAACCATCGTTCCTCCGCCAGCATTCTCCAACGAGCCACCATCCCTTCACCAGAATCCTCCTGCGTGCCATCGCCACTCCACCAAAAACTCAGCAAAGTCCGCAACATCAAAACGAAGAAGACGCTCTGTCTGTTGTAGAAGGAAGCCTCGTTTGCGCTCAACCTCCAGAAAGACCGCTCCAACCTCATTCCGCATGTTCCGCGCCCATCCGCGCACTAGGATTATGAAGGCTAAAAATCGCGCGGAGCAGCCTATTGCCCGCCGAGTGCCTAAGATTCTCTCACATCTCACAAGTGTAACAAACATCCCGCAAGAAGCCAGCACAAAGCATCCCGCCCGTCAGGCTAGAGCTGCCGGGAACGATCTCTTCCATCAACTCCGAGGGACTGGAGATCCTGAGTATTTGGCAAAAGGGATGACCCGAGAGGAAGTAAGAGAATTGTTTGAGGAAGAGTTTGACCAAGTCGGCCATCGAGGGGTGCAAATCCACCGCCCGGTAAGGAACAGATCACCGTAAGCGCCGGAGGTGATGTCATACTTGGTCTCCACATGATTTAAGCTTCCAAACATTGAATCATATGACGGAACTGAAGATCACTTGGAGCATGTAAACCACTTCACCACAATCTTCTATATCTATAATGTGTCTGATCAGTTGCTCTGCCAAGTCTTCCCCGCCACATTGAAAGGACTGGCGAGAACGTGGCACCACTCACTCAAAGAAGGAACCATCCAGAACTTTGCCCAGCTCACCCAACAGTTCTTGGACTAGTTCATAGCTAGCCATCACATTGTAAAGGATCCCTCCCACCTCTTCGGGATCCGCTAGAACGAGGGTGAGACCCTTAAGAAGTTCTTCCATTGGTTCATCGCAGAAGCCAGGCAGATCCCAATGGTGGACCAAGAGCTCCTACGCGAGTCTTCCTTACGGGGCTCCTGCCAGGAGGGTTCTACTCCGCATTAATGAGGGAGATGGTCCCCAACTACTCGGACCTTGTGCACCGGGTTGAAGCTCAGATAGCGGTCGATGAGGTAATTGAGGCCCATTAAAGACAGTTTGAAGGAGGAGTTAAGAAGAAGAGAGAAGAACCACCACCAAGACGTCAAGAGGAGCTTAGGGGCAACCCCCGCTAGTAGGATCGTCGCAAGGACCGACCCCCCAGGCGATACTAGGAGTACGCACTGCTCAACACCTCTCGAGCTAACGTACTTTACGCAATTCGTGACGACCTAGCGCTACAGATGCCCCGAGAAGTCCCCGTGGGGGAGAGATGATCGATCAAAATACTACGAATTTCAAAAGGGGACATGCCATTCAACAAAAGAGTGTGTCGGGTTAAAAGATGAGATAGAACAGCTTATACAGCAGGGGGTCCTTGGGAGGTTTCTTTAGGACCAAGCAAAAGGCCACCCGGCCCAGCAAATGAGGGAGAAACCGCGTGCACATCAATAAGCACCAGACGGCAGGCAAGTCGAGGATATAGTCGAGACCATAGCTAGGTCTTCGTTCGCCACGATAAATTCAATCTCTCGGAGTGGGCCCAGACCTAGCACAAATGCAAAGGAAAAGATCAGCTTCAGTGATGAGGATCTCGAGGGACTGCTGACACCACACCAGGACTCGCTAGTCATAACGGCCAAAATTTGAGACCCGAGCTTCCGCGTCAAGCGGATACTAGTAGATAACGGAAGCTCGGTCAACGTTCTGTCGATGCTAGGAGTTCGAGGAATGCGCATCCCCAAAAAGAAGATCCAGCGAACGGCTGGCCCGATTTATGATTTTAATAGAGGACCAGTGCCAGTCGAGGGAACAATCACCCTCCCAGTCACCTTGGGAGAATTCCCAAAACAAGCAACTCACCAGGTTCAGTTCGTGGCAGTAGAGACAGAGTCACCATACAACGCGATCTCCAGGAAGCGTTCAGAGCAATTCCATCAATTCCCCATCTGGCCATGAAGTTCGCCACACCAGAGGCAGCCAGGACGTGCTACCTACAACAGATGCACCGTGGGCAATTGCAAGGAGCAGTTCCGTATACCGTCAAGACGCGAGGAAGCGGGTCAGGAGGGCCCTAGAAGAAACTTCAGGACAAAAGGGTCGCAGTGCCATTTCACACTTTGTTTTCTGGACATCGTCGAACTATTTTCTTTAAGCAAACAACATCTAACTTTATAAAGTCACGAGTCAGTTCTCGTGCGCAAACAATTTCTATTTTCTATAACTATTGAGTGTCATGATTGCTCTCAACATTGCTCTTACAAGGACACATCCATGGTTTAACTCTCGACGTAGCAACAAGGACAAACCCCCGCGAGCTGTTGGAGTGGTCCCAGTTGACTGGGTCAACTGATATTTCTTATATATTAATTATATATATTTGTGTTAAGTATGGCGGAGGAAAGAGAGAGTAATTTTGTTTTGTATTTATTGAGGAGAGAGAGAGATGTCGGACACGTGGCATGTCGTTATTGGCTTGTATTGCCTATATATAGGCTTGTTCCTTTCAATTTAAAAGAGAGTTTTGTTGGCATTTGTAGAGAGAGAGGCGGAGAGAGAATAGAGAGAGAGGCAGAGAGATTAGAGAGAGAGGCAGAGAATAGCGAGAGAGATAGAGAGGGATAGAGAGAGAATTAAAAGGCCTCGTGCTTTGTATTTCCCGCAGGAAATTTTCGCTTTGTTTTTCTCCCGCCGCCTGCTGTTCTCGCCGCCTTGGGAAGAGGATCTCGCCTGCACTCGCCCACTGCATCCCGCCGAGAACACCGCCAACCTCGTCGGGAAGTCTAGCCCACTGCACTCGCACTCGTCCACTGCTCAGTGCTCTCGCACTGTAGCTGGCCGTCAACCTCGCAGTAGCCCTGATAGTCTCGTCGGGGACCTTTCAGCTCGCCGGAGTAGGCTCTCGTCGTAGTTGTTCTCGCGGGTAGGAGATCTCGCCCGGGTCGGTCTCGTCGTGTTGCTCCCGGTGTACTTCTCGCGCAAGTAGTGTTGGTCTCGGCGGCTGGTTGTTTGGTGGTGTAGTAGTTTGTTTGAGGAAGGGAGGCCAGCAGGACCCATTCACATTTCCGACAAGTGGTATCAGAGGGAGGTTGCGAACCTTAGAAGTTGCTCGGAGGAGTTAGTAACTTGGCAAGATGGAGATGGGAAGTGGAATGACGGGGCAGGTCCCCAAGCTGACAAAGACCAACTATGGGAATTGGAGTATACAAATACGAGTGCTACTCGCCTCCAAAGAGTTATGGGAGATAGTTGAAGAGGGAGTCGAGGTGCTTACTGCTGAAGCGGAGGTAGCGTTGACTAACGCTCAGAAGACAGCATTGAGGGAAGCAAAGAAGCGGGACAAGAAGACCCTATTCCTATTGTACTAAGGAGTTGATGAGGCAACATTTGAGAAGATCTCTGGTGCAGGGACATCGAGAGAATCATGGGACAAACTGCAACGCTCCATGCAGGGAGTTGACAAAGCAAAGAAAGTGAAGTTGCAATCTCTTCGAGCTCAATATGAGGTGTTGAAGATGCAAAGCTCGGAGAGAGTTGGCGACTATGTGACCCGTCTGCGGACTCTCACAAACGAGATCAAGAGGAATGGAGAGGTGACTGATGATGTCAGTTTCATGGAGAAGCTCCTGCGATCTATGTCCAAGAAGTTCAGGCACGTGGTAGTAGCCATAGAGGAGTCGAAGGATCTCACCCTGATGGCAGTAGATGAGCTTGTTGGCTCGCTACAGGCCCACGAGTATCGGATGTTGCAAGATGATGAGGAGTCGAGTGGCTTGGGGAAAGCACTCCAGACTCAACTAAACTTTGGAGAGAGCTCAAGAAGAAGAGGAGGCCAGCGTGGCCGTGGCTACCAAGGAAGAGGTAGAGGAGGAAGAGGGGGCAGAGACCAAGGAAGATACCAAGTACACCAGAAGGAGGTGGAGCAAAATCAAGGCTGGAACACAGGAAGAAGAGGAAGAGGTCAAGGGAGAGGCCAAGGCAGAGGACAAGGAAGAGACCAGGGAAGAGGTCAAGGAAGAGGAGGAAGAGGAGACATGTCCCAAATCCAATGCTACAACTGTAGCAAGTTTGGGCACATGAGTTACGACTGTTGGGCTCCAAGGAAGGGAGGAGAAGCCAACCATTATGCAGAAGCTAGTAACACGGGAGGAGACCCGATGATGTTCCTAACCGTCCAAGGGGCTGGAGGTGGAAGGAACGGAGTATGGTACTTGGACATGGGAGCAAGTAACCATATGTGCGGAGAGAAGGAGCTGTTTACGAGCCTTGAACCAAATGGTGGTGAGGTCGGTTTCGGCGACGCTTTAAAGATCTCAGTTGAAGGAAGAGGAGTAGTGGCAGTCATGTTGAATGGGAAGGAGGTGCACATCAATGATGTATTCTATGTGCCGGGCTTGAGGAGTAACATCCTAAGTCTTGGGCAGCTGATGGAAAAAGGCTACCGAGTCCTATTGCGGGATGGCACCCTAGCCATGAAGGATGTTCAAGGAAAGGAAGTTGTGAGGGTGAAGATGACGACGAATCGTCTCTTTACGTTGAGCATGGATGTCAAGGAGACGACGTGTCTCGCGAGGACAGAAGAATAGGAGGAGACTTGGCTGTGGCACCACCGGATGGGCCATCTGGGGTTCACATGCCTGAAGCTGCTGTCAGGTTCCAAGATGATGGATGGGCTACCTATGATCACACCTCCTCATAGGATCTGTGAGGCATGCACGAAGGGGAAGCAGAGGAGAGAAACTTTTGAGGGTGGCAAGTCCCGGAGAGCAACAAGGCCGTTAGAGTTAGTTCACTCGGACATCGCTGGTCCGTTTGAGACTACTTCAATAGGTGGAAGCAAGTACTACATTACCTTCACTGACGACTTCAGCAGGAAGTGTTGGGTTTATTTCCTAAGGGAGAAGGCTGAGGCACTTGACAACTTCAAGGAGTTCCAGACAATGGCTGAGAAGGGGAGTAGTCAACCGCTGAAGGTGCTCAAAACGGATAGGGGTGGGGAGTACACCTCTAGGTTGTTTGACGAGTACTGTAAGCAATGGGGGATCTCTCATCAGCTGACGGCGGCATACTCGCCTCAACAGAATGGCGTGGCAGAGAGGAAGAACCTTACCATCATGAACATGACGAGGATTATGGTGAAGAGCAAGGGGTTGCCGAAGAAGTTCTGGGCGGAAGCGGTGCAGGTGGCAGTGTACGTGCTGAACCGTTGTCCAACAAAGAGTGTGAAGTTCAAGACTCCATTTGAAGCTTGGAGTGGGTGGAAGCCCAGTGTGAAGCACCTAAGGGTTTTCGGGTGTGTGGCTTATGCCCACGTCCCGGACCAGAGGAGGAAGAAGCTGGATGACCGGAGCGAGAAGTGTATCTTTGTAGGCTACGCTCCTGCGAGCAAGGCTTACAAGTTGTATAACCCGGTGACGGAGAAGGCCATCATCTCAAGGGATGTGGTGTTTGAAGAAGGAAGCAGTTGGAGCTGGGATGAAGCAACGAGAGGCATCAAGGGGATGTTCTACAAGGATGATGAGGAGGAAGGTGGAGAAGAGACTAAAGCCGAGATGGGTGGAGTCGAGCCACCATCACCACCTAGCAGAGGTTCAGGGGGAGCTCTCACCCCTTACTAAAGTGGAGCAAGTACAAGTGGTGGCAGCCCAGGTGGAGCTAGAACTAGTGGAAGTAAAGATAACCGTCCTCAACCTCGGATGAGGAGGTTGGATGATATCTATGAGGAGACGGCACCGACACTTAACAATTTTTCATTATACTGCATATTTGCAGATGTTGAGCCGTGCTCTTATGAAGAAGCCGCCAAAGAAAAAACTTGGAGAAAGGCGATGGACGTGGAGATCGCCTCCATCAAGAAGAACGATACCTGTAAGCTGGTGGATCCACCTGCAGGCCACAAACCCCTCGGGATGAAGTGAGTGTATAAGGTGAAGAAGAATAAAGATGGAGGCATGGAGAAACACAAAGCAAGGCTTGTTATAAAGGGCTACCACCAAGTCCAAGGAGTTAACTATGACGAGGTGTTCGCCCCCGTAGCGCGGATAGACACCATCAGGTTGATCATCGCGCTAGCGGCTCATCATGGCTGAAAGATAATGCAGATGGACGTGGTCTCTACTTACTTGAATGGCTACCTGGAGGAAGATGTGTACATCGAGCAGCCTCCAGGGTACGTGGTGAAAGGATAGGAGAGGAAGGTCTGCAAGCTAGACAAGGCATTGTATGGACTAAAGCAAGGAGCAAGAGCTTGGAACGGAAGGATAGATGCTTACCTGCAGAAGCATGGCTATTAGAAGAGTCCACATGAGTATGCACTCTACACCAAGGTGGATAAGGAGGGCAACATGATGATAGTCTGTCTCTACGTGGATGATATGATCTTCACAGGGAACAACACTGCGATGTATGAAGAGTTCCGGGGAATGATGAAAAAAGAGTTCGAGATGACGGACTTGGGAGAGCTGAGTTATTTCTTGGGGGTGGAGGTGAAGCAGGGAGAAGAAGGGATCTTCATCTCCCAGAAGAAGTACGCTGAAGAGATATTGACGAAATTCAGGATGGAGGATAGCAAGCCTATCCCACTCCTACAGACCCAGGGCTGAAGCTGAGTAAGGATTCTAAAGGAGCGGTGGACTCCACCTTGTTCAAAAGTTTGGTGGGTAGTCTACGCTACCTGACTTTCACCCGACCAGACATCATGTATGCGGTCAGGGTGGTGAGCAGACATATGGAGGAACCAAAGGAAGACCATTTCATAGCGGCGAAGAGGATCCTGAGGTACATCAACGGGTCAAGAGACCATGGGCTGAAGTATTCAACTGGAGAGGAGCTGACGCTGGTAGGTTACTCGGACAGTGACTACGGCGGGGATGTAAATGATCGGAAGAGCACTTCCGGGTATGTTTTCAACATGGGAACGGGTGCGTTCTCTTGGAGCTCGAAGAAGCAAGCTATGATAGCTCTATCGTCATGTGAGGCAGAATACATTGCAGCGGCAACTGACACCTGCCAAGCTATCTGGCTAAGGAACCTTCTGGAGAGTCTGCATCATGGAGTGGATGGGCCAACAACAATGTTGGTGGACAACATGTCGGCCATCCAGCTAGCGAAGAACCCTGTGCTACATGGTCGTAGCAAACACATTGTGACGAGGTATCATTTCCTCAGGGAGCAAGTGGAGCTGAAGACGGTGGAAGTCTTGTATTGCCCGACCGGAGAGCAAGTCGCAGATATCTTCACTAAGGCGTTAAAGGTAGACACGTTCCTGAAGCTCAAAGGCAAACTTGACATGTGCTGCCAAGTTTGAGGGGAAGTTTGTTGGAGTGGTCCCAGTTGACTGGGTCAACTAATATTTCTTATATATTAATTATATATATTTGTGTTAAGTATGACGGAGGAAAGAGAGAGTAATTTTGTTTTCTTTTCAATTTAAAAGAGAGTTTTGTTGGCATTTGTAGAGAGAGAGGGAGAGATATAATAGAGAGAGAGGCAGAGAGATTAGAGAGAGAGAGAGGCAGAGAAGAGCGAGAGAGATTGAGAGGGATAGGGAGAGAATTAAAAAGGCCTCGTGCTTTGTATTTCCCGCAGGAAATTTTCGCTTTGTTTTTCTCCTGCGGCCTGCTGTTCTCGCCACATTGGGAAGAGGATCTCGCCTGCACTCGCCGGAAGCACTCGCCCACTGCATCCCGCCGAGAGCACCGCCAACCTCGCCGGGAGGTCTCGCCCACTACACTCGCACCCGCCCACTGCTCTCGCACTGTAGCTGGCCGTCAACCTCGCAGTAGCCCTGGTAGTCTCGCCGGGGACCTTGCAGCTCGCCGGAGTAGGCTCTGTTGGAAGCGATACAAGCGAGTACACAGCCCGGCCGAGACCAACTCCGGCGAGACCCCCCAGCGAGAACTCCACTCCTTCGAGATCCACCCGTGCGAGATCCACCCAGCGAGTACTCCTTCAACCGGGCTGCAGCGGCTTCCTTGCGAGTCGTTGGCGAGAGCGGCCTTGGCGCGATGCACTCCGACGAGCACAGTGGCGGTACCTCCCGGCGAGGTGGCGGAGCTCTCGCGAGTGCGAGCCCTATGGCGTGGGTGCGGGCTCCTGGCGCGAGGTGGCGAAAGCGGGAGTTATTTCCGCATGAAAAGGCTGCAGGAAATCAGGAGTTATTACTCTCTCTCTCCCAATCTCACTCTTCTCACTCTCTCTCTCTCTCTACTCTCTCTCCTGCGCTCCTGCGGGAGTTAAAAAGAAAAGGAAGCCTTTTTACAATTTTTCAACTCATTTTTTTTTTAAATAGACAAACTACAAGCCTTTATATAGGCTACTCCAACCAGCAAAGTTGCGACACTTGGCATGCACAATAAATGCCAATCACATCACCCTCTCTCTCCACTAAAATAAATATAAAACATACAAATATAAAGGTAAATATATTTATATGTGAGATGTTGACCAAGTCAACTCAAATTCTAACAAACTCCCCCTCAAACTTGGCAGCACATGCCGAGTTTGCCTTTGAGCCGTAGGAACGTCTCCACCTTCAAAGCCTTGGTGAAAATATCCGCAACCTGCTCACCGGTGGGGCAATACACAACTTCCACTGACTTCTGCTCCACCTGCTCGCAAAGGAAGTGGTACCTCGTCTCGATATGCTTACTTCTCCCATGCAGCACCGGGTTCTTTGCAAGCTGGATGACGGACATGTTATCCACTAACACTGTCGTTGGGCCATCCTGCACATGATGTAATTCCTCCAGAAGGTTCCTTAGCCAGATGGCTTGGCAAGCGCATGCCGCCGCCGCTATGTACTCCGCCTCGCAAGATGATAAGGCTATAGTAGCCTGCTTCTTAGAACTCCATGAGAACGTCGCGGTTCCCATGTTGAACGCATACCCGGAAGTGCTCTTCCGGTCGTTCACATCTCCTCCATAGTCGCTATCCGAGTAGCCGACTAGCTTCAACTCTCCTCCAGATGAGTACATCAAGCCATGGTCCCGAGTCCCGTTCACATACCTCAGGATCCTCTTCGCTGCAGTGAAGTGGTCCTGCTTGGGCTCTTCCATGTACCTGCTCACGACCCCCACCGCATACATGATGTTCGGTCTAGTTAAAGTCAGATACCTTAGACTCCAACTAGACTCTTGAACATGGTTGGGTCAACTCCTTCCTCCTTCGAGTCCTTTCTCAACTTTGTTCGGGATCAGCAGGAGTGGAGATAGGCTTACTATTCTCCATCCTAAACTTCTTCAAGATCTCCTCCGCGTATTTCTTCTGCGCGATGAAGATCCCATCTTCTCTCTGCTGTACCTCAACTCCCAAGAAGTAGCTCAACTTTCCCAAGTCCGTCATCTCGAACTCCTCCTTTATCAGCCTCTTGAATTCTTCGAACATCGCAGGGTTGCTCCGGTGAATAACATGTCATCCACGTATAGGCATAGGATCATGATACCCGTTCTTCTCCACCTTCATGTAGAGAGCATACTCATATGGGCACTTCGCGTAGCCATGCTTTTGGAGGAATGTATCTATCCTCCCATTCCAAGCTCTTGCCCCTTGCTTCAGCCCGTACAGTGCCTTTCTCAACTTGCACACCTTCTTATCCTGGCCCTTCACAACATACCCGGAGGCTGCTCAATATACACATCCTCCTCCAGGTAGCCATTCAAGTACGCCGCCACCGCATCCATTTGCATGATTGTCCACCATAGTGAGCTGCCAGTGCGATGATCAACCTGATGGTGTCAATTCTCGCTACTGGGGCATAGACCTCATCGTAGTCCACTCCTTGGACTTGCCTATAGCCCTTCACAACGAGCCTAGCCTTGTGCTTTCTCCACAGCTCCATCCTTGTTCTTCTTAAGCTTGTAGACCCACTTCACCCCGAGGGGTTTGTGGCCTGCGGGTGGATCAACTAGCCTCCAAGTGTCATTCTTCTTTATGGAAGCTATCTCGGCATCCATCGCCGTCCTCCAAGATTTCTCCTGGCAGCTTCGTCGTAGGAGTGCGGCTCGCAATCTGCCAACAAACAATATAAAGAGAAATTGTTAAGTGTCGGTGTCGTCTCCTCGTAAATCTCCTCCAACCTTCTCATCCTAGGTTGAGGACGGTCAGAGCTGCCCCGGCTAGTGCTCTCTCCACTAGGACTTCCTCCGTTTGTACTTGCTGCACTTGAGTAGGGGGTAGAAGCTCCCCTGAACTCCCACTTGGGTGTTGGTGGCTCAGCTCCACCAACCTCAGCTTCCGCTTCATGACAATCTTCCTCCTCATCATCTTCAAAGAACATCCCCTTGGTGCTCCTTGTCTTCTCGTCCCAGCTCCAGCAACTATCTTCTTCAAACACCACGTCCCTTGAGACTATGGCCTTCCCAGTCATCGGGTTGTAAAACTTGTATGCCTTGCTCTCCGGATCATAGCCCACGAGATGCACTCTCGCTCCTGTATCGAGCTTCTTCCTCCTCTGGTCCGGGATGTGGCATGAGCTACACACCCGAAGACCCTTAGGTGCTTCACATTGGCTTCCAGCCGCTCCATGCTTCAAACGGCGTCTTGAACTTCACGCTCTTTGTGGGGCACCTGTCAGTAGGTACACAGCAATT